>CP045903.1:7971189-7982147 GCA_013387185.1 Caligus rogercresseyi
CCCCCGTCCCTCTACGCCGCCCCAGTCGTGAAAAATCCGCCTCGGAGGCTCATAAGGACCCCGTGACGGCGGAGGCTTGCACTCTCTGAGTGTATATATGCCTCTAGTTTACTTATGCATTAACAGTGTGTTCCCTAACGTGCGGGCGAGTAATATATTACTTAGTTATATATCTGCGACTAACTAGAGAGAACAAAAAAATTAGATATTACTTTCGTGTAAAAAAATATTCGACAGTCATTTTTGATGAAATTTAATGAACTGTGAATGTATTAGGTGACGTCACCCAGTGGACATAAAATTGAAAATAGGTTTGGTGAGGATTTTTACAATTCTGTTATAATTGCCTTTACTTACTATTGTTTCGGAATGCTCAAAGAGTAATATCTAATATAAAGTAGTATATTATTACTTTTGAGAAGTAATAACTAATATTTAAATAAAATATTACTACGCAGTAAAAGAAGTATATTACATACATCTTTCAAATGTAATATTCGACCAACACTGGTTATTAATATATATTGATTATTAGTATTATTACAATAATAAATCATGGATGCTTTATGGCAATGCCTAAAAATTAGCCTATATAATAAAATGTTTCCAAATGTTCTCATAAAATATTATTAAACCCTTTTGTTGCTATTAAATTAATGCAAGTTGGAATATTATATATATATATATATAATATTAGAAGTTAGAACGTATTGAATAAATACTCTTTCAACATTTTATAGAAATTAAAGGACTGAAAAAGACAATCTCAAGGGCCGGCGGTTCTAAGGACCGATAGAACCGTCCTAAGACTGGGCCGGACCGAAACAATTGGACCGACACAACACCATACTATTAAGATGTATTCACCAATGGTCCATTATTTCTTCATAAACAACTAATTTTTTTTATTGTCATTGTCTTATAGCCAAATTGGTGGCCATTTATGTACAGAACGAAGAACCAAAATAAAAGTTATTATTTTCCTATATATATATATATATATATATATATATATATGCAATTATTACATTAAATTAATGGTTGATATAGTAGGAGGAGTTCAACCAAAAGGATTCGCCAATGACGTCATGAGACAATTGGTATTTTTAATGTTGGTTTTCTTTTCTCAGAATATCTGATGTTATCTCCTTTAGGGCCGCTAGTGATACTTCATTAGATAAGGCCAATCGGCTCTTTTTATACTTTCCTTTTTCTTTTAACAATCACGTTGCAAGAAATAGCTCCTTTTTATTTCTCAATATATTTTTAATAAAAATCTACTAAATCATTGAAGAGCCCTGCAAAATAATGTTGATTTGACGTTTAATATCTTATTTCTCTTCTTTTCTTCTTTGCAGGAGGGTGGTGCTAAGGAAGAAGGCGTCAAGCCCCGTGAGGATGAGTCCGGTCTTTCGGAGCGAACCATTGATAAAGGTCAGACTCAATTTGAGGGCCGGGTTGAGGAGCAGATCCGCTCTGATTCATCTTCTATTAACTCACAGGGGAAAATATCTATCAAGACGACTGTCCTCCATCCTCTACGGAGGAGGACGAATGTCTTCCACCTTGCACATCTGCGCCGATTGAGAACAATCAAGAAACACACGAGCAACGTAAATTGAAAGAACACCAAACAAAAACACCTAAACATACCTATTTTTTAAAATCTTTTAACAAAATCCCTTGCATGCCTTTTTTTCGGAGTGTTGAATTGTCAAAAATGGCTGTTATAGCATGGTTTATATATCATGGCGTAGCTAACCACCTCGAAAGATCCTTAGTTGTTAGCTTACAACATGTATTTCGGCTTCTTTATAGGGTTTAAAAGCCTGTTGATGGTCCTTGGATTTATAAGCCAACGTTGTTTGATGAGGAAAAAAATAAAAGAATACTCAAACACCATATTTAATTGGTTTTGGAAGAAAGTTCAAGTTATTCTAATCTGTTTTGGAATATGAAACATAACTGATGAAAGTTTTGGTCTTTGGACCTTTGGCTATTGTGGTCAAACTTTTTTTTGGCCTAAATGATTCGACAGAATTGCAGTATCCGACTGGATATAAATAAGCATTATAGCTTTTAAATTAATCCATCGAACCTAGGATCTTATAATGAGGTAGACCAAATTGACTTTCCCCTCTCGGGAGCATTCGAACCTGTGCCCCCAACATTGAAAGTTGAACATGCCTTAATGCACACGACTATTGCAATCCCTTTTTTGCCTATATGGTTCGACAGAATTGAATATTATAACAATTTTCTATTAATTGTAAATCATTAAATTACTGTCTTTTAATAGATATATTTTATAGCCAAAATATATTTATATATACATTTCAGCATATTTTCAAATACAAAAATATTTATCCAACGATAGCCTTTATACATTTTTATCCTAAATATTACCTAAATATCCAAATATTATGTCAAGACTCTCCAACGCTCCAAAATTTATTTTTATAATTTATTAAATATTCTCCATAACAAAATCATATATATTTGAAAAAAATGTCAACACTTCCAGACAACGTCATTCTTTTCAATGACGAGAAGTTAGCCAAGTCACAGTTTTGATTTAAAATCGAAATTTATTTTTGTGAAATACGTATATCAAAAATCTATTCCGTATTTTTCGAATAAAACGATTGACAGCGTTTTTTAGTCGGTATGAAGAAGTATCCTAGTATTTTTTGACTTAAAAATATACATTTACTATTGACTTATGGTTTGAAATTATGGATTATATCATTTCACGTCTTATTTTAACTCATACGTCACGTTGTCAGATTACTACAAACTCATGTAACTACCTTTCGTTGCCTTTTTATTTTTAATTGTCTCATCATTTTTAGAGCTCAAATTTATTAAATAAATTTTCCTCCAAAATGAAACTTTTTAATCCCTTCATATTTATGGGTTTTGGAGGGATTTTCATGGCTTTTAATAATCAATGATAATATAAATTTTATATAAATGCGAGAAAATACTGGCAGCTAATATTTAAAATCTATAATCACGGCAATAAACGATTTAAAGAATTAATTATGGAGAATATTTACCCTATTTGAGACACTTAATTTCACCCTTCGTTTCTTAATTTTCTTATTTTTTTTAAATGATAAACCTTGTAGCTAAAAACCTCTTGAGTAAATCTCAAGCAGATATTCATTTTTTAAACTATAAGACTTGCACGTCCAGGTCTTATTTATTTTTCTATGTATTTAGTTAAAACGACGTTTCCAGGGGCATTTTTTTCATTCACACTTTGTGGGTGTGAGGGAAAGAGGTTCTTACATCTCGAATGTATTCGTTCTGTGACTAAATGACCGAATTCTGCCTGCAATATATATATATATATTTGGCTATCTCTTTTGTTAAAAAAGCCTTTTTTATTTGTATCATTTCATTGTTTTCCGAATTTTAAATATAAATGCTTAGAAGTAATTATAAAAGTCAAAAGATATTTTTAATTCATATTTTTATTGTCAATTCAATTATGACAAAATAAAATTATATTATAATTAAAGAATGAATATTGAGCCGTTTATAGCTAGAATTGTTCTTTTTTTAATTTTATAGATTTTTTAAATATATTTCTAGATCAATTTTTTGACGCCTATAAAATAACCTCACTCCATATTTTATGGCTTGTGTATAGCTGTCAAGAAACGTCTTAGGACTATATATTGAAAGGATCTTTCTAGCTCCTAAGGAACTTTTTTGCCTATTTGGTTCGATAAAACTGCAGTATTCGACTGGATATAAATAAGTATTATAGCATTAAAATTAGTCTATCAACCTAGGATCTTGTCTATGAGGAGGTAGACCAAAATGACCATCCCCTCTCGGGAGCATTCGAACCCCCGCCCCCAACATTGAGAGTTGAACACGCCTTAGTGCACACCGCTATCGCACCACTTTTTGTACCAGATGCTGAAGGAATATTTCTTTAATTAACAGTTAAAAGACATTTCATACTCAAGAAGTACACATATTTTTGGATCACCCGTCTAATAATTTTTTATCATTTTAATTACATTCTTAATTCCCTCAACACCATACAAAACGGTTGATTTTGCATGTTCTGTACATAGAGATATAAAGATATAGAGAGCTGATTCCCTTCAATAGCAGAGAAACAGCGTTCTGTTGTTTCTGTCTGTTCAAATTAAACAAAGAAATTTGACCTACGTCATCGACAGCTGATCATAGAGATAAAATCTATCTCTATGATCAGCTGTCGATGACGTAAATCAAATTACTTTGTTTATATTGGACATAAAAATACAGTTGAAGGGAATAAGCTCTCTATATCTTTATATCTCTATGGTTTCTCTTTGTCCAATATTTCATTCCGATCAAAAAACAAGTGATAATAATCAGTCCTTAAGGTCATCAAATATCCTATGTTGGAAATAATATGTTATGATGAATAAAGATGTTTTAGGTGTAGTGCTCACAAAATCACCAAAATAACATCGTTTATTCAGTTGGTATCTCATTAGTTTCCCCTTTTACGTCATATATTTTAATTCCATTTGCATGTGTAATTAGCAGAGCTTGGTCTCGGTGCCGCCGATTCGGTAGATTTTATTATATCAACCGAATATGGATCGGTGCGATAGATAAGAAAGAAAGATAAATTTGTTTATGTATCTGTGACTTCTTCTTCATATGCATTTAGTATCGGACAATTTATAACGAATGGCAATTAAGGTCATAATATGTTATAATTTTATTAGAGATTATTTGAAATACATGTTATTTTTTTATAAATCATAATTGCACTTGGTTTTGAAGGAAATGGAAGGCAATGGCAAATAATTATTTCCTTAACTGTCTTTTGTTATTCGTTGTCCGATATTAAATGCACTTTCAGCTCTGGAGTTGTTTATTTATGACTCAAAAAGTCCTACTTTTTCTCTATCGATGACGACCTACAGCTACTTAAAATGGCTGCTCTAACTTGTTGAAGCATTTTTTTTTGTCTGAGAAAAAAAGGAAATACAGCAATATAAAGGGGCGGAGGGGCCAGCGGGAGTACCGGTACTATTCTGGTGGGCTGCTGGCCTCAAGAAACATAAACGGCCGATGACAGCCTCCCAATGGTATATTGGGGCCGTTAAAGGCCGGCGAGGGCATAATTGTCCCGGTGGATAAATTCTTCCCACTCCGTTCCTGGCAATATATGTCTAGATATGTCATGTTTCATAAAAAGTAGTCCCTTGATGACGTCACATGGAATACCTTTAGTCATGTTTCCCTTTTTTCTTCTTTTCCTTACGACTTGGGACCTAGATTTCTCAAGGGTTAAACATCCTTCCTTTTTTTGTACTTTAATAATATATACATACTTCGTCGTATAAGCGACCTAAGATGGCTGCCATCCCGTATTTTTCTCCCTTCTTTTATGAGCATCCAGTTACTTATTGATTTGATGCTTCCATCCCTTATTTAGTCCTCATCTCCGTCTGGAGTCGTCCCTTTCGCCTCCTTCTCAGGTTATAAAATTATCCTTACTCTAATTTTTCTTTTCAGCCTGGGCCAGCAAAGATGGACAGCAGCTTCAGAGTGAAGAGCTTATCCAGGACCTGGAAATGGAGGAAGCGGAGGACATTCGGGCTGACCCAGTGTGGGTCCCGCCTCCCCCACCACACCCGTTAAAATGGGCCTTAGTCAGACCAAAGTGTAAGTTCTTCAGTGGATCATTTAAAAAAATGGAAATATTTTTTGTCGAAAGGATTTTTCATAATAAAAGAAAACTTTTATTTAAAAAGAGTTGAGATAAGTGACTATTTTTGAGAAGATGTAAAAAAAAAAATATGATAAGTAAACTAAAATATATCTATGATTTTACAATGATTCCGGCAATAAGTACTCATCTTGTGATTGCTTTGGAACTAATCAAAAAACACTTTCTTCATTGCAAACCATGAATAATTTTTTTAAATTTACCATTTAAAATTGGAAGCAATCAATTTAATTATTTTAAAAATATGTTTTATGAATTTATATAATTTTTAATTTTTTAGGCTTTCTTTATTTATTATTTATTCATTTAGACTCTGAAATAGCTGAAGATGCGAAGAACTTAATGTTGCTTTGCTTGCACTAAGTTTATCATTATATATAAGTTTGTTAGAATAATTTAAATTGTTTCAACGCTCTTGTTTTTGTTAATTAATGTCCTGCAATGTAAAAAACGATCGAGGGTAGCTTTAAATCGTAATGTTTATTTATAGGGTTATACGAACTCCCTCAAAAACAATGGATTTCTCAAGGCTTTTGTGGCCGTAGAGATGTCTCCTTGTTCTCGTTTATGTCTCAATCGACAGCTGTTTTTTTACTATGTTTTTGTTTGTTTGTTGAATATGGTTCTGGGGATCATGGAGATTCGTCTCGAAGTTATCCAGCTACCATTATATGTATACTTTATTTGATAATTATACATATGATTTTTCTTTTGATATATAGAGAAACACGCACAGGGAATACTTTGTATCAGGAGCTAAGCTTTCAAGATGCAGATGCCCTGGGTGATGTGGACGAAGGGGCCGATATTACAGGTAAGATCAAATCCATTTTCCAGTGCAGTATAATACACGGTTTTAATTGTATTAAATATACATGCAAGAAGTACACAATCATCCGTACTGTTTGATTAGATGTGTATGCGTCATAGTTATATATATATATTGTGGGTCATCCCTCTATGTCATTGGTGTCCGGAAGAAATGATAAATGAGGGGGGAAATGGTCAAATTAGTCGATTTTGTAAGACATTTCAAATGAATACTTTTTTCGTATTTTCATGATCTTTAAGGATCTCTTGGACTAAAATTGATGTATTGAAGGCTTGTAATGCTATAAATTACAACCAATTAATAGGATACAGTAATAATTTAATATAAGAAATAATTTTATTTGTGAAATTTATGAATTTTAATGCATATAATTTTTGCGAATTCGAAAATGCAATTTTAATGCAAAAATTTTTTTATGAATGAGGTGTTAATATCATTTTTAATGCAAATAATTTTCTGCAAATCCGAAATGCAATAATTTAATGTAAAAAAATTTTTATATGTGAAATTAGGTATTTATATCGATTTTAATGCTATAATTGTCTGCGAATCTGATAAATACTTTGTAATAATATACTTTAATTATAATCTATTATTTTGTATAGAACCCTCCCCGGACAAGGTATTAAGCTATGCAATTGGCTGGATTCACGTCAGTTTTATCGGATTTCAATACTTTTCACTTTTGAGTCATTTTTCCTTATCAATATTTTTATTCTTAAACCTTGTAATTATCAATTGCAAAACGCAATTAGAGCAAATCATATTAATGTACTGGACAACTCTTTATTTTAAATTTTTATATTCAATTTAAAACATAATTTTCTGTGAATCCAAAAATAAAAAAATCTAATCAGATAATCTGGAATCGCATATAATTTCCCTCTATTTTCCTGTATTTCATATTTTTCCGCATTCATTTGAACCATTTCCCCCTTTACCATTATTTCCGTCAACCATTTTGTATCCATTTATTATTACATCGTCATCATTTCTTTTTCTCCTTTTGTCCCCATAATAAATACAACTTCATTTGTTGTATGACGCAGGAGGTTGGGTTCACCCCGGTGAATTCGCTTCGGCAGGTTAGTCAATTCATTATTTTGAGTACTATTTTTTTATCCTTTCATTTTTTTTAAATATTATACCTCCTTAACTTCTTGCTTTTCCCCTGAGAAAATGCATAATTACTATTACAAATAGATAAATTATTATCTTACTACTTCTTATGGTAAATTGAGTAACATGTGAACGCTTTTTAAGTTAGAATTTGTCCCTACATTTATACTTGTGGCACTCGCGGGTAAATTTAGGCAGTTAGTGACGTCAGGGAGTCTAAAATACACTATTATTTGTTTTATAAGGTCCCCGTAATAGTCATTGACATATGAAAATAAACTCCTTATTTCGTCTACAACAGAAATAACTCCCTCTATTTATAGCGCTCGCCCGTGAAGTTAGATAGTTGTGACGTCATTAGGTCTAAAGTAAACTATTATTATTATTGGCTATAAACCCTAGTAATAATAATATATATAGACATTTAAAGCACTTATTTCTACTTGGAACGCTTGCCGGTAAATTAAGATGATATGTGACGTCACTAAGTCTAAAGCAAACTATTATCTGCAATAAGAGTCTCCGTAAGAAGCAATATATATATATATATATATATATACTATATAGTATCTACAACAAATAAAACTGAGCCGTTCACTAGAGCGATCACCACTAAATTTAGACAGTTGGTGACGTCATTAAATATAAAGAAGTCTTGCTATAAGGGCTCTTGTAACAATAATATATATATAAATATTTAAGGCCATTGTTTATTTAAAAAACCCTTAATATAGATTTTATATGGGTAAGATTAGGGAGCTGGTGACGTCACTAAGTCTAAAAAACGCGTATTATAAGAACTCTCGTAACAAACATATGCTTATAATCATATAAATTACTTGTCAATAAAGAAATACATGGCTTTCTACATTTATACTTTTAGCGCTCGCCGATGAAGTTAGTCCATTGATGACGTCACTGAGCCTCAATTAGGCCATTATATGAGTTCGCGTATAAGTCAAAGATATAAGGTAGAACAGCTACCTTAATAAGATAATGAGCGAATATTTTCAATCTTAAAGAATCCAAACATTGGACAATTTCATATTTTTAACCACTATAAATATATATAAATAGTGAATAAATTATAGCAATTAAAAAGTTTATATCTAATGTTTTTGTTCCTTTCGATAAAAACATCAGCTGACAGAGTTTTGTTCATAAAATAATTAAGGGTTTATTTATGTCTAGATGCCATCATAATCATGGCTGTTGTAAGATATAATATGAGTTCGACTTTTTTTCATGGATCATACCATAGATATAAGATATAGAGAGCTTATTCCTTCAATAGCAGAGAAAATATCGTTCAGCTGTATTTTGTGTCCAAACTAAACAAAGTAATTCGATCTACGTCATCGTAAGTTGATCATAGAGATATAAATATTTGTTACTATTGAGCAATATGACATATGCCTCTGAAGAATCGAAGAGCTATCTATGCCTTTATCTCTATGATCAGAACCAATAATGAAATATAATCTCTTGTTCCCTTACTCAATATTTATCTATATTTATTATTTTTTAATAGATTATAAGTTTGCCTGTTGATTATGTAATACCCGAGGTTGGATGTTCAATAGCGATCAATCTAGTGGTCTGATGGTCTGAAACCATTTAAATGTGGAAATCTCGGCATTTTTCTTCCATCGACGTCGATAGTTGTGTCGACAACCAATGGTATAATTTGGCTAAATACAGAGCACCAAAGGATATCCTTCAGCTCAGCCTCAAATGCACTATTTCTGACAATCATTGCACACGCCATCATTTTATTAAATATGGCTACCTACATTTTTTTAAAACTGTGGGTACAAGTTCTTTTGTGTTTGTTTGAGGGTAGGATCCAAGAGTACGAATTGAGGCCGAGTCATGAATCTCTGGCGGAAACAAATACACAATATAGCTCATACCCAAGAACACACAACCACTTTAAACGCCATGTTGTTCTCTCATTTTCCTCGGAATCCAAAGGTTGCAAATTTTACAATTACTAAGAAAGGTATGTTGTACAAGTTTATTTAAACGAGGCTTTCTTCATCAGTACATGTTGGCCATTCAATATATATATATATATAGGAAAACACCGGTTTTTCAAACGTCCCGGCCGGCTTGGGGTCTAAAATCATTTGGCCGAGACTTAAATATTTTCGTTCATTCGTCATTCTGTAAGTGACGTTTTTTATAAATATTTTTTTAAAGATATTTTTAAAATACTTTTTTTAAAGAAACGTCATCACTCCTTTTAGAAAATAATTTTTTAAATTTTAAGAAAATTAATTTGATAAAATATTTTCTAAAAAAAACGTCGTCACTTTCAGAATGACGAAGAAACGAATATATTAAAGTCCCCGGCCCGGTGATTTTTAGACACCAGGCTGGGTTGGGACGTTCAAAAAACAGTGGGAACCCAGGTCGGTATGGTCCGAGCCGGGTTAAAAAAATTAAGTCCCGGCCAATGTCCCGGATAAAAAAACGTCCGGTCGTTTCTTACAATATATATATATATATAATTCATTTTGCCTTTTTTATTATTTTCTGTCGACATGTTGGTATATTATCTTGGCCGATTTGACTCTTAGCAATCCTTTTTTTTCATCGGACCATTAGATCAAGCCCTGGAAGTAAACACATATCTGACACAGTGTATAGAATCTTTAGATGAGAGGAGGCAAATGTTGGGTCAATGTGAATAACTGCTCTCATAGAGAGTATGCAACACTTTATAACCCCACTCTTATTTTGAAAAAATGCTCGTAAAAATGGGTTATATCACAAAGTAGTTATAAAAACACTGCTTTGCCAAACTAACTGAGTATTATAACGTTCATTCTCATTATATATAGACCTTTGATGGGTGCGAAGAACCTTTTCAAATCCTTTTACAACAACAAAATATTAAAATAGGATTTGTGTCTTCTTATTCGAATATATTTTTTTTAACCAATATTTAGAACAATACTTGACAACAAAATTTAGTATAATATTATGAAACTTTTTTAAACGCTTTCATATGTCCTTATTGTATCGATCAATATCGGTCTTTTTGTAGGTAGTCTAATTTTAAACGATAATGTTTATTTATGTATTAGTTTTATACACAATTCTACTGCCCTTTTTACTTGTATCTCCTAATATAATTGAAATAAAGACCTGTAAAAAAACCAATAAAAAATCACCTTATGGAATGAAATATGTACTTCCATTGCATAAAATGAGGCGGTTCCTGATGCAAAAGAATACGTCAAATAGATT
>CP045903.1:7982247-7992615 GCA_013387185.1 Caligus rogercresseyi
CAAATTATTTAACCCTTAAGAACTGCGAATTATATAACAACATATGTGTACTTTTTTTGGTCATTATATTAATTCTCCGCGGCGAAAAGAACATTTCTAGTGTAAATTAAAACTTGTCAGCGAAGAAATTATGTTTATCATATTCTATTGAGTTGGCTTTTATATCTAATATATAATTAAAGATTATTTACTGGGTCAAAGTATGGACACCAGATGCCATACTTGCATATAAATTGACACTATTAAGCCTTAGTGTGCAGTCAACTAAGAAGACCGGCTTCAAGCCAAGCGTTTTTAGAGGACTTGCATCTTTTGAATTCAGCCCAAAGAAAGTTTGGACCACTTCGTGGACGTAGACACATTTTGTTCAGTAAAACTGAATATATTATATTAAATATATTATTAAATCAAACTCCAAAGTCAAAATTTCATTTTTCAGAACAATTATTTATGAAAATCATTTTTGGCTAAAGATGTAAACTCGATTAAAGTTCAAAATCCTTTTTTATTGGGTTAACTATGAATCAGTGTGTTTTGTCACTTACATATCAATTAATTACTCATACAATTAATTATTATTAATCAAAATACGTGTTGAATTGATAACTGATCGTTAAACACGGTTTTTAAGCGTCCTTTAAAAAAAAAACAAATAGAAATAACACTAATTATTTTTGTTAATTGTTTAAATTGTCCTTGCCTTGTGCGCCCTTTCACTTGTCTTATCCAATCTGATCCACAGTCTTAATATAAGCTGTACGAATCCATGTCCCTTTGGTGTAGAATATTGTTTTGCCGAAGGACCTCAATAGGCCGCGTTTTATCTGTAAATTAAACTCTTGTTGTACTCTGCAAGTATAACTCGTTTTAGACTCATAGGAATTTAGTAAATCGTATTTATAGTTCAAAATATTACAAATGAAGTTATTTATTAAAATGTGTTAAAAAGGACCGAGAATGAGAGCTAAATATAAGAGTCCAAGCCTCTTAACATATTTCGGTGGAAAATGAAAATATTATTAAAAATAATATATATGAAATACATATTCATATTAAAAAAACATACTCATAAGATTTTTACACTTGATAAATAATAAAAAATCACTGTTTTTTATTATTTATTTGTGAAAAAGTAACCAACCTAAGTGCTTTGTCTCCTACATAAAAAATATGTTCTGTGTTTGAAAAATAAACAAATTGGCACACAGAATAAATATAATACATGATATATATATATATATATATATATATATATATATTATATATATATATATATATATATATATATGTCGCAGAGAGATGTATATCCAGTAGAATCGTTGACCCTCCTGGTAGAGATTACGATCCTCATCTGTTCTAGGAGAGATGACGACTTAAATATGGAGATAATATTTTACGATGTTTTACAAACAGTTATTTTTTCATTGCAATTCCTATTCTATATTTTGGTGTGTTCAAGGAAGAATATGCAACGCAATGTTTTACTACATTGTGTCTATGTATTATATATTAATAACAATTTGATACTCATCTGAGAATAAATTAGACATAATTAAAATAGTTTGAATAACATCGTTGTCAACCCATCTCCATATTTAAGTCGAAATCCCTTTTAAGAGATAACTCTCCTCATCTCTTCTAGCAGAGTCGTTAGTTCTCTGACATAAATCGCGATCGTATTCACTCCTAGTACGAGGATACGATCCTGATCTCTACCAGGAGAGATATAACGACTCTACAGATCTCCATCTCTACTGCAAACATATATACTTGTGACTATAAAAATATTCAATGATATATAAAGAATTATCAAGTACTAAATATATTGCTAAGGTCCGTTACTTTGCTACTGCATTAAAATTATGTCAAACCAACTACCAAGTCTCGGTATTAATTATATTTCTAATGTCCTGCATTCCTTTTAAGGCTTTTTTTCATAAATATTCGCTTGATCCCTATCGTCTAAAGATGTTTATATTTATAAAACAATAATAAATACACGGAACTGTCAATGTTCTAGATGATATAAGTCCATGTTACCTTGTCACAGTCATTTTTTAAATCCTTGGGGTGATTTGGAGAGTAAAGAGAGAGAGAGAGATTTACGCTTTAATATCGGTTTTGGTTATGAGAGCTTAAAACTGACATTGTTAGAAGACATATTGAAGCTGCGAAGTACCTTTTTACATCTCAACGGCAGCCCTTGCTGCCGGAGTATGGGCTTTGTCAGCAATGGCATATCTACGTCATCAAATCCTCCATATGCTTTTAAAAAACAGTATTACTTTTATTCTAATTGACTTGTTGATTTATATTCACGTCGAATTATTTAATTTTTATGATTTTGTTCTGGAATACTTCTTTGGAATATTATATTCCCTATTGCAAAGGTACATTAATTGTTTTATTGGTCTCTGTTTCTATTACGACTTTCACTCTCAGAAACATTTTTATGGTTTTTTTTCATATTTTGAATTAAATAACACCTTACGACGAAATAATTTCCTCTTAATTTGGCCAACGTAGACTTTATAAGCGTCTATAGGTTATCGTCCAAGTTTACTTTGTTGAATGTTAAATTAAAATACTAAATATATTCTAATTTTTTTTGTCTACAGAAATTAGTTTATCCTAATAAAAAAAAATATATATATATTGATGAAGTCCTTTTTACTATAGATCACATTTGTATCTATTAAATACAATGTTCCGCCATTGGTGTTACGTTAAACATTATAACATATCTAACAACTAATGGTATTAATGAAAATAAGCGCTATGTTAAATACACACCTGGGATAATGTTTATTTAATTTCAAATATAAAGATGAGGTTTGTTTGTTTGTTTGTTTAGCTCCTAGATCAACCCCACCACACCGGAACCATCCGGTATCAGCCGATAATAAACAAAGATGAAGTTTATTATTATATTATTATTCGGCAAGGAAGTACCAAGGCATTCATTAAAAATAAAGCCCTGGAGAGGTCTTCACCATTCCCCATCAAATATATGTGGGTTGAGTTCATCGACTCTTTTTTGTGGTTTATAAAATATAATTGACCACGTACCGTATTTTTCACACACACACCATCGCGCCTTTTTTTCTTTCAAAAGCTGACCATTCGTCTTATAAATGGATCTATCCCAAGAATCTTGCAAATACGCTTAGACGCTGTCCATTTCCCATAGAGATAAAAGATATAGAGAGCTTATTCCCTTCATTGTTTCTGTATGCCCACTATAAACAAAAAAATACTATTACTACGTCATCGACAGCTGATCATAGAGATAGATTCTATCTCTATGATCAGCTGTCGATGGCATAGATCAATTACTTTGTTTATAGTGGACACACAGAATCAGCTGAAGGATATTTCTCTTTAACTCTCTATGATTTTCCCTCGCAGAAGAAGGGTGCGCAATTTTGGAGTTGTCAAAAAACTGGTGGTTAATCTATAATAATAAAGTGAGACTGACTTATCTGACTGTTGTTTGACGTTCCCTGTGGTGGACCCCATCTAGTTAATGCACTACGTAACCCCAACTGTAGCCTACTAGTGCAGAAAATACGATACGTAATTATTGGGCATACGAAACCTATGTCAGTCTTCTGGAGTTCGCGGGCTTTTTCTGTACCTTGTATGTTCTTATTGTTCCTATATAAAATGATTACTAGTGTGTTGTGTCGGTCCTTATAGGACCGAGGACTGCCAGTCCAGTCATTTTTGTCAGTTCTTAAAAAAAGGAAAAAAAATGTTCTTTGATGACGTCATAATCTACGTCATGTTGTCAACTTCTATTAATGTTATGAAAAGGAAAAATCTTTTATTTGAGTAAAGTAACGGTTATAATATAATAGAATTATAAAACTAAAACATAAAATATATACTATTTCAACATTTTATGAAAAAATTAAAGGACTGACAAAAGACAATCTCAAGGACCACGGTCCTAAGAAACGAAAGGACCGGTCCTAAGACTGGGCTGGACCGAATAAATTGAGACCAAACAACACTAATGCTGGCCCACTTAAATTTGTTATAGCCACCTGGATGTATTTTTATTCATTGTTGAGAACATTTATTCAAATTAACGAAAATATTATTCTTTAAATTTTTTGTCGGTAAATCGTTCAGGGCTAATTCCAACCTCGCCTACTTGATAAATAAAATGTATAGGATTTCATATTTGTTTGAATATCGTGTGTTGTTTGTAGCCGCATAGAGGTTACTTACCTATTGCGGCCCAATTTGCAGGAATATGCAACCCAAACTGTCCCCACAGAAGGAAAAAATACGTATAAGTATACCTTCCGTGTAATAAGCCACTTTTTGGGGGGGTTCCTATAAAAATTCTTAAGTTGGACGTTAGATGGTGCTAAAACTCTCTCTCTCTCTCATATTACTCTCTTTAAGCTATATTGTTGTCTTATCCATTATGTTTTCATATTTAACAAAAAAAGTAAAATAAAAATTGCTAATTGATATTTTTTCTTTCTTTTTTATTTATCTCCGGCTGCATCTTCCAATTGGACGGATCCCCTTTATCTTATCCTAACAACTTCTTTCTTGATTTACACGCCCCTTGATATTCTGATATCCTCTACTTCACCTTCACCTTCTCTGTGTATGAACCTTTTAATTTAAAGTCAACGACAATTACTTTGGTAGCAAGAGAATATCATCCTGACCCACTGCCTTCTAGCACATGAACCCGATGGCATTCAACAATGTAGAATATTAAAAACCCTCCCAAAGTAATCAAGAAGTCCTTCTACATTATTATTATCCTGTATTACCATATCCTATTTACTACCCCACTCTGTTTTTGTAAGACAAATCAGTAGAGGGAGCTGCTGCTGCTATTTGGTGCGAGAGACGCAAAAAGGGGGTCCCTGCTGGTCTGGAGTACGTCCTTCGTTTGTTCTCAGAGAAAAAACGGGATGTGTCGCAAAATCGCCACAATAAACAACATTGTTTGCCTCAATGTGCAAAGCCTTACTTACTGAAATATCCTTTAAAAATGAAGACACTTTTTTGTTCTCAAACGTGATTGGTTGAAGGAAAATGATGTGACCATAAAGATTACAATTGGAAAAATGGACATCACTGGCAAGGCTTTGCGAATATATACATACTCGGTAACTCATGGAAGAAATTGCGTCGTGTATCATGGCCCCATTTCTTAATTGTAGAATCCTTTGAATGTGGACACCTGGCACACATTATTGATCTTAATATGATAAAGCTTAGATTCAAGAATGAATGTCAACATATCTGTTGTCGTATACTGGGATCATCCCAATCCCAACGATTCGACGTAGAAAAAGAAGAAAACAGTGTTACCAAATATTTAAAAAACCCTATGTTTATGGTGATTTTGCAAGAACTGACATTGAACTCTCCGTCACAATTTTTCTGTGACTGTCTCATGTTTTCTGATCTTGTCCTCCTTTATAATTGCATATAAAATAGAAGGCCAGCAATAATTAAAAGTAAAAAACTGTTGATGAAATAAGCCATATTACATGTGGTCATGTAAGCAACAACTCGGAGATAGGAACTTCATCCCTTAGAGTAGTATCTAGCGGCTTTTCTCATGGATTCGTGTTAATTACGAATTATCATCCATCAAGTTCTGAAATGTTATCTATTAATTATGGCCATATATAATAACATTGACGATAAAGGGGGCAACACTACTAGCCTACTTCATCTAAACGTTACACTAAATATATACATCTTTAAATATATTTAAAGTAGTAATACATTAGTCTCCCTCATAGATAATATGAGCAAATCGAATCATTGATTCGCCTATTTCTTCTTTATCAGAACCTTCAGATCTTGTTTATGTTTGGTTTGGTACGACTCGTGACCATTGAAGCATATAGCAGGGACCCCCCTTCCATGGCGAATATCT
The DNA here is from genome assembly GCA_013387185.1 of Caligus rogercresseyi. Lineage (NCBI taxonomy): Eukaryota > Metazoa > Arthropoda > Copepoda > Siphonostomatoida > Caligidae > Caligus > Caligus rogercresseyi. Next base: position 7,988,171 of record CP045903.1, read on the forward strand.
ACTAACCCCCACAACTGTTATGCACTTCACATCTATTTTTGAGCCTTCCGCCAATTGTAAATTCCTGTAACAAAATGGCGATTCGCTCTTTATTATATATTTCCCTCCGCCAAAAGCGGTAGGGGAGAAGAAGAAACGGGTCTTCTTGATGAAGATTGTTGTTAGTGTATGATTGACATGGTTTTAGCGTGATTTTGTACCCACTATAAGTGTGAAAGCCAGGCTGCTTTGCCTAGGAAAAAGTGATTGTCGTCGGTAAATTTGCCGTCTGAAAAGTTATATTCGACATTAGAAAAGAAGATTGACAGGGAATTGCCGTTGGAAAAAGCGATTGCCAATATCTTAGGATTTGACATCGTTGAGATATTTGGCAATTAAAATAATTGTCTTATTAAATATTAAATTAAAATAATGGCATTTAAAAGCCATTTTATTGATAATTACTTTTTCATATACTTAACTTACTGGTAATAATATTTCCTATATTCAAAACAATGGCAAAATGCTCGATCATATGTACTTTGAAAGCAATTTAAAAAGGCTCAGAGACTATCATGTTTTTGATGAAATTGTGACGCGCCTGAGAGCATTTATACCGGCGGTCACTTTTATCACCGGCAAATAATAAATATCCTAGAACCATTGTCGCACGCTAATTCTTCAAAGGACGGGCAACTGGACACCTGTTTTTCTGCACATGTTGTATAAATTAATCTTAAGTTGAAGACGACCCACAAACGGAGCAGAGAGACTGCTAAGTTTGTAGAAAAAGGGTGCCTTGATGGAACCCAATATTATCATAATTAATAAGGTCATTAATTATATCTTCACATGATTCCCCGCAGTTTATTTCATAATAAAGAATATATAGAATGCATTATCTAGCTATCAAAGATATGTTCTTTTCATTACAATTAAGATACACAATTTTTACAAAATATGAACTCAATTGATGTTAATGCATTGAGTTAAGCTATGACAGTCATGATCTACATAAGAATTGAACAAATAAATATCTTGTGAATATGAAATATTATGGCGTATGGTGTACTTACTTACGACGTTTCTGCCTTACAATACTCTCTAGACCAGAGATGCCAGGGTGAAATCGGTCAGGGGACCGGACGTTTTCAAGTGGGACCTCGGGGGGCCAAATTATCGGTACATTTTTGGCCTCGCAACACTAAACAAAATTAAATTTAATTTTTTGATATTGTATCATAATATTATTTATCATAAAACACTTCTCAACCACTAACGTAACGGGTCAAATGAGATGTCTATTCGGGCCGTCACCATTGCACCACTGCTCTAGACTATCTCCTTACGTAATAATATTTCACTACAGATCCATTGTACATTTATCGTTCATGGTGCGAAAATTATATTACTTTTAAACAGTATCATCCTTCGATCTGTAGTTTTATTCTAAATAGTGTTCCTGCTCGTCTTATTGTACTATTCAAGCTACCGCTCTGATACAGAACAAAATTTCGTCACCTCCATTTTTAAAACTAGGCTACAATTTTTAAATAACAAAAGTTCTTATACACTATGTCCTTTAGTTGTTGAGATGTAAACATCTACTCGGAGTCTAAAATTTATTCCTTTAGAGTATGCAATTCTCATGTGCCTTGATCAATGACATGATGCTTCAGGAAGTCCTCCGAATCTCAAAAATGCTTTTGTTATTTGGCATTGACTGTTATTGAGAAATCATAATCATTCTTAACACTGCGGTATACTTTTGTATCCATCAGCTTATTACGGATTTAGTGTCCATACATACATACAAGTTGCCCGTCCATTGTTCTATATAGCTCTCTGAACTGTGTTGCAGCTGCATCCATGTGGTTTAAAGAATGCATCATCATGTATATACATACATTTATTGCGTATTGTGGGGTTTACGTAAAGATTATATATAATTTGCACTTATATGTATGATGCCGGTCAGCAAAAACTGGGTAGGATATTAATCTGGTTCTCTAGGAGGAATCTGTTGTAATTTGTCTTGTGTTTAATCAAATATATAAGTACACACACACTTACTTTGTTGGTCGCTAACGGGTTACCGGGATCAAAGAATTTGATGACTTAACTCTTATAGATTGCATTGCATTATTGTATCCATCAGAGTTTATGCCAAGTGCACGCCTTAATTTTTAATTATAAACAATTAACATCATGTTTATGATGATAAATTAATGGCTATCTTCTTGACTGACTCTCAATCCCAAGGATGCAGGCCACTGAATTCCAAAGATAAATGGATAGTTAGGCCCTTTTTGATTAGTCGCAGCATCAAAAATAAAAACTCCAATTTGCCGATGTTATATTACGAATATATTCGTCAAACCTTTCTAATCAGCTTATAATTATTTTCATACGTTTGTGTATACCTTAAATCAAGAATCATGTATACATTTTTATTCCTTCTTTTTATGAGAATTCGTTTGAAAGCAGCAAAAAAAAAAAAAAAAAAGCGTGCGCTTTTTTTGTGGATACAATAATGAACCGCATTCATCCATTCCTTATTTCATGATGGTTCTCTTTTTATTCCATTTTCTTTGGTCCCAATGGGTTCGGCATGGTTACATTTATACATATATTTATTCGTAGTTGTTAGTCTTAGAAGCTTTGGTTATATATTTTGTCGTCAATTGTATATTTGTTCCCTTAATAACTTTCCATCTCTTTCTTCTTTTTCTCCGAACGCAACTTCTTCCTTCCTCCCTCGTTTAGGCATGGGCAAAGAGGTGGAGAACCTCATTACCGAGAACAATGAGCTACTCGCTACCAAAAACGCATTGAACATTGTCAAAGATGATCTCATAGCCAAAGTGGATGAATTGACCGGGTATGGTATAATAATGGAATATAAAGTAGCGTTATATATATATATATATAATGAAATGTTGTAATAATTTTATGTACTAATGGCATCTGGTATAGAAAGTAGCGTTATATATATATGTATATAGATATATATATATATATATATATATATATATATATATATATATATATATATATATATATATATATATACTGAATAGGCTTATTTAATTATATGTACTAATGGCATCGGTATAGAAAAGTAGCGAGTATATATATATATGGCAAATATTTTGATTGAAAAGTATTTTTTATAATCACCGAATTTTTAAAATAAGTTGATATTTTAAAATATATATATTAAAAAATACATGTTTTTAGACAGTGATTTCATACAAACAAATGTTCTTTTTGGAGTATTTTTGTACATTTTGTTCATTCGGATTTATAAAGAACATATATTGTTTTATATATATTTTTCCTTATTTTTTATATAGAATTTTTTTTTAATTTTTTTTTTCTAATATCGAATTTAAATTTATTTTTTGAAAAATTCATTAATCAAAAGATAGTTAAAGACTTCGAATTGTAAATAAAAATTATTTTTGTGTTTTTTCTCTTATAATTTTATAAATTGATATGATTCAATATTTTGAGGCTATATATAGAGTAAATATTTTATGTTGTTAATATTTTGTATATTCTATATATCTTTTTTTATATGGTAACGCCTTTTAGTTCTTCTGTAGATAAGTTTTCTAAATATTTGTTGTCTTTATTATGTTTTGAATATTGAGCTGTGCCTAGAGGGTAATTGGAACTCTCCACTAAACAAATACAATCGGCCCTCGCATCTTCGCGTCTCGACATCTCGCAGTTCTTTTACTACGCGACGACGGCTTGGCTCCCGTTTTTTCACGGCGGTATGTTTATACGCCGGGTCATGTCAAATCTCTCTTAATTTCAATATATATCAACATCGCGACCCTCATATATATCGCGATGGTCGTGTAGTGGATCGGGCCACTTTGCGAGGGACGACTGTACTTTTTAAATATATTATATATATTTAAAAAAAATACAGTATTTGAAAAAGCAAAACACTCCAGAGCATTTTGATCATAACAAAAAAATACTTTATTATATTATAAACAACCAAATATTTTCTTTTAAATATTATATTTTTCTCTCTCCTTATATCTTTAGTGAACACGAAATCCTTCGTGAGGAAATTAAGTCCCTCCAAGCCGTCCGCTCCCGATGTCAGACCCGCATCTCTGAGCTCGAGAAGAGGTGAAGAAGCTCAAAGAAGAATCGAAAGGAAGGGAACCAAGTAAGCATTCAAACTTTTCAATCCATCGATCCCACGTATTCATATTGTGGGGGGCGAAAGACTTTTTTTCGTGTAACTGTGAAAATTTTATATAGTGACGAAATAAAATACACTAAAACTGAGTAAAACTATTAGGGCAGTTGCGAAAAATCCATAATAAGGGGTGGAGGGGTGCGATAGCCGTGTGCGTTAAAGGCCTGTTCAACTCTCAATGTTGGGGAACCAGGTTCGAATACTACCGAGAGTGGAAGGTCATTTTTGGTCACCCCCCTCA
>CP045903.1:7992715-8022118 GCA_013387185.1 Caligus rogercresseyi
TATTTCAAATCTCTGAATAGGCTCCTATAAACCTGTAGTGAGCTAAAACTTAATGATCAGGTGGCACTATAAGAAAATTAACTGACTGATAATACTTTACTAGGAGTCTGATACACCATTACTTCATGATTCCTTGATATTGTATAAACATTGAGCCTATTATTTATAAAATATTAGAAATAATAATTTTGGCACCTTTATTAATGAATTATTACGAATGGGTTTGGCAGTAAAATATAAGATAATTTTCTTTATATATATATATATATATATATATTGTAGCGCAAAGGAGGAGGAGAAATGACAACTCAGTGATGAAGTGAAAGTGTGTGTGCTCTTGCCTGCTGCTTAAATACCCACAGGCAAGAGTACTTAAGATTAAGAACCTGCTGAGGTGCGAGATAAGAAGTGGTAGGTTGACCTGCTGTTAGTAAGCAGGTCAATCCGCTACACAGCTCCCCCCAGCACCTCAGCAGGTGTGTATTATATATATAATATATATATATATATATGTTCAATATTTGTTTTAATGAGAGAAATTTCATTAATTCTTCTAAACATTCTTTGTCCTTTCTCAGCATCGAATGAATAAGATTAAAAGATGCACCTTTTATAATTATAAAAATTGATTCACAATTTTTATTATCATTTTTTTCCATATATAATAAATAATTATTATTATATTCCTTAATAATTGATTTTTTATTTCTCAATTTATATTTTTTGTGTTAATCGTACTTTTATTTTTAATGATAGTTTGTCAAAAATGATCCTTCCTTAAAAAGAATAAAAGGAGAAAACTGGCTCACCTGTTCAACTGATTCAGAGCACTCCCCATTCCCGGGCGCGAGCCCCGGAGGATCCCCCGTGCATTTGCTCCATCTTCTCGGATCCCAGAAGTTTTTAGCCGCTCCATGTAGTCGATATGCGTTTTGAATAGTTCCGTGTAGCGATCATGGAGCTTTGAGTACTCCCCTTCATTTCGTTTTCTTTTTCCTCGAGGCGGTTGATGTGCTCCGCGTTGTTCTTGGACTTGAGCTCAAACATTTTGACGATGGAGGAGAGGGACTCGATTTTGACGTTCAGATCCTTCCGCTCGCCCTCAAAGTTGTCCTCAAACTCGATATTCTTGGACTCTGCAGACTTACGAAGGCCTGGAAAAAGAGGGATAAATATGATTAAAATGTAATTAAAAACACGTCAAAATTAAGAAAAAATAATAATTTTTTCAACCCTCCAGAACATTAGTTATTGCTTCAAAATATAAGAAACTAATATAAAAAGACGTGGTTAATTTACGATCTATGACATAATAGGAAAAATGGTGAATTTAAAAGTAATTATAATTAATTTTTTTTTTGTTAATATGCAAACCACCATATTTCAATTAATTAATAAAAAGGCAGGGAATATATATCTTATACCTTCATTATATATTGTATTATAATTATATGGTAACTGCATGGTGTTACCAGGGCAATGATAAAAGAAAACAGAAATATTGTTTGACGAACAAGCAAAGGTTTATTTTTTGGGGAGTATAATGATTGCATATAATTGCATTATTTATATCTTAACGGAAGGGGATATATTTTGTTAAGAGTATCCATTTTATTTAATCAATGTAAGGTTAATTGTTTGATAATGAGAAAGTTAATCAAATAAGCGATCATTATAATTAATTGGTCTTCGCTCCTCTTGAGACATAACTCCCGGATACCTCACTGAGTCTCCTCTGACATAGATCAAGACCTAGTCACATCCAGTCAGGGAACAAAGCTGTCTCTTAATAGTTCATTATATGCCACTGGCATAGAGCTATAAAAGCCTAAAGCGCTTATTAGATGAATAAATAAATGTGTCAGCTGTCGAGGAATGAGGCTCAAAACAAAGAAATAATATAAATAACTTATACTGAATAAATAAGTGCAAATCAAAGGATTGTAAAAGCTTTTATTTATGAATTTGTATTGATGAGTAGCACAACAGATCACTTTAACCTCGACATGACATAGAAAGAGAAAAAATTGCTGGCGATCTCTCTGGCATCGCTTTGATTATACGAGTATCAAATTAATCACAAATCTCTCCCTTTTTTCTATTATTAATAATAATCAGGCTTGTGAACGGAACCCAAATTGAACGGCATTCAGCTGAAAACGCACGTTCAATGAACGGAACGCTGAACGGAACGCAACTTTTTTTTAACACTGAACGTTGAACGCAAAAAAAAAAAAGAGTTTTGCGTTCAGCGTTCAATTTTTCAAACATTTCTTGGACTTTGTCGGGAAAAACGTCATCACTTTTTGAAAATTCTTTTCTAAAAACGTCATCCCTACGCAGTACTTTTTTTGAAAATTCTTTTCTAAAAAAAAAACGTCATCACTTTTTTTTGGAAATTCTTTTCTAAAAAAAAAAGTCATCACTTTTTTTGGAATTCTTTTCTAAAAAAAAGTCATCACTTTTTCTGGAGATTCTTTTCTAAAAAAAAACGTCGTCACTTTTTTAAATATTTGAACGCTAACGGCGCTGAACGCAAAAACATTGAACGGACGCTAATTATTTGAACGCTGAACGCAAAAAAGCTGAACGCTCACAAGCTGTTTTCCCCCCTTTCTATGCCATGTCGGGGTTATAGTAGTAATCCCTAGCCGATGAGCTTATTATAAACCTCCATGGGCACCACCTAATCGATTCTCAAAATATTATTCTCTCATTGACGAGAATAAGATCTCTATGGCCTTTGTCAGGAGAGAAGTGAGAATAATGACATACAATGACGTCACGTTTCAATCAATGGGAATGAAAGTCCCTAGCTTAAAGCTTTAGCTTCATTCTTTATTGTCAATAATATATATATTGGTTATGGCTAGGGGCTTAGCAGTCAATGAAGGGTCACTGATGACTAGTTAAAGCCATAGAGATAAAAAGATATAGAGAACTTATTGGATTCTTCAAAAAAAATACGTCATTGTGTCCAAAATACAGCTGAACGATGTTTCTCTGCCATTGGAGGATGGATTCTTCAGAGAAATACGTCATTGTGTCCTGAATAGAGCTGAACGACGATGTTTCTCTGCTAATTGGAGGGAATAAGCTCCCTATATCTTTATATCTCTATGGTTGAAGCCATATATGACGTCACAATAAATAAATACATGCATCATAAATCCTATTTCGTAACAGGACTAGCACCCCCCAGACAATCACCCCCGATCATTTACCCCCCGTTAGTAATATTTCTTATCTCTTAAAGTCCACTTATGAAGTTAACTATGTTTTCCAGCTATGAACAAAGGTGACGTCATGGTGAACCACTTTCTTGATATTCTTTTCCGCTGCTTGCGAAGACTAATGGGGACTTGGTTATCTTTAAAAAGACAGAGGAACACGTTTTCTGATGTGAAGAAATGAATATAATAAATTGAGAATGAAATTTAAATGTCAACTGATTGATTGGATGAGTTTTTGATTTTCAAATTCTCCAATGATCATAGCCTTCGATTTAGGACAAGTGGTTCCTTGATGAAATCTTAGAAAATAGCTTAGGACCTATATGAGATAAATAAGATATCTTGAGTTGATAGGTTAAAAACTGGATGATTGTCTAGTTGTACATAAATAGCCCAGATATAAGGTCTAAGGCACGAAATTTGCAAATTTATGCACGTTTAATTTATACAGATTCCAATTCTAAAGAACTGGGACTGCGTGATATCCAGTGACGTCACCTGTGATAATAACTAGAAAAATAGTTAACTTCATAAGTGGACTTTAAGAGATAATAAATATTACTAATGGGGGGGGGGGGGGGGGTAGATGCCCGAGGGGTGATTGGCACGGGGGGTAAATGTCCGGGGGGTGATTGGCACGGGGGGGTGCTAGTCCGGGGGTGATTGCCATAGAATCATCTTATTTATTTATCTTTGAGGAGAGGAAGATAGATTTATTTTTTTGCCTATTTGGTTCGATATAATTGCATCCTTGTGGATATAACATAAACATTACAGCAGTGTGTCCATTACTCACTCAAACCTAGGAATCCCTTATCAATAAAGGTAAACTCAAATTACACCTTTCCCTCTCGGGTGGAATCGTACCACCACCTTCTATATGGAGAGTTGAAAACAAGCCTAAACTCTGAGCTATCGCTATGTGTGTTGGATATAATTGCATCTCTGTGTATATGAATAGGCATTAGTGAGTAATAAAAAATAACTTTAAATTCTTCGGATTGACAAATAAATATGTCATTTAATTGTAATTACCCCAATATAAGGCTAGAAAATGTTATTTAGATGTTTATTAAGTATATTTTGGTATTAATAATTAAGGAACTGAACATGGCTTTTGTGCTCTATTAATTATACAATTACTTCATTTTTAATATACATTAAGCAAAAAAAAGGCCTACATGCAAAAGAAGCTATATTTTAAGCATGTAAGAATCCACAATGTGTCTATAAACACATAGTATTGAAATAAATGCAAAAAGGCAAGTAAATACCACATGCCAAAATATTCATTATAAAAGATCGCAAGCTTGCAAAGCATTTGGGTAATTTAAAGTGTATATTTTCAAAAGAATTCCTTACTTAACCTTGACAATAAAAAGGGAATTATTATTTTTTGACATCGCTATACTTTAAGAGATATAAGCAAATACGTATTCTCCCCCAAAAATTTATCTTTTGGTATGAGAATATACGATTACCATTTGGTAACGACTGTTAGTGTTACCTGGATATAAAGAAAAAAAGAAGGGAGAGTATTTTGCCTCACTTCTCTCCCTTCTTTTTTCTTTCTATCCAGGTAACACTAACAATTACCAAATGGTAATCGTATATTCTCATATCAAAAGATCAATTTTTGGGGGAGAGTACGTATTTGCTTATATCTCTTCAAGTATAGCGATTTTTAGAGCACCAAACATATCAAATGAAAGCTTGGTTAACCAGCTTTAATATTTTGGTATACTAAATCATGTCAATTTAATAAGTAGAGAGTTATATGTACATTAAAAAAAGCCTATCTCGCGTACAAAATGACGCATATAATGGATTATAAATGCGTCAGAGACAAAGTAAAATTTTGAGAGGATACCTTGACGCAAATCTAAGAAACAAATTATGATTTATTTTTTTCATAATCGATTTCTTATAGGTCAATACAGGCTCTGAATCATATGATGTAAACTCAGATTGTACTGAATTCTGAATTGATAGAATGCAACCAAGGTCATTTTTGGATTATCATCTAAAGGTTTACTAAGCTTAAAAGTACTATTTTACTCTGAAGCGAACAAATCATCTTCAACAGGCGAGTGAAGTTAATTGATACAAAAAAGCTATGAAATAAGCTAACAATACACACTCCATTTTTTTCTTTGTTTTTACTGAAAACTTTGTTTTATTAAAAAACATCAAACATACGTCTGGTAGTAAATTAGATTTCCTTTAAATTAATAATTATTATTGAAGTCTGTAGCGTCCACCATTTTGAAGAAATTTGCGGAAAACTATATTTTTACTAAATTTTTAAAACTTTGACCTCGTTGCGCGACCTCGTAATGTTGACCGATTTTGTTCAAACTTTGTATGTCGTCTTCTTTTATCACCAAGAAACAGAAAATCCACAATGTTGCTAACATTTCAAACATTTGAAAAATAAGAACAACCCTAATATATATATATATATATAATGTACATATATTAAAAATGAAGTAATTATATATTAATTGAGCACGAAAGCTATGTTCAGTTCCTTAATTATTAATACCAAAATATACTATATATATATATATATTGGTGTCCAAGTGAAAGTAAAGTTGTATCAAGAAAAATGAATTAAAAAGGACAATTCTATGCTTATTGAGAATATATGTTTGGTTATCTCTATGGATATAACCAGTGTTGGTCGAATAATACACTTTGAAAGTAGTATGTAATATACTACTTTTACTGCGTAGTATTTTTTTAAATATTAGTTATTACTTCTCAAATTTTTTTTCGACGACCCGCGGCTCTTTAGAACTGCCTTTGTGGTTCCATGGAGCTTTTCCAAAACGTTAGAAAATGGTGAAGAGATGGAATAGAAAAATATAAGGGAACTAAATGTGCACCGTATTATGACGGTTATATAAGGAATTATTATTATTATTATATTTTTTTGCCTATATGGTTCGATAGAATTGCATCCGATGGGATATAAATAAGCATTATAGCATTATAATTAGTCTATCGAACCTAGGATCTTATCAATGAGGTAGACCAAAAATGACCATCCCCTCTCGGGAGCATTCGAACCTGCGCCCAACATTGAGAGTTGAACACGCCTTAACACGCACGGCTATCGAGCTCCCTCATTTTTTTTTTTTGCCTATATGGTTCGATAGAATTGCAGTATCCGACTGGATTTAAATAAGCATTATTACATTATATTTAGTCACTCGAACCTAGGATCTTATCGATGAGGTAGCAGACCAAAATGACCATCCCCTCTCGAGAGTATTCGAACCTGCGCCCCCAACATTGAGAGTTGAACACGCCTATTTTTTTGGCAGCTCCAGACATATTTATATTATTTGTATTATTATTTTTATTTTTTTTTTCAACTTTTTGGACTGCCGACCCCTGGCCTAGGCCTTTATTTTAACAATTTAAAATTGTGTAAAAGTGTTAATTTAGCAGCCAAAAAAAGAACCATTGAGTCCACTAGGCAACCAAACACACTGCCTGAATAACAAAACAAATAATCAAGGGCCATTATTGATGTTTTAAGACTTTGCAATTATAATGACTCTCGTCAATGTGATAATTGTTGTTTTAAAGAATCAAATAACTAATATAGTTATGGTCTTCAGTGAGTTATTATAATAATTAAATTACATAATGCCCTTACTTCTACTCATGAATTACAAATATATATGGTCACAGTATTCGTAAAAACATGAGCTTATTGCATCAATTCAATTATTATTTTTAATAAATAACAAATGAATTCTAAAGGTATATTTTGAAGGAAGGGGGTTTAAGAGTTGATATAATGAAGGATACATCAACGCCTTTAAAAATATGTTTATTTTTTAATAATATATAGCAAAGGCTAGGTTTTTTTTAAAATAAATATAATAATTTTAAATATATTTTGTCAATGAATATAATTAATTTTGAAAGGGAGTTTTATTGTTTTATGTTCTCAAAAAGGGTTGAAGATATGCTTTGAGAGTGCATTTTAAATACACAAAGACGAAGATGTAATCTAAGTTGATTTCTCCCGCTATTTTTGGGCCAAAATACCCCAAAACTTTATATAATATTACTTATTTTTATTTATTTTCGGGTCAGTTTTAATTAAATGGCTAACTTAATAGGTTAAAATTAAACATAAACATTAAGGTTCATGGCTTGTTTAAATATTCCTCTGAGAAAGGAAATCCTTGGTGAGCGTCACTCAAGAAGAGTCAATTCTTCTCGTAGGTTGTCAAGTTGAATGGAGTCAAGTAGAGTTCCTTTTTTAATATTTTGGAAGAATCCCACAGATTGACAAATTAAAATAGTAGTTATTGGCCAAGTCAACTGAATACCCCCATAGATTAAATGGCGTAGCTATATATTTGAATGTGAAGAATCTTAGCCTTAAAGACAATGGGATTGGGTGTATAATTATCGGAAAAAAGGTTTTTCATTTATTCATATATAGCGGAATCACTTTCTGTAGGTTGAGTCAGAAAACAAAGATAACAAATTGGATGCAATTGATGAAAATGTAGTTTTATAAACAGCAATTAAAATGGTGACTTTATAGGTACATAATGTATCAGGGGCAGAGCTGCGACTACCGAACGTAAATAGGTATTCGATACTACCAACGGTAGATTTCAAATACCGAACCGATTATACGATATTCGGTAGAAATTACCAAATATGAAGAAGTCACAGAGCATAAATAAACTAGAGGCATATATACACTCAGAGAGTGCAAACCTCCGCCGTCACGGGTCCTTGTGAACCTTCCGAGGCGGATTTTTCACGAGTGGGGCGGCGTAGAGGGACGGGGGAGGGTTCCCCTCGACGGAAATTCCGAGAGGAGGACGCTCCCGGCACCCGATTTCACAGCACAGCGACATCTATTGGCAGAGTAGGCTAACTTGAAAATTTATTAGTATTTAGCTCGTTTTGCATCTTAATTCTGCACTCAGAGATGCCAAAATTAATCACTTGTTACTTTTGGCATTTCCAACAACTCCACAAAGTTTCATCGGAATCCGTTCGGTACTTTTTGAGTTATCCTGCTGACAAACAAACCAACCAACAAACCAACGCCAGTGAAAACAATACCTCTTTCGGCGGAGGTAATTAATTTCTTTCTAATCTACCGTACGGAATACCGATCGATACTGTAGATATATAATAAAATCTACCGAATAGCCGATCGGTAGAAGGTATATACCGAATATCGAACCGGCGGTAGATTTTTCTACCGGATCCCAGCTCTGATCAGGGGTATTTAAAAAAGATGAAAACAAAATTAATGATTGGTGTAGAATGTTAAATATAGTAATTTATGAATGTTTAGAGGGTCTTATTTGAACTAGAATGCGATTTGCTCTTTAAACTGTGTTTATTATTTTAGTCCACGTAGACAACTAACAATTGAAGTACAGAAAAATATGAATTAGAAAATAATTATTTGTTTTTTTATAAGAAAAAGCTTGGATGGGGTCTAATTTCAACGGATCTATCTTTTGCAATGTCCAAGGGATGTCTTCGAACCCCAAATAGAGGCACACACAAAAGGTAGTTTAGTGAGTCATTTGAATAAAAGAACAGATGGGTGTTGGTTTTATATATGTGTATAGAAGGAAGACTGTCAAACTTGTTTAAAATGAGGAATTGCTTTATGCTTCTGAGTTGCATTGGTTCACTTTGGGGCCAAGGGACAAAATGCTTGATAAAGAATATGAAATATAGAAAGAGGTATAATGCGACTTCGAGTGCCCGGAAGCAATAATAAAGGAAAATAAATAAAAAACAGTCAAATCGCTATCTTTAAAGTAGTGTTTTGATGAATAATATTTATAAATTATAGTTGTAATATGTAATTAAAAATATATATGTGCAATACCTATTATGATATATTTTCATGATTTTGAATGATTTCCGAGGCAAAATTAATGTATTATTGTCTTGCAATTGGAAAATAAATAAATATAATAAAGGAGTACGAAAAATATCCATATTATTTTTAATGATAATTGAAGCTATAAAATGGCATATTTATACTTTTTAGCCTTTTTCTGACTTTTTTCAAAATATTTTTTGAACGTTTTTTATTCTTAATGTGTCATTAATCCGTCTTAAAATTCTTTAACATCATATTATAGTGTGATTAATAACTTTTTATTTTATTTATTGGTTAAGATGTTTATTTATTAGCTAAAATCCATATAGTGTAAAAAATAAGAATACACTAGAAAGTAGGATATAAAAAGCACAATCTTAAGGCAGTTATGTTAAAAACAAACCATAAATGAACATTATAATTCAAAATTACTGTCTATAGATAAAACCATAATATAAAATGACTTATTACAAAATATTTTTTTCTTTTAGCACTTTTAATTCTTTTAAATTCTTATTACTTCGTGTATCTCCTCACCTTTTCCTTTCATATTGCGTGACAAGCTGCTCATTGTCTTCTTTGAGGAGCTCCAGCTCCACCTCATACTCCTGTATTTCCGTGTAGGAGAGGTCCAGGGACTCCAGGACATTGACGATCAAGGGCATGAGGGACTTGACGACGTCCGTGTCATAGCGGAGGATCATGGACTCGAACTCCTCGTAGATGCTCCCCGCAAGGCTTTGAACCTTTTCATTCATAACGGCCTGATTCCCGTTCCCATGGGACTGCTCACGCATGTACTCAGAGTCCTCCGGGAGACCCAGACCCGAAGAACTCAGGATGTATTCCTCCGCGTTCATTGCAACAAAGAAGAAAGAAGAAGATGACTGGCTCTGGATTTCAAAGGACGGATCCTGGACACATATCTAGAATGGTGTTCTCCCTTCTGATGAATCACTGATGAATTGGAACTGCACTCATCCACTTCCTTCTCCAGGAAGAGAGAGATTTAATAATTCAACGTCACACACACACACAATATATGTATTAGTAGTAGGATTCTTATTATGAAGATGTTCAGTGAAGTCAGTAGTCTATTACAAATTTTATAAATAAAAAACTCTTAATAAGGACTGGGAGCGCACGCGGAAGAGGCGTGCGGTGATGAATCATAACAAGGCAAAAGGAGTACAGAAGAAAATGGTTATTAAGTAAAAGACAGTGACGTCAGCTGTACGGGGAATGAAATAAATCACACAACCTGGCATTTATGTAGGGCATACAGATATAAATATATAGAGAGCTGATTGGGATTCTTCAGAGAAATACGTCATTGTGTCCATAAAGAAACCATAGAGATAAAAAGATATAGAGAGCTTATTCCCTTAATCTGCATTCTGTGTGTTCAAAATAAACAAAGTAATTTGACTTACGTCATCATAAGCTGATCATAGTGATAGATTCTATATCTTTGATCAGCTTACGATGACGTAGGTCAATTACCTTGTTTATCTTGGACACACAGAATACAGATGAACGTTGTTTCTCTGCTATTGACAGGGTATGTAAAAAAACCAAAACTTTGGTAAAAAACCGGGTTTTACCGTGGGTTTTTTTCGAAATTCGGGTTTTCATACACCATTAATTAGCTAATGGCTAATTAATGGTGTAATGAAAAACCCGAATTTCGAAAAAACCCTACGGCAAAACCCGGGTTTTTTAACCGGGTTTTTTCGGGGTTTTTCAAAATTTTGGGTTTTTTACATACCCTGGCTATTGAAGGGAATCAGCTCTCTATATCTTTATATCCCTATGTTTGGAGGAGTAGCGTTTCAGTAAATTAAGTTGTCTGCCTTTAGACAAAGGATTACAATGGAAAAGGACTAATATTATACTAAAAAAGGAACATGACCGTCTCTTTAAGTATCCGTTTGAGTGAATAAATCTCTTTTTAATAAATATTTGACATATTCATAATACATTATAATATAAAAGAAAGAGTTATATGTACAGGAGAGACCTTTTTTAAATACTTACAAGTATTCCAATACTTGTATTCCTTAAAGTGTTAAATTAAAGACGCGCATGCATAACATAAAATTCTTCCTTTTTTTCCAAAAGGAATCGGCCAAAATTTTAGTTCTTCTTTAGTCCGTAAGGGGCGCTTTGATGCTAGAGCTCTTTGAAAATAATAACAAGTCCTTTTATTATTTATATTTTGAATCTAACACAATGTTGTAGTGATTTGATATATTTCATATCATCAAACTTAATCCCTTTAAACCGGTTTAAATAGGATTGTGACGTAATTTCATGGACTAGCGTCATCTAACGTTAATCTCTAACGTTGATCTCTCTTATGTGTATAATTATTTCTTTTCCACACGATTACCAATAGAAAATGACAAATATAGTAACAAAAAATTATATATTTGATGATCTCATTAAGGTGTTCAATAAGCCGAATAAATCTATTTTTGTTAGTGTATTTGTCTTATTCTATTATAAATAATGTAGATAGTTAAATATTATGTACATACAGAGACTAATTTTCACTCTATTTATATATAAAAGGTTTTGTTAATTAGGAGTTTTGTTTTAATCCCTATTAATGACGTCACTGGTTAGATCCATAGGCTTTTTCTTCCTCATGTTTGTTATATAAGTATTTAGGTAGTGACTCCCTTCAATAGAGCAGAAAGGAAGGATACAGGGGGAGAGAGAGAGAGAGAGAGGACACCAGACTGACTAGTGACTAATATTGACTGGCACGCCTCTCTTTCACTCTCCTCATGTTTTTCTTTCTAATTTTTATTTCCTTTATAATTCACGTCCTTACTCACAGGAGATTTAGAAGGAAGACAAATATAAGGAGTGACGTCATTGGATTATGGGATCAATAAATCCTTTTGAATTTGAAGGGATTTTTTATTCTAGGTACTATACGGTTAGCCATACTTATATGTTATACTATTTTGCAGAATTTGTTTATATATATATATATCTTTATAGATTTACGATTCTAACAGGATATTTTTCCTTTTTTTTGTGATAAGTAGTGATGTCTATTTTACCACTGACGTCAACATTACATTCGTTTTTGCTTTTTTACTCCTCAAGCCCTGATAATAGAGGCTTGAGTTTTGATTCTATGAATAATTATGTGAGAGTCTGTCACTTCAGGAGTATTTTTTATAGCTACGCCCTTTGGAGAAATGATTAGCTAACCCTCTGTGAAAAATAGGACATCAATACAGCCAGGAATAATTGTCGATACACACAAGGATAAAAAACATGGAATATTTCAATATGACCTGCTTATATTAGAACTTAAAGTATGGCTATGCCTTATGAAATTGCTTTTAACTGCCGTTATGAATCCTGAGCATAGAGATAAAAAGATATAGAGAGCTCAGTCCTTTCAGATGTATCTGTGTGTCCATTATAAACAAAGTAATTATTACTACGTCATCGTAAGCTGGTCATAGAGATAGAATCTATCTCTATGATCAGCTTACGATGACGGTATACAAATTACTTTGTTTATAGTGGACACACACAGAATCAGCTGAACGATGTTTCTCTGCTATTGAAGGGAATCAGCTCTCTATATCTTTATATCTCTATGACCCTGAGTGATATAATTTTGTTTTATATGAAATGGTATTTGTATCAATATCAATATATTACATCTAAATAAATTATTAATTCTTTAATAAATTAAAGTTACGTTCTTCATTAAAAAAACTTACTCCTAGCGAGCATAAAAGGTTATTTATTTACTTCCATACAAAAGGATTATAATAATTAGTCAGATTAATGATGATAATCACCGTTGTTTATGATGATATAATCCCAAATATTCGGTTAATATTTACTGTGTACATTAGGGGGTATTATAGAAACCTAATATTAAGATATCAAAATTTATCTGCCCGCTAAAGTTGCGTCATAAGAAACTATATGATCGTAGAAAATGGATTTTGGTTTGATCCCCACCCCCTACCCCCCCCCCCCCCAAATTGCATTCAAAGGTTCGTTATGAAGCAAAACTTTTTTGTTATTACTTATTTTGGAAAAGTTTATGGATATAATCAACGTCATAGATTTATATTTTCAACCATGTGAGGGAGTTACTGTATGAAAATTAAGATGTGAAAAGCAAACTTATTTAAAAAATAACTTAAAAACATCAACATGAGTACCCTTTTTTTCTTTTTCCTTCTTGAAACTATTAAAAACCCTAGTAGGAGCCGTTATTTAAAAAATGGTTGGTGCGTCAGCACTTATGTTCATTTATTGTCACTAAATATTATTTGACGAAAATGTGCAAAAAATAACAAAGTCATAAATTGATCATAGCTAAAGTTTGTAAACCTAAATTTTTCCAAAATAAGTAATAACAAAAAGTTTTGCTTCATAACGAAACCTTTGAACGCAATTTGGGGGAGTAACGGGGGGTCAAACCAAAATCCATTTTTCTACGATCATTTAGTTTCTTATGACGCAACTTTTGCGGGGGGATAAAGTTAAATATCTTAATATTAGGCTTCTATAATACCCCCTAGTGTACATATATTGCATTAAGTTTATTACCCTTTGGTCTCCCTACATCAATAAAAAGTACCTAAAATAATTGCCCATGGCAATATTTTAAAACGTAAATTAATCATTGCGATATAGATATAGAGAGCTTATATTCCTTTCAATAGCAGAGAAGCATCGTTCAACTATCGCCTGAGCCCAAACTAAACAATGTAGTTTGTACTACGTCATCGTAAGCTGATCATAAAGATAGAAAATTTGAGTATATTGGGCAATATGACGTATTTCTCTAAAGAATCCAATGCTCTCTCTTTTTCTTTATATCTCTATGAGTATTTATTTGAAAAATCAGAGAAATACGTCATTGTACCCAGAATACAGCTGAACAATGTTTCTCTACTATTGGAGGGAATCATAGAGATATAAAGATATAGAGAGCTTATTCCCTCCAATTAGCAGAGAAACATCTTTCAGCTGTATTCTGGACACAATGGTGTATTTTTCTGAAGAATCTATAGATATATACAAATCAGACTTGTTGATTTATCGTTCATTTGTTGTTGCGCTTGATGAACGACGAACGACAAAGTTTTTGACGAACGACAAGGAAAATTCCTTATCGTTCGTCGTTCGTTTTTGGCGCCAAAAAAAGACAAATATTTTTTATTTTCATGGGACAAATTTCCTTTCTAAAAAAAACGTCCTCACTTTTTTCAGAAATTTCTTTCTAAAAAAACGTCGTCAATTTTTTTCAGAAGGGCGAACGACAAACGAACGACGGACGACAATTTTTAGGGAACGTCAACATGTCTGATAGAAAATTAGAAAACTTATTCCCTCTAATAGCAGGGAAACATCGTCGTTCAGCTGTACTCTGGACACAATGACGTATACCTCTGAAGAATCCAATAAGCTCTCAATATCTTCTTTATATCTCTATGGAGGGAATAAGCTCTCTATATCTTTATATCTCTATGGATTCTTCAAAAAAATACGTCATTGTGTCCAGAATAGAGCTGAACGACGATGTTTCTCTACTATTGGAGGGAATAAGTTCTCTATATCTTTAGGTATATCTCTATGGTTTTTTCCCTTCTGGACTAAATTAAAAAGAGAATGATAGAATATATATTAGATATGACTCTCCAACAAATCATCAAAGGATTAAATTCAAAATAAATTGACCGTTCATCTCCTCTCCTAGTTAAAGTATAGAATGCCCTTGCTTCAAGGCAAAAATGCAGAGGAACGAAATTGTTTCTTCTACGGACAAGCAAGAGAAATACCAAAACACTTCCAACCACTTAAACATTCTAATTTATCTTAAATTATTTTAATCATAATTTTGGTTATATTAAAACTAGAGGCATATATACACTCAAAGAGTGCAAACCTCCGCAGTCACGGGGTCCTTTTGATCCTTCCGAGGCGGATTTTTCACTAATGGGGCGGCGTAGAGGGACGGGGGAGGGTTCCCCTCGACGGAAATTCCGAGAGGAAGACGCTCCCGGCACCCGATTTCACAGCACAGCGACATCTAATGGCAGAGTAGGCTAACTTGAAATATTTATTAGTATTTAGCTCGTTTTGCATCTTAATTCTGCACTCAGAGATGACAAAATTTAATAACTTGTTCCTTTTGGCATTTCCAACAGCTACACAAAGTTTCATTCGAATCTGTTCCGTACTTTTTTGAGTTATCTTGCTGACAAACAAACCAACCAACCAACAAACTAACAAACCAACGCCAGTGAAAACAATACCTCCTTCGGCGGAGGTAAAAATGCTTCCAACTGGTGAACATTCGTGGTTATCTTATATGCATTTTTGTTTATCTTAATAAAAAAAGATTCTATTCACTTTTATATATTGGGATCCAATAAAGTAAGCCTTCCCTATAATTTTATTAGATGACAATTTTTTTAGAAGAGTCTTTTTTATAGATCATACGCGATTAAAATATATGTGTTATATAGGAATCTTGAAATAAATGGTGCTGTACGTTGTACGAAAAATAAGAAATAAAACCATGGAATCCAAATTTTATATTAAGAGCAGGCATATAGATAGTTGGTCAAGAGTTTTCATTAAAAAATTTCATGGAGTATAAAATATTATTTGGTAAAAATCACTTTTAAGCAGAGCTGGGATTCGGTACCGCCGATTCGATATTCGGTAGATTTTATTATATATCTACCGAATATCGATCGGTACGGTAGATAAGAAAGAAAGAGAAACTTGTTTATGTATTTGCTCTGTTACTTCTTCATATGCATTTAGTATCGGACAATTTTAACAAAAGGCAATTAAGTAAATAATTTGTTAATATTTTTTAGAGATTATTTGAAATACATATTATTTTTATATAAATCATAATTGCACTCGGATTTTGAAGGAAATGGAAGGCAATAGACAACAAATATTTTTCTTTAACTATCTTTTGTTAGTCGTTGACCGATGTTAAATACACTTTCAGCTCTGGAGTTGTTTATTTAATTTACAAAGTTCAACTTCTTCACACCACCAGGTAACAACGCTTCCAGTTCTAAATACCGATTTACATTCGGGTGTCGCAGCTCTGCTTTTAAGCTGCTCACTCTATGACAAACCTGTTTGTTCTACCAAAATTAGTATATCACCCCGAATTCCCTTTTGATTTTAAAGTTTATTAAGGAGTACATTTGATTAAAGGCTGATGATGACATGTCTTCATAATAATACTGGTCAACAATTTTTAGCCAACTCCCTTTGTAGATAAATATTGGCAAACGATCATAAAATAAAACCACTGAATCCAAATACAGTCTCAGTATCTTCCTAGAGTCAAGATGAACTTTAAACAGCTTTGAAATCACACTAATGTTGTAACTTATAAATTTCATGCGTTGCGGTGATATATGACAAAAAAATATATATTACTTTTTTATAAATTATCCATGCATTCAAAATAAAATAGGTTAAGAGAGACACAGGGAAATAACATTTTGGAAGATATTTAAAAGAACACAAAGCCTAATAAAATATTATTGTGGGGGGATTAACCGTTTCTTGATCCATTCGTTGCAGAGGTTACATTGGATTGGTCGCTGAGGAATCGGAGACTTCAAAACAATCCAGGAAGAAAAGCTCCACAACCATGGATAACATATCTAAAGTCCTTTCCAGAAGTTTGTCCAGACCCAAAGGATTCCCTGTTTTGTTTGTGGGTGCTACGTATAGGCATATAGAATCTTACAGACGACTTCTTCCACCTGGAACTGACGTTTCCGTGATGGTGAAGTCAGAAGTAGCAATTCGTCTACTCGAAGTATTTCTCCAAATGCATCCTTTTATGGGATCTCTTGTCAACCTCACTAGAGGAGCTACTCTGTCACAGAAAAAATGTCTGGAAGCTTCTCGACTCTGGTCACAAAATGTGAATTTTCTTTCATCTTTCTTCTCCATTGATTTATTAAGGAAAAGAGACAAAGTCGCCATCCTGTTGCGAAACTATTTATCCGCCGAGCTTAACAAAGGTGCTCTAAAAAGAGGCCAATAACATCCGAGAACATCCTCCTTCGGGGTGCATTTCAAACACAAAAAACGGTGGCGGAAGAAGTTATCCTGCTTGACTTATCGCTACTCACTAAAACTGATGAAAGATTAATAAAAAATAAGATGACGTGTGTGAAAATAAAAAGAATGTAATTATAGCTTCTCTTCGTATTCGTGAATAGCTTAGCTCACAAGTTGCGTTTTGATTTTTTTTCCATTATTTATCGCATGTTGAAAAAATATCTATTTATAACAAATTGAAAAGATCCCTTAATCCATATAAAGTTTTAGATGCAATTTCTGTCATATATTCATAGAACATGAAAATAAAATAGTAATACTAATTCAAACTTAATATTATAAATCATGTTAGCTCAGTGAGAGAACGTGATTGACTTTCAATGTCTAGGGCGGTGGTTCGAGTCCTCCTGAGAGAGTAAGTATATTTTGGTTAACTCCATACATCCTAGACTCGAGAGATTTATTTACTCGCTAGTGTGCTTATTTATAACCAGTCGGAAGCTGTAATTCTATCAAACAAATAAGCTAAGAATTAATAACTTGTTATGGTTATATAAGATCTATAATATTTTTTTCTTTATCTAAGAACTGAAAGATCATGAAGATGAAAAATACTCAAAAATCTTCTCGTATTTAAACATTATTATTATTAGACCTTTTGCCATTCAAATTATAATTAAATCAATTTATTGAAGAGATGTTTCTTGTGTCGAGATTGGATCTCGGATTTAAAAAAGAAAATCTTTTCAAACATGCTTTTGAATTGAATGAATCTATTTTGGAATATATTGTTATGAATTGAAAAAGATAAGTTATTTTCATCTCTATCAATTATGTACATATTGAGTTTTAATTGATTTTTTTTGTCGTATGGAAAATTTACTGCTATTGTGTATACATCTATTTACCGGAACATATGAAATATGTACCGGAATTAGGTCATTTGCATGTAGCTTCGAAGTATCTATCTTGTTGTTCTTATGTTCCAAAAACGGACGACAGGATTATTTTCACAAGAAAATATTTAATAGGTGGTCTTATTATAAAATATATTATATATATATATATATATATCGACCGGGTACCCGGCACGGGTCCCTGCTATTTTTTAGTGTTCCGGTCCGGTCCAGTGTCTAAAAATCATCGGGACGGGACTTTTTTTAGGAAATTATTTTCTAAAGAAAACGTTCTCACTTTTTCTAGAATTTTTTTTGTAGGAAATTTTTAAAAAAACGTCACTTTTTTTTGGGAATCTCTTTTCTAAAAAAGTCACATTTTTTTGGACATTCTTTTCTAAAAAAATGTCGTTAATTTCAGAATAACGAGGAAACGAAAATATACTGAAGTCCCAGCCCAGTTTTGGCCCAGCCGGGCTTCAAAAATATAAGTGCCGGCCCGGGTCCTGGCGAAAAAAAGTGTCCGGGTCGTTTCCTGATACATATATATCAGGAACCTACATAATGTTGCCGGATTTTGAACATTACATTATCCAAACACGTTTTTTGTACTCAATGCTGTAAAATCTATCAAAAACAGGTTTATAATTTTTTATTTATATTGTAAAAAATAGGTGTCCAGAAGAAATGTACCAGAAAATAGGGCCTAGGAAGAAATGCCCCAATATAGAAAAGGAAAATAATGAATCATGGAAAAATTGCCAAAATACATGGTTAGGTAAGTATTTGAGTAGAATACAACTAAGGATTGTATACTTACTATTGCTCATATAAATGGAGAAAATAATGGCAAAAAAATTATAGCTAAATGATTTCCATATTGTTAATGTTAGGAGACGGGCCATTTTTCCGTGTGTTATCATTTTTCTTTTCTATCTTGAATAATTTCTTCCTGGTCTATTTATTCTGGGCCATTTCTTCCTAATATCGAAAAAAGAAGAAAATCATGACATCATAAGATTGTATCATTATAATTATACAAATATGAAACACGAGGGACTGTTTATATTAAGTCCACATGAAGTCGCTCATGAGAAAGAAGGAAAACAAATGAAACATATTATGTTCATAGTAATGTCCCGTAATGGTCTAATTTCTCTTAACCTGAGAAACCGTCATGCTCTTCCATATTTATAAAGTACATAAATAAACTAAGAAGCAGAGGAGAGAATAATAACTTCTATAAATACATTTTTCTTAGAAAACTCTTTGATTTTATAGTTAGAAACCCCGGAATATATTTGTAATAATGGCCTTCAAAGGCTCATAATTACTTCAGTTAATCAGTCCAGACTCAAATAAGACATGCTCAAAATGACTAAGCATCAGAGCTGGGATCATAGAGATATAAAGATATAGAGAGCTTATTCCCTTCAATAGCAGAGAAACAGCGTCGTTCAGGTGTATTGCTGTGTCCAATATAAACTAAGTAATTTGTACTACATCATCGACAGCTGATCATAGAAATAGAAAGATTAGTTTATATTGGGCAATATGACGTATTTCCCTCAAGAATCCAATAAGCCCTCTATGTCTTTAAACTCTATGGCTGGGATTTGGTAGAAAAATCTATTGCCGATTCGGTTATTCGGTAGATTTTATTATATATCTACCGAACATCGATCGGTGCAGTGGATAAGAATGAAAGAAAAATTTATTTATGTATCTGCTCTGTGACTTCATTGTCATATGCATTTAGTATCGGACATTTTATAACAAAAGACATTAAGTACATAATTTGTTCTAATTTTGTAGAGCTTATTTGAAATTTAATATATGTTATTTTTCTATAAATAATACATGCGCTCGGATTTGAAGGAAATGGAAGGCAATAGACAACAAATTATTTCCTTAACTGTCTTTTGTTAGTCGTTGACCGATATATTATGCGCTTTCAGCTCCGGAGTTGTTTATTGTTTTTGCAAAGTTCAACTTCTTCACACCACAGGTAACAACGCTTCCAGTTCTAAATACCGATTTACATTGGGTATCACATCTCTGCTAAGCATGTATATCACATTTGTCCTCGAATGTGTGATTGGTTTAAAGAAAAAGTGTGGGAGTGATCAGAGGAGCAGTTTGTATAATGGATAAGGCATTGATCTACTCACGGCTGTTGAGGTATGAGAATCAATCAAAGAGAGACGGATATTATCCTTTCAGTGGCTGCAGGCCCTAATGCAAATTATGTAGGACGGGACCTATCAAAGCACAAGCAAAAAAAATGCGCGCGCCCAAGGGTTTTTTCGGTTTTCAAAATTGGTTTTGGGGTGATTTTGAAGGGAAAATTATTGATAAATAGGATTGAGTATTTTGTTCAGTTCTGACATTTTCAAAAAGTGAGCTAAATCGAATTATAAGCCCTCTCTCTCCTTGTGAAAGTTTGTGTTGTTATTTTTGCCTTCTTGAAAGCATTTGGGTACTCGGACATGGTCTTTATTCTCCAGCAGACTCATAATGTCCATTTAGTATCTTGGAGCAGTTTGTTTCAAAGTCTCCAATATCTTGGTCACGAGAACCACGAGGAAACTGAACTGAATGTCTCCATTTCTTTTTTCAATCCCTCTGCTTCTGTACACTCATCCATTGAATCACTTGTTAGCGATATTTTTTTCAGTGCCTTCATGACGTCAGCAAATCAGTAGCGAAGAATACAGCAAGTGAATCATACTGAGATGACCACCAGTTAGGACCCAGTCGCTTCAATGTGACCCAAGGTGAGTTGACCTACGGATGAATAATCCCATCGAACACGCCCAACCGGCCAAATAACGTGTAAATATTTTCGATACTGACATAAAGCTGCTTGAGGTCAGTAATGTCGTTCATAGCATCATATAGGACTAGATGCAAATTGTGAGTTGCACAATGATCATATGTAGCAAGTGGTTCCTTTTCTTTAATTCTCGCCTGGACGACACTTTGCTTCAATGTTTTTATAATTAATCTTTCAAGCTCACTAGCAGACATATCGCTGTCTCCTTGAAACCCAAAAACTCCACTGTTATTTTACATCAACAGCTATGTCAATTGTATTCCCGACTATGGTTACATATCTATATGCTTTGCTTAACTGGTATGCTTGAACAGATCTTACGTGGTATCCATAATCACACAATAAAACGATGCTACATTTATTTCAGCCGTTATGTCCTGCTTAGCTCACTCGTTCTAAATGTCAGGGCTAAAGTGAGCCTTCAGGACGACTTATCAACTCTTTAAACACAGGGTCGTAGGTTGCCTGCAGTTGGATAATGGAGTGAAAATTCCCGCTGTTTGTCCGTCCCAAACCTTACCTGTGCCCCTGAATGACAGGCTGCAAGAGGCCAGCATTAGTGTCACATTGACAGTGCGTTCCAGCACTTGTCTCCAAAGTGCAGGAGCGTTAAAGCACATTGATTTAGAAAAACCTCATTATTATCATTATGAATCTCAAGTTTTAGCTCCTTTTTCTCTGGTGGCTCGGGTCCCTAATCCCTCGGGCACCAATGCATAGGCATCACCAGCATTGGTGGATGCTACGCGCCTGCATTCTTTATGATCATTTATGTCTTCTTTTCCCATGTGCCTCCATCCATGTCATTTACGAACCCTTGGAAGAAGCTTTGCTCAATACTTTTAATTAAGTAAAAGATCTCTTAAAATGAGGGAAATAATGAATGTTTTATTTTATCATCCACCACGATAAAAAAGGTTTTGACAATATCACGTAGAAAAAAGAAAGATTATTTACCAAATAAATAAGTTATACTTATTAGTGAATTTACGAAACCATTTGAAATTGCAATTACGAAGCCAAAAAAAAGACAAGGGAGCTCGATAGCCGTGCGGCTAAGGCGTGTTCAACTCTCAATGTTGGGGGCGCAGGTTCGAATCTCGAGAAGGGGTGGTCATTTTGGGTCTACCTCATTGATAAGATCCTAGGTTCGATGAGACTAATTTTAATGCTATAATGCTTCTTGATATCCTGTTGGATGCAATTCTATCGAACCCAATAGACAAAAAAAAGACTAGCAAAGCCTTTCCTTACGTTCTACTTTCGGACTCCTCTTCCAATGTTTTAGGGACTCACGGTATATATTGTTATTTTTTGGACCGAAGGGGTGGGGGGGGGAAGAGGGAGAGGTAAGAGATGGAAGAAGAGATAGAGAGATACAGAGGGAGAGATAATTAACTTACTCCCGTCAGAAGAGCATCGGAGTCGAAGATAGGGACTTCATACATGGTGATTAACCACGCTGGATCTCGAAAGGGGAGATTCTTCATGACCAATTCCATCTTTTTTTGTCAATCTACCTTCCTCTGGGTCTCGGATGTCTTAGGAGACTTCACTCATGAACCCTCCTCTACACGTCTCTTGGAGTCGTAAATCTAAGAAATATCTCAGGAATTCCCCTTCTTTAACAAACAAATGAAAGAGTTCTCCTCAATCTTCGAGTCTCATCTACAAATTAATATAATGCCGGCACTAAAGAAGATTGAATTAACCAAGCTGAGCTACTAGACTTTAGATCTCTTTCATAACCTGGTTGTCTATAATGGTAATCAAAATATCGGAAATGCTTTTATTTTTAAATGTTAGTGTCAAGAGACGTGATAACAAAAAGTTATCAGCAATCGAGTTTTCAGTTGATCTATTTCAAAACCGTTACAACCAGCTAAAATCATTTCTGTACTTTTGTACAGTTTTTTAAAATGGCAGTTTAAAAATATTCTAGAGATGCCTTGTGGTATCCCTTTTTTGAATAACAAATCCGTTTAGATGAAAGATAGGAGTTTTATTTAGATTTTACAGGAGTCTGGGTTCTCTGAGTACTCCACAATAGCAGAATCTATGCTTCTTCCACTTCCTTTGACTGAGTTACCGCTCATGAGCCTATTCTTTCCAATAATAGTTAAGTAGAAAAATATGTTTTTGGTCCTTCTGGTTAAGATCATGTTTAAACCATAGAGATATAAAGATATAGAGAGTCGCTTCAATAGCAGAGAAACATCATTGTTCAGCTGTCGTCTGTGCCCAATATAAATATAGTAATTTGGACTACGTCATCGTGAGCTGATCATAGAGATAGATTTTATCCCTATGATCAGCTGTCGATGACGTAGATCAAATTACTTTGTTTATATTGGACATAAGCTCTCTCTATATTTTTTCTCTATGGTACTACGCCATGGACAGTTGATCATAGAGATAGAAAGATTGTTTTTATTTGGGCAAGATGACGTATTCCTTTGAAGAATCCAATAAGCCCTCTATGGCTTAATATCTCTATGGTTTAAACAAAACTTCCACTTTGTTTCGTTAATGCGTGCATGAAGGACAGATTCGACATAAGGGCAATATTCTCCAGAACTAATGCAGATTTCAGGCATTCTTAGAAATTGGTGCCTACTTGGCCTCTTCCAGAGTTAGAATGAGACAACCGCATGGTTAAAGTGGTTGTTTGGTATGGACAAGTATCTCCTGCATTCAATTATATCTTGGATCAACGACTCGTCCTCAATTCGAAGTGCTTTCGGATCCATCCCACGAAAAAACAAAAAAAATAGATTGATTGACTTCAATGAAACGAATTTTTTTACTCCTATAATGTGTATTAATATCTCTGCACAGATACCAAACCAAATAATTGTGTCCATAGGTATTAAGCTGAGTCTATGAGCATGATTTAAGTTTAAGAATATTTAGACTCAAGTCAAATCAAATAAATTTTATTCATTTTGTCTACACATGATTCCTTGTTGGTCAACGCGTGGTCGGAAAAAAGGTGCCCCGTCGTTTCTGATATGCATATATATATATAAGACTTGTTGATTTATCGTTCATTTGTTGTCATTCGCGAATGATGAACGACAAAGTTTTGACTAACGATAAGGAATTTTTGGCCAAAAAAAAGACAAAGATTTTTATTTTCATGGGACAAATTTCCTTTCTAAACAACGTCATCACTTTTTTTCAGAAATTTCTTTTAAAAAACGTCGTCAATTTTTCAGAAATTATTTCTAAAAAAACGTCGTCGATTTACCGAGACTATTCCCGGTGGGCCGGACTAGTCCCGGTACTCCCGGTGGCCACTCCGCCTCTGTATATATATATATATATATTAGGGTTGTTCTTATTTTTCAAATGTTTGAAATGTTAGCGACTTTGTGGATTTTCTGTTTCTTAGTGATAAAGAAGACGACATACAAAGTTTGAACAAAATCGGTCAACATTACGAGGTCGCACACGAGGTCAAAGTTTTAAAATTTTGTAAAAATATAGTTTTCCGCAAATTTTCTTCAAAATGGTGGACGTTACAGACTTCAAACAATATTATTAATTAAAAGAAATCTAATTACTACCGACGTATGTTTGATGTTTTTTAATAAAACAAAGTTTTCAGTAAAAACAAAGCAAGAAAAGGAGTGTGTATTGTTAGCTTATTTCATGGTTTTTTGTATCAATTAACTTCACTCGCCTGTAGAAGATGACTTGTTCGCTTCAGAGTAAAATAGTACTTTTAAGTTTAGTAAAACTTTAGATGATAAATCCAAAAATGACTTTGGTTGCATTCTATCAATTCAGAATTCAGTACAATCTGAGTTTACATCATATGATTCAGAGCCTGTATTGACCTATAAGAAATCGATTATGAAAAAATAAATCATAATGTGTTTCTTAGATTTGCGTCAAGGTATCCTCTCAAATTTTACTTTATCTCTGACGCATTTATAATCCAGTATATGCGTCATTTTGTACGCGAGATAGGCTTTTTTTAATTTACATATAACTCTCTACTTATTAACTGACATGATTTAGTATACCAAAATTTTAAAGCCGGTAAACCAAGCTTTCATTTGATATGTTTGGTGTTCTAAAAATCGCTATACTTTAAGAGATATAAGCAAATACGTACTCTCCCCCAAAATTGTCTTTTGATATGAGAATATACGATTACCATCTGGTAATGCTGTTAGTGTTACCTGGATAGGAAGAAAAAAGAAGGAGAGAAGTGAGGCAAAATACTCCCTCCCTTCTCTTTCTCTTTCTATCCAGGTAACACTAACATAATTACCAGATGGTAATCGTATATTCTCATATCAAAAGATCAATTTTTGGGGGAGAGTATTTGCTTATATCTCTTAAAGTATATATATATATATATATATATATATATAAGGTTGTTCTATAAATAATTCGACCAATTAAGACTCAAATTTTCATCAAATCAACAAAAAAAACTTCTCAATCAGTACACTTAATCCCCTCCGACTGCAATGACGTCGTGGCAGTGTCCCTTGGAGCTACCTGAGTTGGTCGTAGAACTCGTCTTCACTGACCCTCCTCATCGCCCGCTGAACGCGAGTATAGCCTCCTCGTGGCCCCCAAACACGTCCTCCTGGAGCAGGTGCTTCAACTTCCGGAACAAGAACCAGTCACACAGGTTCAGGTCGGGTGAGTAGGGTGACTGTTTTCACTGTTTCCACGTCCTTCCGGATCAGAAACTCCCTGGTATCGGTGGCAGTGTGGGGACGTGCATTGTCCCACATAAGGAGACAATCTTTCGGCCAGATCTTGTCCTTTTCAGGCTGAGAAAGCGCTTCCCAGTCGTTCTCAGGTACTCTATCATGATGTTCCGGTCGGCTGTGGCCCCGGCAGGTAGTGCAATGATCGATACCCACCTCGGCTTGCAGGTGAACCCCATCAAAATTATCGTCTTCCTCGCTGTCTGTTTCACACGGGGGGTCGAGAACGGGGCCTGTGGGCTCCGCCCGAGTCCTGGTAGAACCAGGACTCGTCCTGGAATAAAAGATGAGACCCCAGAAAGTCCTCCCCGTGGTCCTGGAACAGCTTCAGGAGGTCCTGCCAGCACTTCACTCGCTGCGTCTTGTTGGCTTCAGAGAGCTGATGAGAGACGAGCACGCTGAGGAGGTTTCGGAGCCCTATATCCTCCGTCAGAAGCCTGAAAACAGTTGTAGATGGTAGGGACATCTCTGCAGCAACTTGTCGAGTGGTCATCCGGGGGTTATCCTCGACCAGGCGCTTCACACGGGCCACATTCTCCTCTGTCCTCGTCTCCCGGGGACGTCCTGGACGGGTCTTCTTCTCCAGGGCAAAACACCCCTTATCGAACTCAGTGTGCCATTTATGGAGGGTGGAGAGGCCAGGTAGGAGTCAGGGAAGGTAGAGAACAGGTCCCCGTGGATCACGTTGACTGTCCTGGCGAGCTTGATCCGGATCAAGGAGTAAGAGCGAAAGTCGGGTGTCTCCATTTTCAGCGGCGAGTAGAATGAATGATAGAAATGATGCGATTACTCACCTTATATACTAACCTGAGTGGCGCCATACAGTCTGTTCCCATGCAAAAATATGCGATAAGAACGCTCCCGTTGAAATTTTTGAGATAGCGTGTGAACTTTTCGAGATAGCTAACCTACTTCATTATTTATGAACAACCTAATATTATATATATATATATATATACTCTATATATATAGTTATATATATATGTTGTGTGTATATGTGCCTCTCGCCTTCAATATTCTACCGGTATGGCGTATCGGACCGTTCCGACTCTCCTTCATAGTTCTGGTGATAGTATGATGAAGCTCCGAGACAGAGTCTGGAATCTAATAAGCAAAAAAGAACCTAAAAAGATACAATATATATATATATTAATATATATAATTATAGTATGTAGGGGTTCAGTTTTTAGTTCTTGATTCAAAGGCTATAATGCTAACATCTGTGAGGAGATTATGCAATTTAGGGCAACCATACTCACAAGGAGGAAAACACTCAGCCCTTTTTATTTTGGCAGCAACTGATGTCAAGGTGGGCGAGCTATTTGGATCAGAGTGACCACATTGGCCCTAAATAAAAATTGAAGGAAAAAGCGACCTTAATGTACATATATTCATGTATATATATTTAAAACTGATATATGAGGATGATATCTAGTCATAACAGTCTGATATGTCACGGGTGGCTGTAATGTACCTCTTTGATTATTTGCGTCATTTCTATCAGTAGAGTGATAAGAAGATCTTATCTCTGGTTGGTTGAAATATACTTATTTGAATCAACACCCTTTAGAGTTAAAGCAAACTCTATTTAACTATTTTTTTTAATGGGTTTTTAGTATTTCTACATTATCCTTTTTTCAACCTCATTTACAAAAAATGCAAAAAGCATTGTCGGACAACAAATAGGAACAAAATTTGTCAGCCCAAGGAAGATTTTATTTGACCTTAAGAATAACAGCAAATCATTTAAGGTCAAGAAACTCTGTTATAAGTCATGGGCTAATATTGCTTATTCGATTTTATCGTAAATTAAAAATTATATCTCAATTGACTTAATGTATCTTTGCTCACACAATCAAACCCATTTTAGCATGGACTGAAAATATATTTCAACCGCCATTTTGATTTCTATTCTAGTTCCTTTTTATTTGGTCAAAAAAATACTTTAAATGTTCGAAGGGTCACTTGGGCTTCGAAGTCTATATTCTATTCCAAAAACGCAGATATATCTGTAGTTGTGGATTGCCCTGAACTTATAAACTTAACAAATCATGTACAACACTCTGGGCACATGAATTTGACAAAGAGCTATTTATAAATATATAGGACTTTGTTTGAACAGCTTGACAAGGTTCAAGTAGATATAAGGATAATTGATCAAGTCAAGGTAAGCAATTCAAATAGGGAGATTGAAGGATTTCAGGCAATCAATGAGAGTCGAACTATTAAATGCTTATATATATATTAAACAATTGAGTAAACAAACTATTGCAACAATTAAAGATGAAAATGAAGAGGAAGTCGATGCATAAGCTTAAGCGATTGAAGTGATAAATATATCTACCATTATATATTTATGTGCTTATGTAGCGGATTATCTCTTCTCTCTGCTCCGGCCTGTCCATCTCTCCTTTATTCTATTACTACATCGCAGATGGGGGGACAAACGTTTCTTTCTCTTATATATATATATATATATATATGTATATATATATATATATATATATATATATATATATATATATATATATATATATATATATATATATATATATATATATATATATATATATTAGGGTGATTCTTATCACATTGTTTTTCGGATTTGAGAGTCGAGCTCCCCCTAGGATTTTACTTTAGTGTATAGAGATCATCTTGTGAAAGTTTGAACGAAATCGAATAATTGGAAGTACATGCTCAATGGGCCCAAAAGTTATGTAGTAACTTATGTAGTAATTTTTTTTTCGCTATTCGATTGCCCCTAATGCCTTAATTTTAATACTATTTTCAAACAATTGCCGCAAAATGTAGGTATGCTTGCAAGGATTCCAAATCAGTTTTATTTTTAATTTACATTCCAAATCAAACGAGATAATTAAGTTTCAAATGTTCATTTTTGGGGTATTTTGCATAAAAATGCCTATTTCAAAACTTTTTATCGTTGATTTTGGATGTAACATTAAAAATAAAAACTGATTTGGAATCCGTGCGAGCATACCGACATTTTGCGGCAAATTGTTTGAAAATAGTATTAAATTAAGGACATTAGGGGCAATCGAATAGCGAAAAAAAAATTACTACATAAGTTTACTACATAACTTTTGGGCCCGTTGAGCATGTACTTCCAATTATTCGATTCGTTCAAACTTTCACAAGATGATCTCTATACACTAAAGTAAAATCCTAGGGGGAGCTCGACTCTCAAATCCGAAAATGTGAAATAAGAATCACCCTAATATATATATATATATATATATATATATATATATATAATATATCTATCTATATATATATATATATATATATATATAGTATCTAACTATATATATATTTTATATCAGGAAACACCGGGCATCTTTTTTTCACCGGACGCATTTGACCACCAAGGAATCATGCGTAGACAAAATGAATAAAATTAATTGTAATTTTTAGATTTTTAGAATTAAATATATTTATATATCCTGGAAACGACTGGACACATTTTTTCGCCGAGACTTAAATTTTTCAAGCCGGGCCGGGACATATTTATATTTTTCGTTCCTTCGACATCTGAAGTGAAGAATCCCAAAAAAGTGCCGTTATTTTTCTAGAAAAGAATTTTCAAAAAAAAGTGAGGAAGTTTCGTATTTCAAAAATTCTAACAAAATACATCCTCATCTTTTTATAGTAATTCTTTTTCTAAATAAAGTGACAATCGAAAGAAAATATTGATGCC
>CP045903.1:8022218-8035608 GCA_013387185.1 Caligus rogercresseyi
CATTTTTTAATTCTCGTTCCAATCGAGAAATTATATACTTTGATATTCCTCAATTAATTTTAAAATTGACGTATTTATATGCAGGCCCACCCACTGAGTAACGTGGGCCCGATTTTTTATGAATGTGCCAAATGTGCCCCCTCCCCCAAAAAAAACCTGGGCCTGCTGCCAGGCCTGTTTATATGGAAGTAAAACATAATTATTTATATTTTGAGCAATCGTTATTTAGAAAACAATGTAGTTATTAGTTACGGTGTAAATGAACATGAAGGTATTTTTTTAAAATATGACTTTCAAAATATACGTGGAAAGGTGATTGTTATCCAATTCCCTTGGTGTCTTGCATACACATCAAAAATATGATGGAATAAAATAAAGCTTCTTATTTGTTCTATTAACCTGAAGAAATAGCCCATGCGATGACAAACAAACTTTAACAGTAAATAGGGAAATTCAATAGTATTATTTTATTGTTATAGGATATAATGCCATGAGACAATCATTTTGGTCAAGGGATTACTAGTACTTTATCCCCCGACATGGCATAGAAAGAAAAAATGCTGTCGATGAAAACATAGAGACATCTTCCTTGTATCTCTCTGGCATCGCTTTTTTAATTATTATTGCATTATATACACAACTTAAGTTTTTTTATTCTGAGAAATAATTTTGATATGAAGAAGAGACAAAAACTCAAGCTGTTTATTATATCGGAATAATAATAAAACAACAGCTTTTAGTTGATTTCTTCACAAATGTATTAAAATTGTAAAAAGGGAGTGGTTTGTTCCTCTATTCCGAGTCCTGTGGAAAGAGTAGTAAACCCATACAGGAGGGAACTAACGTAGCAAAGTTACTCCTCCAGAATAAATAATTAAGCGGTTTAATATAATTCAAAATAACTATAGGCATATATACACTGCAAACCTCCGCCGTCACGGGGTCCTTATGAGCCTTCCGAGGCGGATTTTTCACGACTGGGGCGGCGTAAAGCGACGGGGGAGGGTTCCCCTCGACGGAAATCCGAGAGGAAGACGCTCTCGGCACCCGATTTCACAGCACAGCGACATCTATTGGCAGAGTAGGCTAACTTGAAAATTATTAGTATTTAGCTCGTTTTGCATCTAATTCTGCACTCAGAGATGCCAAATATAATCACTTGTTTCCTTTGACATTTCCAACAACTCCACAAAGTTTCATCTTAATCCGTTCCGTACTTTTGAGTTATCCTGCTGACAAACACACCAACCAACGCCAGTGAAAACAAGGTCTGACCTTGGTGAAAACATACCTCCTTCGGCGGAGGTAATATAATAACACCAACAGCATATTAATAATGGGTACGGTTACTTCGATCTCCTACCTGAGCTAGAAACAAAGAGAAACCACACTTCAACACGCCATCGTGCTAACATTCCTCACAAACCTCTCTATTATTGTACTTATTATAGAAGGATCGTGGATCTGCGAGTCCCGTTGAACATATTCATGAGCCGAGTCAGTGCTAGGAGCGACCACATTGATGAAGGAGCTCCCAAACGTCTCGTCTCCTCCTCCGATCATTGAGGAGGAGGATGAGACGAAATGGGGCAAATATAATGAATAGAATCATGCCACCCGTCCACTCCCATTCGAGAAATTTGATCCCAAGCAATGATGAATCAATGTAAACAATAACAATAATAAGAACAAGGCAGGAGCACTCTGGATGACGAATACCTTTTTCCTTCTTCTTCTATAATAAGTACAATAATAGAGAGGTTTGTGAGGAATGTTAGCACGATGGCCGTGTTGAAGTGTGGTTTCTCTTTGTTTCTAGCTCAGGTAGGAGATCGAAGTAACCGTACCCTTAATAATATATAAAAAGGGAGAAGTTTGTGAGTAATTTGATACAATAATCAAAGAGATGCAGAAAGATGTCTATGTTTTCCCATCGACAGCACTTTCTTATCTTTCTATATCACGTCGGGACTAAAGTAATCCCTAGCCAACATATTTATCATTTCATATTATCAGCATGAAAAAATGATAAGGTTGTATAAACAAAAGATTGTGTTGTATCCAAGGGTGTGGATTGAAGGGAAAAACGAACGCCGTTCGCGAACGCACGTTCAAAATCGAACGCCTGAACGAAACAAAAATGAACAGACGAACTGATTTATTTTTCAAAATTTATTTCTAAAATAAATGTCGTCAATTTTTTTCAGAATGGCGAACGACGAACGATTCAAGTCAAAATTAACGATAAATGGCGAACGATAACTTTTGTTGAACGAAGGACAAACGACAATTTTTTCGTCAACAAGTTAGAGAATTATGTATATTTTTATCTCCATGGCTTGATGAAATAAGACTCACTCTAATTTAGCTAGATAGATCCAATTAATCGGACAGCTATATTAAACAAATATACAATTAACAAGGATACTGAACACTTACATATTGCGATTGGAAATTACAAATGTAATAATTCACTGTGGAGGAAGGATTTAACATTAGTGCCTGCGTTTTTGCCTCTCTTGATGATAAAATATATATTCTCCTTCTTCATTTGCTTATGACATATAATACTATAATTAGGGGAATTATACACCATCAGATCCACAGGTTTAGGGTCTTCATACATAATATGTTGTACTATTGTTATCACATTCTAACGTAACAGTTGCTTAGTTACGGCAATGCTCAATTCATTATTATTCATGGTCCAATCATTTCTACAAAGCTTTTTTTTTCAGCAAATAACAATTTTGGGGTTAAAATATTTATTGCGAGCCTTCGAATTTTTCGACGGTCCCTTCTGCGTTCCGATCAAAATATTTTGTAGCGTTGATTGTTTCACGTTCCGCTTTTCAATCAAATTATTGATTGAAAAGTATGTGTATTGCGTGGATCTGGGATTTTTTTGTCGATAAAATTATAGATAAGAGGGATTTACAATGGAAATTATATTGTAATTATAATGTAATATAATTATATTATGATGGAATTATATTTTTAAACCAAGCAGTAGTCTTTCATGTCAATGTACAAAGAACCTCAGTTATTCTTCTAGGTAGAATATAAGCTTACGATTATTCATATCGACAGAAGCAGGAATTTTTTCGATGATGAATTTAATTAATAAGTAATGACTTGTTGTCTGTTAGAAGTAGATTTACTGATTGGCAAGGGGTATTTCGGTAAATATGTAGTTTCAGCGGTATATTTTTTTCCTACCGATATATTTGTTGCTTAATAAAACTATCGAGCACCGCATCCAATTGCATTATTTATGTACATCGGCAGCTGTAGATTCCAAGTTTTTAATGTGAAAATCTTGATATTTTTCTAAATGAATTGATCTCCCAGTAGAATATGGCTACCGATCGATAATCAGTGACGGCGTTTTTCTCTAACGATACAGGTATTTTTTGTTCCTTGATTAAACTATCAAATGTCGCTACCTATTGTGTTTTAAAGTTGATAGTTAGAGGCAGATAAAAAAATGATATCGCTAAAATGAATGGCCCCCCGCTACCGTAGATTTTTTAAATTGTCGATATTAAGAAGAAATGGCTGAGGAAGAAATGGAATAAGATA
Organism: Caligus rogercresseyi; assembly: GCA_013387185.1. Taxonomy (NCBI): domain Eukaryota; kingdom Metazoa; phylum Arthropoda; class Copepoda; order Siphonostomatoida; family Caligidae; genus Caligus; species Caligus rogercresseyi. The sequence goes on from CP045903.1 coordinate 8,025,801, forward strand.
GAAAAGGAAAATGATGACATATATAAAAACCAGAGCAGCAACAGCCGAATGTAAATCGGCATTTAGAACTGGAAGCGTGTTTACCTGGTGGTGTGAAGAAGTTGAACCAAAGAGTTATCTATGCTCTTTGGTTGAACTTTGCAAAAACAATAAACAACTCCGGAGCTGATAGCGCATAATATATCGGACAACGACTAACAAAGACAGTTAAGGAAATAATTTGTTGTCTATTGCCTTCCATTTCCTTCAAAATCCGAGTACAATTATGATTGATATAAAAATAACATGTATTTCAAATAATCTCTAAAAATTATAAAATATGATGTACTTAATTTTGTTATAAATTGTCCGATACTAGATGCATATGAAGAAGTCACAGAGCAGATACATAAACTCTTTCTTTCTTTCTTATCTACCGCACCGATCGATATTCGGTAGATATACAATAAAATCTACTGAATACCAAATCGGCTGTACCGAATCCCAGCACTGATAAAAATCTATTTTATAAATAATTAAATATTATTAATTTAGTTACAAAATAATAATAAAAGCTTATGAGGCCTATTTTATAAGAGCTTATATGAATCATAGTTCGAACTTTCTTCCTACTTTGATCCCATCCCTAATTCCCGGCAATTTGTTTATCTCCGAACCTCTCTCCTTCCCTCAGAGCTCCTCATTCCTCCTCTGCTGTTTCCCTCCTTTAAATACTACTACCCTCCCATCCCCTCATTTTGAAGTGTGGATCCAGATCACAGAGGGAGCATCCAAGGAGCAAATCATCATCATCTCATGATGGAGGTCAACGATGCGAGTCTCAAGGCCATGTCCAACTACCTGGCTCAAAGCATGAGCCCAGACTCCGCCGTACGGAAGCCCGCTGAAGACTATCTTCGCTCCGTGGAAGGGAACAGAAACTTCCCCGTCGTCATTCTCTCATTCCTCGGAAACGAGGCCTTTGAGCTCCACATCAAAATCGCGGCCTCCGTCTTCTTCAAGAACTACATCAAGAGGAACTGGAAAGTGGTGAGTAGTTCTCGATTGAAGGACCTGTTGATGATGACGTAGGTGAGGCATCCCCCGCCTTAGTGGTTGCTATCCCTGTGTCACATGATCCCTTGACGTCATCCTGGAAACTCATGCCTTTTAAAGAAAAATTGAAGTCCTAAAAAAGACTGCCAAAAGGGCACTATTTTTTGAAAAATAGTCTGCCTATAAAATATGGATTTGAAAGAAAATATTCCGAATCCAGGGGCTAGTAGAAAACAAAGACTATCCACCATCCATTTGTAGGATGAAAACTGTGTCAAGATGAAGTAATCTCGGGATACAAACGAATTAATTACATGAAGGATCTTTTATGATGGAACGAATACGAAAAGTATGAACAAATCAAATTTGAAGCGGCAACTTTTAAATAATGTTATGGATGTTTTGAGGTGCTTCAATGGTATTTGAAAGCTTATTTGTTAGGTTTTATGATTCGTTCATTAACGTAGCTTATTAATTATATCGTTATAGGACGAAGATAATTAATGTTAGGACAAATAAAACCGGTTTTAATTTATGTGATCAGCAGTGAAGTTTGCTATAACAATTAATTGATACAATTTCACTTCACATCTTTTTTATTTTTTTAATGTAACTAAGTAATGGAAGTTTATCAAAAATTCTCAATATCCATTATGTCTTCTATGTCAAGCATAAAAAACAATACAAATATTATAATAATACTTGGTTAATATATGTTTTTGTGCCTATTTGATACATATTTACGAACACTGAGACCTAGCTTATATATATATATATCTCTTTAACCCATTTTCTATATAGGATGTAGAGAATGGTGAGGATCGCATTCATCCCGAGGACCGTAACAGCATCAAAGTCTTCATTGTGAACCTCATGCTTCGTTCCCCGATCTCCATTCAGAAGCAATTAAGCAGCGCCGTGGCCATCATTGGCCAGGCAGACTTCCCGGACAGATGGCCTGCACTACTCGTTACCATGACGCATCACTTCAAGAGCGGGGACTTCCACATCATCAACGGTGTCCTCCACACGGCTTTCGCCATCTTTGAGAAATACTCTGTGGAAATGAAGTCCCAAGAGCTATGGGAGGAGATCCTTTACGTCCTTCAGAACTTTGCTCAGCCCTTCACGGCCCTTCTCAACGACACCATGGAGCTGGGAAAGACCCACGCACATAACAAAGACGCACTTCGGGTCATTTTTGGATCCCTGGGACTCATTGCAAAGATCTTTTACTTTTTAAACTACCAGGACTTGCCAGAGTTCTTTGAGGATAATATAAACGTCTGGATGACTCACTTTTTAACGCTTTTAACGAGTGATAATGATCTACTCAAGACGGAGACGGATGAGGAACCCGGGGTTCTTGAGGAACTCAAGTCGCAGATCTGTGACAACATCGGTGAGTGGTGGGTAGACGCGATTAGATGGGAACAGATTCTTAACCCTATTAAGAACATATGACTAAGCAGATTCTAGTTTCGAGTTATTGGTGATATGTGATCGATTGCCCTACGCGATATAATATAAATGATCGCAGTATCTATAAAGGTCCTGTTGTTATATATAAGTATAACAACAAAATATCTTTAAAAAATACTGTCATTCGATTATTTTACAAATCTTTGAAACATCGATGAGAGGGTAGTGATTATATTATTAGGGAACGGATTATTTTCGTCTCAAGCAATAAATTACACTTTTCTTTATTTATTTACTCAACAAAGGAGCCCTAAAAATCTCCAAGGATTAAGACCATTTCAGACCCACAGTTGTAATAATAAAACATTTGATATTCGTAGGGACCAAATTTTTAATATCTTCATCTACATATTAACGGCCCTAGCGGTCATAATTATATGAAATTATGAGCAATCAATTGTGATACACACTATTATAACAACTATATTTGTAGAAAAATGATTTTTCAACCCCCTTAACAACAATTGACAAAAAATATTGTTCATTAGATTCCATTGGATTTCATCATCAATTATGATATAAATCAGCCTTATATTTGTTATAATTAGTCAATAAACTCAAGACTCTTAGCCAGGAAGTTGATTTTTCCCTCTCAAAGAATGCATCAATGCCCCAAGCATCCGAAGTCTATCATAATGTCACTGAGCTAATACGTATTTATGTATTGAATTTCAATGTTCTTCAAATTGACGACTTTTTATAACATTTTTATATATTTTTTGGCATGATTTTTATCTAATATGCTCTTCATATGGCTTGGGACTACGTAAATATCTCTTGAGATCTCTTACATAAAACTATTTTATGATGGCTTATGTTTTGAAAGCTTAAAAATGAACCTTTATTAACTAAAGGGGTATATGAAATTATCTATTCCAACGAAATCCTAATAGCAGTCGTCCTTCCTGTTTGGAACACTTTGTTACATTTAAATATGTAATTAATACATCTCTCATGAAACTCATTTGTTTACAAAGCCTTATGATCAAATCAATTACAAAATTGTCTCAAGAAGAGTATTTTATCAACTGAAATTCGTAAAAAAGATTCTTCAATTCTAGAAAAAGGGCATCGAATTATTTATGTCGTGAATAATCATTTTATTTTTCTTTGTTTTACATGAAAAATATTGATTTTTGATTACAATTTTATATACTTTTAATAAATGAACAGCTCAGTTAGCTACTGATTTTCTTATGTGTCCTTCTAGGGTTCTCAGTCGGGGAATACCAGAGTAATTTTAAGTATTACGGGTTTAACAAAGGATTTATTAGACTGATTTGACCATTAGATAACTTTTTGTTGACACAGTTAATAAAATGATATCTTAAAATATATAATTTGGTTAAGTATGCATTTGATACACCACATAAATAATGAAGCATATAATAAGGAATCGGTGTTTGCAGGTGATGAATACTCTAATATTAGCCTAAAAGATCTTCGTTTTAGTTGCACTAATATGTGTGCAGCTAAGATGAAAGTAGTAAAAAAATTCTTGAAAAGACGTAAAATTTAAGTACTTTCAAATTTTTTAAACAATAATATGACTTAATCAAATGGATTAATATGTATACAGTGATACAAAAATAACACTGGGCAACAGCCAAATTTAGGTCGGACTAATTTTCACTAATTCTATAGAGTTTTATCCACTGATTCCGAATATGGTATTCATTTTTCAAAGCTAGTGATAAATTCAGAGCTAAATGGATTTCAAATTTTTCAGCACTTTTTCGATTCAGAGTCATTATTGACATACAAGGACTGAAGTATAGAAAAAATAAAAAGCAACTAGAGGCATATATACACTCAGAGAGTGCAAACCTCCGCCGTCACGGGGTCCTTACGAGCCTTCCGAGGCGGATTTTTCACGACTGGGGCGGCGTAGAGGGACGGGGGAGGGTTCCCCTCGATGTAAATTTCGAGAGGAAGACGCTCCCGGCACCCAATTTCACAGCACAGCGACATCTATTTGCAGAGTAGGCTAACTTGAAATATTTATTAGTATTTAGCTCATTTTGCATCTTAAAGAAGCACTCAGAGATGCCAAAATTTATCACTCGTTTCTTTTGGCATTTCCAACAACTCCACAAAGTTTCATCCGAATCCGTTCCGTACTTTTTGAGTTATCCTGCTGACAAACAAACCAACGCCAGTGAAAACAATACCTCCTTCGGCGGAGGTAATGATTTGATAGAGCTTAGATCAAAGTACTCATTTCAATTTTTACTTTGTCTCTGGTACATTTAGACTTAAAAATATATGTCATTTTGTACGAAAAATGAAGGGTTTTACTTAGAGACTCACTGTTCCTCACTAAAAGGTCTTACATGATTAAAATTCATATGAATATGAAGAAAAAATTTCAAGCTTTAATTTGATATGCTTGGTGTTCCATAAAATGCCTTACTTTAATCAAAATTAGCAAATGAATATTTTTAAATCCTCTCTATTTTGCCCTTTTTTAGAGAAATTCATAAGTCACCCAGTGAGATAGAAACAGAGAGAGAAACTGACGTCACAACGTAGGTAAACAATAAAGAGGAATTTTACCCTTTCATTGGAATTTGAGTGTTTTTTACCGGAAATCTTCCGAGGATCCAGGATTCCTAATGACTGGCCTGCCGGCTGTGCCGTCGTACACAACATTTGTGACAAGAATTCACCGTGACACAGCCTCGGATCAAGCATGGAGCAAGGAGTGGAACCTTAGGAGGACATGACTCCCCAGAGCATAGGTGCTCAGCCTATTCTCTTTGCATCAAAGAGGATGACGTGTCGGAGACTGACAGACAGACAGACCCTCAAGGACCCCTTCTAAATGCTGGTTGCCTGGCTTATTCCGTCTGCATCAAAGAAGATGATGTGTCGGACACCCCGGAGGGAGGGAGGAATGGACTCCCGTGAGAGAGAGTCATTGCCCTTGTTCTGTCTACCTACTAGCCTATTCTATCGGGGAGTCTCCTATTCAAGTGAATCCATCGTTTTTGCAGCAGAAAAATGAATTACTTACGTTTTCGTTTGCTAAATTCACCTTTTATTAAGTATGGAAAAGATGCAGCGGGACGACCTCCCTTCCAGCCACCCACCCAAGTCCTTCAAACTCATAGCCGCCGCCCCGAGGAGCCCAGGAGCGTACTGCCAAGACATCCAACAACACAATCCTTTCACCAGCACAAATCACAATGATAAACAATTCATTTATGAGACGCGCAGTTGTCTACCCACCGATCCGCCGCCGTCCTCTATTCCGGGGGGGGGGGGGGGGTCTACCTGCCCTACATCCACTCATCCTGAAACAGAGCACCATTTCAACAGTAGCCGCCGGGCATGCCATGAAGATACCACACAAGCGAACCTGCATGGAACTGGGGAGAGACTCCCATTCCCCACACACTCAAGAAGGCGGACCGAACACCACCACGCCCTCGCCTGCATTGGCTTCACTCTTCACGTCACTCTAAATCCATACTTGGGAACTAAGCAAAGACTTTCCAACACCCTCAGGTGGAAGCCATCTCCCCCATGGGGCCCGAGTCCTCTACGGAGCGCTATGGCATCCGCTCCACCAAGGACGACCTCCTCCAGATAATTTCAAAGTGGACAGGGCAAAAAATATCTAATTAACTCAACTAAATTATTATCATACTTATTTTATCCCGGTGCTAAAAATTGGCAACATGCAATTTACACGTATTTATAATTTTTAATGTACATCATTAAGTTTAAAATATACTATCAGATAAATTAATAAATGTTGTTAAAAGATCATTTTTTCTTATTATAAAAACATGGGACGATACACATGAAAAAAGTCAGCTGATAATGAACAAAAAATTTATCAATTTTTGTCACAAAATGGATCTTTAAAATCAATTTAGCGTGAAAACCTGACCTGATGAAGATAAACGGATATAATTTCCTGATTAAGCAGTGCAAAACTCCTAAATAAATTGTTGAAATCTAAGCAACTATCAAGAATTAAAAATAAATAGTTTAAAGAGTAATTAATTGTTTTTATTCAGGCTCCAAAATTTACATCACATATATATGTATATCTAAAACGTAAAAGAGAATTACATACTTTGACATCATTGAACATTTTAGTTTAAATTATTCCCCCCCCCTGATAAGCCTTTCAGCACATATTAAAAATTAATAACAACTGATTAGAACATCTAAAAGAAAAGCAAATGAGGCTTGACAAATGACGAACAATGTATACAAATGTAAAAGTTCTATCAAAAAATCATTTTTGTTAAAAAGCTTCATACGATTTAATAATTCTTTAACTTTGATATATATTTAATAGAAACTTTGGGATAAGATTAGATCAAATCCTCACCATACTGCCATCCAGATCCGAAGGCATTTGGGATTCAGCAGTGCAAAACCACTAAATAAGTTGTGAAATCTAGGCAACAATCAATAAGTAAAAGAATGTTATAGTGTAATTAATTCCTTTTTATTTTCATGCACCTTACATATCAAAACAGGTTCAATGAGCGATAATCAGCTTTTAAATTTGATGTACCAATGATTTGAAGAGAATTGTAACAGTTCTTGTACGATTGCTATTTCTTTAAAGACTAGCTCATTTCAGCTCCGTGCTAAGGCTAGGTCCTGTGGGAGGACAGTTCCATGCAGGTTTGCTTGTGTGGTATCTTCATGGCATGCCCGGCGCGCTACTGTTGAAATGGTGCTCTGTTTTCAGGATGAGTGGATGTAGGGCAGGTAGACCCCCCCCCCCTCCGGAATAGAGGACGGCGGCGGATTGGTGGGTAGACAACTGCGCGTCTCATAAATGAATGATGTGTGCATTGTGATTGTGTCTGTGAAAGGATGTGTTGTTGGATGTCTTGGCAGTACGCTCCTGGGCTCCTCAGGGCGGCGGCTATGAGTTTGAAGGACATGGGTGGGTGGCTGTTTCTATCTCACTGGGTGACTTATGAATTTCTTTAAAAAAAGGCAAAAAGGATTTAAAAATATTCATTTGCTAATTTAGATTAAAATAAGGCATTTTATGGAACACCAAGCATATCAAATTAAAGCTTGATATTTTTCTTATATTCATATGAACTTTAATCATGTAAGACCTTTTAGTGAGGAACAGTGAGTCTCTAGTAAAACACTTCATTTTTCGTACAAAATGGCATATATTTTAAAGTCTAAATGTGCCAGAGACAAAGTAAAAATTGAAATGAGTACTTTGATCTAAGCTTATCAAATCATTGCTTTTTTTTTATATACTTCAGTCCTTGTATATCAATAATGGCTCTGAATCGAAAAAAGTGCTGAAAAATTTGAAATCCATTTAGCTCTGACTTTATCACTAACTTTGAAAAATGAATACCATATTCGGAATCAGTGGATAAAACTCTATAAGAATTAGTGAAAATTAGTCCGACCTAAAATATTTATTTGATTTTTGTTGACCTGTGTAATCCACAAGAATGACCAGAAATTATTATTATCTTGACATTCTTTTTAACAACTTTTTAATTTATAAAACTGTCTTTTAAATCCAAGGATCCTCTATATATGTCACAAATCATGCACAATACTTAATGATTCTTATATTCTCCTAGGTGCAACTCATTCGAATCATATAGATAAAAATATTGTATTGTGCTTGAATAAAACCATTCTCTCTCATTCATTACTTCAGGTCTCTATGCTCACAAATATGAGGAAGAGTTCAGCCCTTACATGAACCAATTTGTAACTGCCGTCTGGAACCTTCTCTGAGCACAGGGCTCAGGTAAAATACGACAGCCTCGTCTCCAACGCCATTCAGTTCCTGGCCTCAGTCGCGGATCGTCAGCAGTACAAAGTCTCTTTGAAGACAAAAATATCCTGGATCCATCTGCGAGAAGATTCATCGTGCCCAACATGGAGATGCGGGGAGGTGGACGTGGAGATCTTCGAGGACACCCCGAGGAATACATCCGTAGGGATCTTGAGGGCTCCGACCTGGAAACCCGCCGAAGAGCGCCTGTGATCTTGTCAAGGGACTTTCTCGCTACTTTGAACCACAAATCACGGAGATATTCGGGGCCTACGTCAAAACCATGCTGGACGTCTACCAGAGTAACCCCCTCTGGCAAGTGGAAGAGCAAAGACGCCGCCATTTATCTCGTAACTCTCTGGCCACTCGCGCCAAAACCGCCAGCACGGCATCACACAAATCAATCAATGGTCAACTTGACGGAGTTCTGCACCAACTATATCGTCCCCGACCTTCAGGCCACCGACGTGAATGCCTTTCCCGTGCTCAAGGCGGACGCCGTTAAATACATTTCACCTTCCGCTCTCAGCTGCCTCCGGACATGATGAAGGCCAGCCTGCCCTGCCTCGTGCAGTTCCTCAAGCCAACACCCGTAGTGCACTCCTACGCCGCTACAGCCATTGAGAAGACACTCATCCTTCGAACCCCGACGGATAACAAGGCCCTATAAGCAGTGCGGAGCTTAGCCCCTTTGCGGAGTCACTTCTCTCGGGACTTTGGAGCCCTCTCCTCCCGGGCTCTTCTGAGAACGAGTACGTCATGAAGTGCGTCATGCGCAGCTTCTCCGCCCTCCAGGAGGCCGTCGTCCCCTTCCTGGCATCCCTCCTTCCCGTCCTCACACAGAAGCTCCAGCAGGCCGCCAAAGAATCCCACCCGACCCCCACTACAACCATTATCTCTTCGAGTCCCTCTCACTCTCCATACGGATCGTATGCAAGAGCCAGCCCGCCGCCGTGGCCAACTTTGAGACCGTCTCTCTTCCCCGTCTCAGGAGATCCTCCAGCAAGACGTCCAGGAGTTTGTGCCCTACGTCTTCCAAAATCCTCGCGCTCCTCCTCGAGCTGCACAACAATGCAAGCATCCCGGGCCATACATGGAGCTATTCCGTTCCTCCTCATGCCTCCTATGGGAGAGGCCCGCCAACATCACGCCCCTCGTTCGACCTCATCCAAGCCTTCATCTCACGCGGCGCGGAGCAAATCGTTGGCGCAAATAAAGTAGAGGCCCTCCTTGGAGTATTTCAAAAGCTCATCGCCTCCAAGAGCACGGATCATGAAGGGTTTTACTTGGTGCAGAGCATGGTGGAGCACATCCCCCGGCCGTCATGGGGAACTTCATCAAGCCCTTGTTTACCCTCCTCTTCCAAAGGCTCACCTACTCAAGACCACAAAGTTCGTCAAGAGCTTCCTCGTCGCTTCCCTTTCTCTTCGTGGTTAAATATGATGGGACCCGTCTTCAGGAGCAGTGGACCCATCCAGCCCAATTTGTTCGACATGGTCT
>CP045903.1:8035708-8065500 GCA_013387185.1 Caligus rogercresseyi
CTACAAGCTCAAAAAAATATATGTAAATATCGCAGAAATCCATGTTCAACTCATATAATTGCAAAGTAATTTTTCTTAAGGATATTTTTTTGGTTAAGATGTTTATTATTATGCTAAAATCTATACAAAACATAAATGAACATTATAATTCAAAATTACCCTAAGGATATTTTACTTCGAACAAATTTAAAATTTTTTTTTTACATTTTTAAAATATACATTGTTTCGAGCCAAAAGTGCAACGGATTATTGTTTATTTAAAAAGCAGTGGAAGGATCCTCGTTGCGATCTGGGAACGCTGGCCCAAGAGCCTTGAAATCATTTATAGGGCAGGGGCTCGCCCCTGGTAGCTGGTGCTGTGGGTCCTACTGGCTTTGATCAAAAATGCCCTCACAGTTCTCTTCAAGACCCCAGATACTCTGTCTGCCATTAAAAAAAATGTCAGCAATACTTCTGCCATCATATAATCTGTTTGTAAAAGTGAAACATCGAATGAGGAGGTCTCTTACACCCTTGCAATTATTATCCTCATGGTAATTCCCTTAATTCCCCTTAAATAATTCTTAAAAGGAGGTTATATAGTTCAAGTTCCAAATATATCATTTAGCCCCAAAGACAAATTGCTGCAGGGATTGGATGATAGGAGGCTGGGCCTTCAAAAGCCATGACTAATATGCTTATTCAACTAATTATCATTTTCTATTTGATACGCCATGAATATACATCTTAACACTCAGGACATATCACGTCTGAATGATTATTTTAGCTACACAATACACAAAGCTCTTGTTTGGAGCCAGCAAAAACTATACAAGAATAAGTCCTCATCGGACTGTGAGGCGTCAAGATATGTTATCCTCAAAATAAGAAACCGAACGAGAAAATAGCCAGAAGCCTCCAACTCAAGTCTGGGTATTTTATTATTTTGCTCGGCCTATCTCCAACCCTTTATTGATGTAATGCTCACTCATATGATCCATTCTCAAAAACATAATAGCCATTCCACACTCGAAGTTGAAACTGACGTTTTGAATGAAACGTGATGGGATGATCGACTAACTTTTTGATGGAATGATCGACTAACTTTTTAACTTCCAGGGAGATATCATCGCTTTGAGACAATTTATCGACACAAATGCCTGATTGAATGTCTCTTATGATCCCGCCGTGAGCATTTTCTAAGTACAAGACTCCCATTGGACAGCTGCAACACATAAATTTGACATGCCAGCAATTCCAATCACCTGACGCATGGGGCAATAATAATGAAATGGGTCACTAGGCCTCCAAAAACTTATCCTCAGGTCACTCGCACCACATGGGACACTTTTGAACAGACCTAACTTAAGGTTCTCTACTAAAATCTTTTGACAGGCGATTGTCAAATGCACTTCATTAACTTTTTCATTTAGAGGAAGGTCTTCTACCTCACCTCCACTAGATGTGAATAGCTCGTTTTGGAAACAATTTGTCATTACACGTTCTTAAACTCTGCTCCTCAACTCCCTCAATTCTCCTATACGGAGATGGATCAATTTGAGACGAAGCACGATATACAGGAATTTCTTCATATTTGATTGTGAACTTTCACAAATAGCTGATTTTAAATTGATAGGCTCTGAATTCATAGCAATTACATCCACTCTCAATGAGTGACTTGCGAATGAGCCTTCCTTAACTTCAAGGCATTTCAATTTCTTGAGACTTACGAAGCCTTTCGCCTTCTACGATAAAACTTCTTGAAGTCTTCAAAATGCGAACAAATCGCCTTTGCAAATCATGTTCCTCATCCAAATGGGACAAATAAATATCTTCACTCACAGTATAAGCTAAAAGTGAGTACTGATTCCTCAATGACTCAAAGAGTCCCTAGACAGTCCTGAAGATAAGAAATATGAGAATATTCTGGAATCTCACTTTTAATTTCAAGGGACAATTCCTCCAACAATCTTCAAAATTAGCCTTTAGCCTTCCAAGAATTTTACGGATGCTCTTTTGACGGTAGCCCTATTTGATAGGATCAAAGAGTTAAGTCAAGCAAAAGAGAAACCCAAACACACAAGCAAAAAAAAACAAATTAACAAATTATATATATAATTACGAAGTTCTCCTAAAGTAGTCGAGTCGATACTCCTTGACGACTTTATGCGGGCGTTCCTCGTACGATGTAGACTCCTCCTGGCTTCGCTCCAAATAGCAATCCACGGGAATCTCAATGATGAGGGGATCCAACAAATTCCTCCTCCAAAATCCAAGTCCAAATGACTATCGACTCTCCTTGATCTTGCTCCAACTAGCAGTCCTCGGAAGAGTCTCAATGATGAGGGGATCCAACAAAATATCCGCCTCAAAATCCAAATCCATACGTATCAGTCGCATCCATTGACCATCCGGCTCGAAGAACCATGAATAGTTCCCAATGAACTCCTTCCCTTTAAAGGCAGGGACGGGCTCAATAAAAGTGGACTGTATCTATATATATCTGGGAGACATCAGTCCCCCTTCTATATTCTAAGGCGTTCCAAAGTGAACTATATATAACAAATAATAATATCAAAAAGGAAGAACAAATACACGTGTAAATTATACAATACTTTAAATATAAGACACGAGATCAACAAGAATATAGAATACTAAGGGGACGCTGAACAATACAATAAATAATCACACACATATATTCGCCATTTTATAAAATAAACCGGGCTGTCGACAAGGGGATCCATTATCACCGTATCTTTTTATAATTGCAATGGATCCACTAATGGTTGAGATAGGTGCTGTGAAAGATATAAGGAATAAAAGTAAAAAAAAAGAACATAAGATTGAGGCCTATGCGGACGACTTGTCAATCCTATTTTCCGGAGAACAGGAAATGATTGAAAAGTCTATTGAGAGTGCTTTCAATATTTGGGAAAATACACGGAAGTCTCAGGACTTGAAATAAATTATGAAAAGTCTATGTGCATGTCAAACTGTAAAAATAGGTTGAAGGTAGGTGATTTGAAAACTGTCAAAATGTTGGAGATTTTGGGAGCTTATATTTCTCTGGACTCGGCAGGGGAAATCGAAAATATTAAAAAAATTGAAACTAAAATACGCAATGCCACTTCCAAGTATTCCAGCATAATCAGCAGAAACCTACCTGCCCGAATTTTTGTATGGAATAGCTTCATCCTTCCTCAGGTAACTCATTTACTTAGAACAACCACTTTCTCACGTGTCCCAGAAGAACCAAGGTATCGTTACTGGGTTTCTTTTAGGGACGGTCCAACAAGAATGATTACTTGGAAGAGACTTATCCTCCCTAAAAAGTATGGAGGACTTGGATTGATCGATTTCGGAACCTTCTGGAATATAATCATATTCTCGTGGTTCAAACGATCGCTTGACTCTGGAACAGTGTGGTCAGGGATTCTAGAGCAAAAAATGGGTGAAATCTTTGGATTGTCTCGAGATGATGTGAGAGGTAGGGGACCACACAAAGTAATTGAATCCTCAAAATTTATAAGTGAATTTTGGCGTCAATGCTTCCAGTCTAACATTGAAATTTCTAACATAGTTCTCGCTAAAATGAACTGGCAGGAACCAACAAAAGATAATAAAAGATTGACTTTTTTGGTATCGACTTCGATTAAAAGGAAAATTGAATTTCTGGGTGAAATCTTTAATGATAACAATGACTTCGTTCCTAATGAAGTCCTTGAAAGGGAAAAGGTCGTGCGAGAAATTGATTTTAAAAAGAGGTTAGTAGGCCCAAGGGACTGTTTTTTTAATTATTTAAAAAAATAAAAAATTCCAACATACGAGAACTGTTGGTAAAAGAAAATGATAGGTCTTTGTACACAAAACAAATTGAAAGGAAAATAGATAGATTAGGTCTTAAATATTCATGGAAAGATGCTCTGAAGTGCCTAAAAAATAAATACTTTGATTTTACATTATTTTGGTTTAAATAATAACAAATACTCTTTCGTTGGGAAGCATTTTTGGGGGGACTGAGGTAGAGAGAGTGTGTTTTTTTTTGCAAAGGTTCAATGGAAACTTCGAGACATTTTCTAATAGAGTGCCCAGAATTAAAGAGCATTTGGATTGTTCTGATTGAGGAATTGTTTTTTAAGTTTGGAATTGTTTTAAGGGTAAAAGATTTTAGTTATATTTATGTGGGACCTTTCCAAGAAAAAGTTAATTTATTGTAGCAAAGATACAAAATATCTTATACAAATTCCGAAGTACACGAACACCCCTCCCAGAAAATTTTCAATTATTTGTCAAGGACATTTTTGGAGGGATTATCTGCTGATATTTCCTTACCAACAAACGTTGACCTCAGGTCAGTGGAATCTGTTTGGGTTTTTTATTTTTTGATATATTTATTGTTGAATGATTTGTTGAGTGTTTTTTTAAATGAATAAACTTGTTGTACGCGTGTACAAAAAAAAAAAAAAAAAAAACATTATAATTCAAAATTACTCTAAGATATTTTACTTCGAACAATTTAAAAATATTTTTTTTACATTTTTAAATATACATTGGTTCGAGCCAAAAGGGCAACGGATATTGTACATTTAAAAAGCAGTGGAAGGATCCTCGTTGCGATCTGGGAACGCTGGCCCAAGAGCCTTGAAATCATTTATAGTGGCAGGGGCTCGCCCTGGTAGCTGGTGCTGGGGGTCCTACTGGCTTGATCAAAAATGCCCTCACAGTTCTCTTCAAGACCCCAGAATACTCTGTCTGCCATTAAAAAAATGATATCAGCAATACTTCTGCCCTCATATAATCTGTTTGTAAAAGTAAAACATCGAATGAGGAGGTCTCTTACACCCTTGCAATTAATTATCCTCATGGTAATTCCCCTTAATTCCCCCTTAAATAATGTCTTAAAAGGAGGTTATATATTTCAAGTTCCAAAATATATCATTTAGCAACATAAAAATGAGGCGAGGAGTTTGGTTCTAGGAACATTTCTATAAAACACTGCATTTCTGATAACGGATTTTTGTATAATAAATTTTGATAACAGGAATTTTGATAAATACACTTTTGTATAAGATGCATTTAAAAGCAAACTACTGACTTTTGGGTCCAGCTTCCTAGATTCCTTTAAAAATGCATTTTATACAAAAGTTCAAAAATTCCTATTATCAATCATTCATGATACAAAAATGTGTTATAAGAAATTCCTTGAACATAAGTGTTATATACAAATATTCCTAGAACCTAGGAGTTAAACCTTAAACCGGGAAAAGGTTTCTCAATAATTAATTAATTACGGCAATTAAGGTATAATATGGTATGCCTAGGGGATGTTTATTTAAATAATTATCTCATTAGGGAGGAGATATGGCTCTCTAAACATGAAGAAACCTACCTACTATATGGGTGATGTATCAATTCTTAGGAGGCTTTTTAAAAACTTGTTTTCATTTTTAATATATGGGCAAGAATGTTAATATTAGAATAATCAAAGCAGGCTTGAGAATCTGAGTTTTTTAATCCGTGATCAATTATGTAATATATTTGTATACACAATTCCCTACCCGCCTTCTTTATGTACTTTGTATCGCCCTGTTACAATTGAAATAAAGACCTTAAATCTATATTGTAATATAATCAAAACGTATTAAAATATTATCTCAAAATATAGTATATAATTATAGTATACAGCTACATTCGGCCCTCGCTACTTCGCCCCTCGACATTTCGTAGTTCTTTTACTACGCGACGACGGCTTGGCTCCCGTTTTTTCACGGCAAAACGTCCCTATATGAACTCAATGGCAGAATTATATATCAACATCGCGACCCTCATATATATCGCGGGTGTCGTGTAGTGGATCCGGGCCGTCGCGACTTTGCGAGGGACGACTCTATTACATTCATAAAATAAAAGATAAATAAATTCATTTCTATCAGTCTGGATTAGAACGTATTTAGAGTGCAATTTATGTTCGAGAAATAAGGATTCTGATCTAAAGGGTTCACGTATCAATGTACCGATGAATACACATCATGGCAATCGGTAGTTTTAAAAATATCCGTGTTGGTAGAATATGTCTACAGTATAGTCGGATTTTATATCCATTTTCATATCTCACATCCCCTTCATTGGGCCATTCATTCATTTTTTTTCTTAGCCGTAGAAGAAAGCACCGTTTTGACTCGCGCCTTGGACGCCTATAAATTTCAGGACTATACAGATGAGTTTGACGAATCTCACTCAACCCTTCCATTTATTTCGCATCAAACCTTCAATTTAGCCAAGGCCATAGGTAACTTCGTGAATGACTTACTTGCACTCGCTTGCAAAACAACATTCGCTCCTTGAAGCACGTTGCACTCTGCAAAAGGGACCACCTCTGGTTGGGGTTTACTAGGGAGCACAGGCACTCAGAGGGGAATGGCCAGCAGGAGTACCGGGACTATTCCCGGTGGGCCGCTGGCCTCAAGAAACTTAAACGGCCGTTGACAGCCTCCCAGTGGCATATTGGGGCCTGTATAAGGCCGGCGAGGGCATATTGTCCCGGTGGATAAATTCTTCCCACTCCGTTCCTGCACGCACTAATTTGATTCCGTTCAATTATAATGCAAACTTGGTGGTAATAAGAAGCACTTTAAAAACACTTGGACACGTTAATCGTGGGATATCCCTTCAATTGGCCGACCTGTTCATAAGGCCGATGTTTCGTTAATTCAACAAATCCATGTTAAATTGTTCATATTGACCGATATTCCCTTCCATCGGCTTGATTAAATGATTCGTGAGCACATGGCTTAATAGTTAAATACTCACAATAAATACCATTTATGTGTTCAAATGAGGAATATTTCTAATATTTCTTGTGTTCTTGTGTCTTGTGATTTGAAGGTATTATTTGGTGCCAATGGCGGCTTTATTCTTCTTCTTCTTTCTCAGAATAATCCTTCTATTTCTTCATAGCAAAAGAGTTATTCTTTCTTTTTCTCTTCATGACGATCTTCTTTATTTTTACAGGGAAGAGGCAGAGAATAGCAGCAACAACAACGAAGAAGATGTGGATGCTGTTCATCGCCGATTCCTCAAGGACTCCCCTGGCAAGGAGGATGAGGACGACGCTAAGGAGGGAGAGGCCAAGGATGATCAAGAAGAAAATAAACCAGAAGAAGAGAAAATGAGCTCTGTCCTGCCCACCATGTGGCTAGGATCCAAGTCTGGCAACATCTACGTTCACTCCGCCGTCTCACAATGGAAGCGTTGCATACAATCCATCAAACTTAAGGACTCAGTTCTATGCATATTGTAAGTGGGCTCAAAATAATGGCCCTTAGGGCAGGGATTCTCCTCCATCCCCTCTTCAAAGACGATATCGATGGATCCTTGATCATAATCGTTGTTACAGAAAAGCAGCGATGGTATTAAAAGTATTAAAAATATGCGAATCAATGGGGGATAGCAACTAACAAAATGAAGGGTGTTTTTTGTCTAACTGATATACGAGGGAGTTGCAGTATCATCTGTGAGATTATGAATAAGTATATAAATAGTATCAAAATGATATAAATATCTTTTCGATGAGGTGCACCAACCTCTCAAGAGGAGTGAAATTGTGGCCCTACACATTGAGAGTGTGCCACGCTTGCGCTCTAAAGATTTAAAGAGTTGTTTTCTATGATATGATATCTCTGATAATCTACTATCCTCTTCCAGGCATTTGAAGAGTCGCGTGTTGCCTGAAAGATAATACAGATTCACGATTCTAAAGATCTTGAAAGTCAGAAGAACACTGGAGAATACAAATTAATATCCTGTAATCTATTAACATAGCATTTTTTTCCTTTCAGACATTTGAAGGGTCGCGTTCTGGTGGCCCTGGCCAATGGGACCATCGCAATATTTCACCGTTGCTCCGATGGTGAGTGGGACCTTCGGAACTACCATCTCCTGGACCTGGGGAAGCCTCACTTTTCCATCAGATGCATGACGCAGGTCCATGAGCGCGTTTGGTGCGGCTACCGGAACAAGGTCTTTGTCATCGATCCCGAGTCCATGAGTGTGACCCAGGCCTTCGACGCACATCCCCGAAAGGAGAGCCAGGTTCGGCAAATGGCATGCTTCGGAGATGGGGTATGGGTATCCATTCGACTGGACTCCACACTCAGACTCTATCACGCAACCAACTACACGCACCTCCAAGACGTGGACATTGAGCCATACGTGAGCAAAATGCTGGGTAAGGAAATAAATTATATTATAAGGAAGTGGTGACCACCAAACTCACATATAAACAGGAAACAAATTAAACAATACTTTCCCCTATATTTTGTACACACGTCTTCCAATTAATATTTTTATGGACACACTATTGTCCACTCTTGTCTTAAGGGCCAACAATGATTTGTGTTTTTTAAAGCGATGAAACAAAATCAACTCTATCTCACTTTTAAGCTCACATATCAAGTACATAGATTGGATGAATAATATTCTTTATAAACAATTTAAACATGATGCTCTCCTCTTGTGCCACCAAGTTGGTGGTCATTTAGGTCCAAAGAAAGGCTTACTTTGGACAACGTTTGCACTTAGAAGCCATCACGGATTATCCTATAATTAATTATTTTCCCTTTGTCACTTTCAAAAAGGTCCCGCCAAATACGGCTTTTCATTCGTTCGCATCACATCTCTCCTCATATCTTGCCATCGCCTCTGGATGGGCACGGGGAACGGCGTCATCATTTCAGTGCCCTTTGTGCCAATGGAGCCCAACTCAGCAGGGGGGGTGCCACATAGTCAGGGCCCCTCCAGCTCCACCGCCGAAAAGAAGCTCCCTGGGGGACTCGTACGCGTTTACAACAACAACAACAACACCACCGGAGAGGCTTCTGTTGTGTCGCCCAAGAAATTCATTCCTTATTGTTCCTTATCACAAGCTCAACTCTCCTTTCACGGCCATCGGGAATGGGTCAAGTTCTTCGTCTCCGTTCCAGGCAAGAGCAATTATAAAAACACATTATTCTGCCCAACCTTATTGCATTTATAATCCAAGCCATGGAGAATATAGAATTCCGAAGCAACGGAGGGTACAGAAAGAGATTTCATGATTCGGAATGGAAATCTGGAGCTTAGCCTGGTGCTTACAGATATATAACTGTTTTGGCCGTGAAAAAAGAGAAGGGAAAGAGAAAGAGAGGGAGAAAAAAAGTTTCCTTCTATCCCTCTCTTTTTCACGGCCAAAAACAGTCATTTAATCTGTAAACACCTGTAAGGCTAAGCTCCAGATTTCCATTCCTAGACATGATGTCAATTCACTGCATAGTTCATGATTATGAATATGAAGTCTCTTTTCTGTTATTTCTGCACACATGTCTTTACTACAAAAAAACAAAATTAAACCGATCTTTATAGCCTTTGATGAGCATTAAATAATAGGGAACTAGAATGCAAATCACCAAGCCTTTCATTTATCGGAGGCAATTTTTTATTTAAATAAATAGTGTCCTTGATGTATATAAATGATATATTTTCTACATGATTAATAGCAGCAAATGACAAATTTTATTACATATATATTTTCATTTTATCGGCTGGTATTTGTATATTTTTCAAATAAACAATTGCAGTCGTCTTCAAACTTTAAAGATCCCTTTTAAATAGTTTAAGCAATAAAAATTCGACTCAGTGAAGGAAAATGATTTTTTTTCTTTTTAAGTAAAACCAATGTGAGCGGATTAGGTATACAATCTAAATTCGTATTCATCTACCAAATTATGATATATAAGCTAGAGAAGTTTCAATTAAATTATATTGCAGGTTTTCCTTCTTACTTGGGGCTGTGTATTTGCTTACATTTCAACATTAACTATGGGTGTTTCATTCATTTTAGGAAACGATCATTTAGAGAGTACGAATCTATCTCCATCCTCCTCCGTTTCTGGAGAGAAAATGCTTGTCGTCTCGGGTGGAGAGGGATACATCGACTTCAGAATGGGTAAGACACATTTCAGAGATTCTTTTGGACTATTAATAATAATTAATACTTGTTCGGGAAAACACGGAATATTAATATTGCAGTAACCCTTCTAGTGGTCCCAGTGGCATTCCCCTATTTTATATTATCGCATTTATATTTCTTTAAAGTCCTACATGGGCTTATAACCATGCTAATTTAAACCCATCCCTTGAAGAAGAACTCCTTCTTCTGCATATGATGCTCAATTCCTTAAAAATATAAAAAGTGATGGAGGGGCCTAACTATATTTCGTTTTTTTTTGTCTCTTCTTTTCCTGCATTTTTTTTAGTGGATGACGGATCCGATCAGGACATTGATAGTCACATGATGGTATGGCAGTTGCCGAAAGTAAAGTTCCCTCTTAGCTCAGAAGCCCTACCCTCAGACAGCCTCTCTCTCCAGTCCTCCGAGTCCGTCCTCAACTCATGGACGGAAGAGGAGTCCTTGTTTGAATTGGGCCCCACTCCAGGCTCTGGGCTTGTGACGCAGGCAGATACATCTTTGGAGGAAGAGGAAGAGAGCTGTGCTGATGAGAGTGAAGACACGGCCAACACAACAGCCTGTGAGAATGGTAGTCAATCTATACCTCCAGGAGGAGGGGAGTCACTCCTTCATAATAATAATCTCCCTCCTGATGAGGAGGTGTCGGCGGGATTGTTGCTGTTTGAGGAGAACCCTGAGGCCACATCGCCCTCTCAGGGATACGCGAGCAGTAGTTGCTGCAGCGATGAGCCCATCGAAGACTTTACTCAAATGCCCTTCCTGAAGACTGAGATGGACGGAAAAGAGGAGGGGGGGAAGCGGGTCACGAACTCTCTGGAGGAAGGAGGAGAATCAGAAGGCAGCGAGAAGGAGAAGCAGCATCAGCTGCTGCTTTGAAAGAAAGTGTCTAAGCCATGTTGTTGTATTGATCACATGGGGCCATAGAGAAAACTTGGAAGGGGAAGGAGAGATCCTTAATAAATCCATTCTTTAGATAAAATATTATTACTGTTATTATTGGTTCTTTGTTGAGATCCTCGATAGTCCCTTCCTTAGCGAAACTTAATCTGGATACCTATGTCTAATAAGTCAACCTATGATTATATATTTTGATTATAGGTAAATGCATTTAATGTACATAAATCTCCAGAAGATATTCCTTGTGTTTCTTATCGCAGAAATATCTAGTTATTATATATCTAAATATCTATTTTAGTTAAGAATTTTTATGTATTATGCACTCACAGCTGACTTTGAGCTTCCTCTTTGGTTCAACTAAGTCGACAAATAAGATCATTGGCCCGTCCAATTTTGTAGCAATGGCGTTCCAATCAGAATTGACCGCTTTCCATTGCAATAATCCTTTAGATTTGATGTTTTTTATATTCATATACCTTGCTTTTCCTCGCGTCGTTTGCTTAGCTGATAAATTGCTGTAATTGAGGTCAACCCTTTATTGTCACCCATATTTTTAGCCACTCATGCATAGAGTGATCTCTAAGACACCATTGGATCCTAGAGCAATTTTTAAAAATGAGAATAGTTCCATAACCTTGATGGTGATCACACTGACAAGGATTTTCAAGACTGCGGCCTCAAGGCCTCAAGTGTAAATGAGCCTTTGAGTTTCTCCACATATATATATAGAAACGTAAACGTATTACAATGGTACAAAAAAAGAGTAACCATCGTTGATCCTTTATGCCATGAACGAGTGGAAAAAAAGGACTGGGGCCAAAATTGGGTTCCTAGAGAAATCACTGTGTCGAAGCAAGAAGACTGAGCATCACAGTCTTAATTACAGTCTCCAGCATACACATAAGCTGAGAGGCAGACATACATGTGAAGGTTTATGAGAGATTTTATATTTTTCTCTTAAATAAGTAGTGCTTTGATATTACTCAATTATTGTATAAATAGGACTAAATTATGCTTTGTTATTTTTTTACATTGGTAATATGATATTCCTCCCTTTTTTAATAGTTCAAAACGTATAAGTCCACTTACATGGATTCTACTTCCTTAGGTTTCTCTATGGTCGCATCTTTCATTTTTGTAAGATTTATATAGCAAAGTCGGACGGTGCGGGAATTGGCATCTGTTTCTGGATTCACATTGCTGCTAAATCCATATAGATCTTACAATGGTGTGTGTGTGTGTGTTTTTTGCGGTTAATCAGCTTTTGCATGGGCCTCTCACGACGGGTTTGGCGATCTGTTCCATCTTTAAGACAAGAGTTCTTCACCAAGGCTAGTTAGTCATACCCAGGGGCGGAGTGGCCACCGGGAGTACCGGGACTATTCCCGGTGGGCCGCTGGCCTCAAGAAACATAAACAGCCGTTGACAGCCTCCTAATGGCATATTGGGGCCTGTATAAGGCCGGCGAGGGCATAATTGTCCCGGTGGATAAATTTTTCCCACTGCGTTCCTTGTCAGTCCACTAAGGATTCCACTCTGGGACTTTTTATCGAATATAAATCTGTTGAGTCATTGTAAAAACAAAATACGATCCGAGTCTATCTGGCCACAGACATAATAATCTGATCCGGCAGCGGTGATCTGATTAATTAAAGTAATATTAGAACATTATAGTCGATTAATGTTATATAATAATGCAGAATGACCCTTTGTTCACTTAAATGGAATAACACTATGCAACATAAATTAATTCTAAATGACATAATAGTGTTGAACTATCGTAAATGCAGCCTTTTTACTTAAAAAATACATTGTAGGAAATAAATATAATTGAAATGGGACGACTTTAACCCTGACCTGACATAGAAAGAGAAAAATGGCTGTCGAGTAGATAGCATAGAGACATCTTTCTTGTATCTCTCTGGCATCTATTGTATTATAGTATCAAATTAATCACAAACCTCTCCCTTTTTCTATTATAAATAAGCTGTTGGGTTATTATTTTTGCATTACATTAAACAGTTTTTCTATTATTGAGGAGGAACCCAGATATGAAGAATAGAAGTACTCAAGTTGTTTATTATATCGCAATAATAAGAACATTTACAACTTTTGGTTTGTTTAATTAAAAGTGTTATTAATAATTTAAAAAAGGGACAGATTTGTTCCACTCGTACCGAGTCTTTGGAAAAGTACTCCTGACACAGGAGGGAACTCGGTTCAAAGTTCCTCCTCCAGAATAAATAAGTTAAGCTGTTTCATATATGCAATAATAACAATAATAGCACTAACAGCTTGTTCATAATAGGAAAAAAGGGAGAGGTTTGTGATATATTTGATACTATTATCAAAAAGATGCCAGAGAGATACAAGAAAATATCTCTATGTTTTCTAATCCACAGCAATTTTCTTCTCTTTCTATGTCATGTCGGGGTACTTAAAGTACTCCCTTGTCGAAACTGCTTAGTTTATTCACTTGAATTTTGAATGAAAATGGTCGGATCGCAGGTATTGCGATTCATGCATCGCTTGCGATATTGTAAACAACCTATCGCTCATCTCATTACACGTATATCCCCAAGCCTGGTATTACATATATAATACACATTCTTTGTTGCATTTAAATACATATCTTTATTTGTAAATTATAACATTATATATTGTTTTTTTGAGGAAAAAAAAACATACAAAATCTCATCAAAAAGTCTCTGTAACGAAGGATCCCTTTTAAACGGGTCGAATAAGGGTTGAGAGCTCTTGGTTTTAAAGAATGGAAATAGGGCTGAAGTAATCAAAACAAAATACGTGTTGTATCATCATCATTGGTTGTTGTTCCCTGTGAGGTTTTTGGCTTCCTTCCGGTTTGCACTTGCTTGGGTTGTTGTTGTTGTTGTCTTTGGGTTAAGCTAACACATGCACATGCTTCTTAAAAATTGGGCTCCTCCTCACACATCTCTCATCACTTGCCACCACCATCTATCCCTCGACATCCCACCACTTTAAACATACTTTTTAAAAGGAAAAGATCAATTCACACAAAAACAAAGAGCTACTTAAATGGCGTCCCTACTTGAATGTACAGTGATGTCATTCCACGTTTCTCCCTTTTGTTATTCTCTAAGACATTTTGACGTTTAGTGCTCTAAGAATAACAATAAGTATGTCTTTCTTCGTTTCTATTTTAAATATATATATATTTCGTCAGTAAAAAAAAACGACTTAAAATGGCTGTCATCGAGTATTACTCTTACCTTATTAGGTTGTTGTATGTCCAGCTCTTATAATGATCCATGGTTCCGACGACTCTTTTCCATGTTCGGGGCAAAGAATGCCTCAAAAAAAAAATATATATATATGGTATTTTTTAATATAAGCAATTATTTTCTTATTGGGTGAGACATCCCACGCTTCTCCTACATTCAATCTTAAGCTCAAATAGAGTGGACAATAATGTTTTAAAAAGCTTTTTTTCTCCTCTACAATTTGAGTGCCTTGATGGGGCCCCAATTCTCAAATAATGGAGAAATGAAGCTTAAGAGTTCTTATTCCAATTATTAGGAATGGAAATCGGGAGCTTAGCCTTGGTGCTTACAGATTCACTGTCTGTTTTTGGCCGTGAAAAAGAGAGAGGGGTAAAGAGGGAAGGAAACTTTTTCTTTCTCCCTTTCTTTCTCCTCTTTCTCTCTCTCTCTCTTTCCTTCTATCCCTCTCTTTACCCCTCTCTCTTTTCACGGCCAAAAACAGTCAGTAAATATGTAAGCACCAAGGCTAAGCTCCAGATTTCCATTTTCTACCAATGATATCATCTTAGTCTTGAAATCAAAAACAAAATACATCACATAACCTATCATTTAGGAAGGGGAATTTGAAGTAATAAGTATTCTTCCTACTGTGTATATAGTTTGTATAATTTAACCTAGAAAAGGACAGTTATTCCAACAAAAAAATATACTTTATGGGCTCAAGTAGATATTTATTCCCAGAAGCAAGTCCTTTTGTGTAATATTATATGTCATTTGCCACAGAAAATCATAGAGAGAGTATACATAAAGGGCTATTTTTTATGATAGGTACCCTCAATAAAAGTTTTGTTATTTACATATTCTCAATTTAATGATATTTTTTTCTTTGAGTGTTATTTTAACAAATAAATATTCATTTTTTTACAGTAATGATATCAGGTGATGGGGAAAAATGGCCCAAGAAAGAAAGAAACCAGGAAGAAATGACCAAGATAGTAAAAGAAAATGATGACGATTGATAAAAATTGCCCAAATGCATGAGATGGCGGCAATTACTTGAATGGAATATATTCAAGTATGGATCAAAATCTATTTATCACATAAATGAAGTAAATTATGGCTAAAAATAAGTTGATTTTTGATATTAAAGATACATGATGGCTGTTGTTCTTATTGAATATATATTTATTATTGACATTCTTTCATCGCATTTTCCTTTTCTATCCTGAGTCATTTCTTCCTGGTCTCTTTAAGCCATATTTTTCTGGGCCATTTCTTCTGGACACCCAGTGCAACCATCTCAACAAAAGGTACTACTCTTAGATACTACTTTTGTTGTTATGAGTTATAATATCTAATCAATCGAAGTTGAGACCCCTGAGACGCGCCTTCTCTTTCCTTTAATGTAATTTCTACCTAGAACCAAGAAATGTCAAAATATGTATTCCCAACATAACAAAAATTTTGGAATTCGTAGATACTCTTTAATTAATCTTTTATAGCCCACTCAAAAGAAAACCACCAATCATTTGTTCTTTAGTGAAGACTATTGAACGAAATCATTAACGATTATACTTAAGAGTGAACAAGATTAGTGGCTGTTGCAACAACAAAAAAACACGCCCCCCCCCCTGACGTCACTCCTGACGTATAGAATTTTCTCTGCTCTCCATGCTTTCTGGCTAGTTGTCACTACTATCACCCATTAAGGACCATACTTCACTTTATTCTCTAAGGTGCGTTAAAGCCATAGAGATATAATGAGAGCTTATTGGATTCCTCAGAGGAAATCGTCATTGTGCCCAGAATCAGCTGAACGACGATGTTTCTCTGCTAATTGGAGGATGGGTTATTCAGAGGCATACGTCATTGTGTCCTGAAGTCAGCTGAACGATGATGTTTATCTGCTAATTTGAGGGAATAAGCTCTCTATATCTTTATATATGGTTGAAGCCCGCTATTTCTGTAGCATCGTTATGCATTTACATAATAGTACATAAAATCAAGATACCTCTCAAGATTTTTTTGTGTTTTGCGAAAGACTCTTTTATGCTCTTTTTTTATTGTTCCAAAACATTTTTTATAGCAGATAACTATTAATCTGTGTCTATACTCGCTGGTAACAGACCCTTTGTCGTGTCGTTTGATCAAAAATGAGAACCGAATTATATAATAGCCCTGTCAACCCGGACGAAAGTATATATTTTTAAAATCGAAATAACTTTTGTCTAAATTTGCTCTCGCTACGACTGTGTGCTGTTTTATAATGACTATGAATCGCCGTGAGAGTTGAGACTTAGTATTATTAATTAATTTCTAAGATTTCGTGATCTACGCATTTTAATGAAGCATATAATACATTATTAATCTATTCAAATTTCACTCTTGTAAGAGATAAAACTATTTTTGATTTAGGCTCCAGGAATGTCGTTTCGAGCAGCACCGATGTCAATACCGTTTTATTATTATTTTAAAGGTCCAAAGTAACCAATAAAGTTACCTATATACTTGTTATCTAATTCGTGAATATGCTGAGAGTAGAGTATATACACGACGCATTACGATATTAAGAAGAAATGTAACGGCCCCGGAAGAAATGGCCCAAGATAGGAAAGAAAAATAATGACGCATGAAAAAAATATTTCTTTTTGGTTTTTAAACTTTGGAGAACCTCAGACTCATTTTATTAGAAAAAGAGTGAAATTTGCATAGATTTGGTTATTTCAAAAAAAAATTTAGACTGTTTGGCGTTATATTCAGTTTTTTTTTGTTTTATATGTCCTCCATATCTTCATCATCATAAGGCTTCTTTAAAGTATGCGAATGAATGAATGGGTTAATCCTGGCCTTCTGTACATACATATTTTTACCTTTCTAACCTCCTCTAAGCTCTCAATGTGTATCTTCTCTTCTTCTTTTCACTATCTTATTTCTTAACTGATAAACCAATTTCTAATTCTTTCTTTGTTTTTCCTCTCTCTCTCTCTCCGTGTATAGATCTGGAGATCGAGGACTATGGAAGAGGACCGTCTGAGGGTGAGAGCGGATCCTCTATAAAGGATCTGAGTCACTTAGTTATATGGAAAACGGAAAAGAGAAGCAAGCCATCATCATCTACTACTCCGGATACTATCCCTGCAGTTAGCGGTCCCAAGGGAGACAACGCGTCCTCCTCCTCAGAGGCTGCTTAAAACTTTATGTGTCTTTTTATTTTCCTTGGTAGTCTCTCTCTCTCTTTGTCTATCTCTCTCTCTCTCTCTCACAGTTACCCGCGCGCGCGCAAAATGAAGAGACTCCCTTTTTGTGATAATTTTAAACTCTCTCCCTGCAACTTTTAAGAAGAAGGTCCTATGACAAGGTCTCTAGGCATAGATAAAAAAAAAAACCATTAATGATCGCTACTCATCCATCATTGTTTGGTTGTCCATTTTTGGGATTCAAAGTATATTAAAAAAGAGAGCTAAATATGTCAAATTTGTCAAAGGCTCTATGGATTTTTGTTGAAATATTAAAGTCTTATATCGAATGGGATTTATATATATGCCTTTTAGAAAGCAGTTTTGCGTATTGTAAATTGATAGAGCAAATTGGGAAAAAGTTCTTTATAAATTAAAGGTTGTTTTCCGTAACTCTGCTGGGGTGTCACATTACTTGTGACGCGACAGCTCATATATACTGATGATTCCTTCGTAAAAAAATCGTAGGGCTCGTTTTGAAGTGAGTTAGGACTTTAATATATAGTAAACGGAACGGGGAATGCCTTGTTACATGACAAATGCATGAGACTTCCTAGGAGTCTGGGGTTTTAATATTTTTGGGTTCTTCCATGAAATCAATCCCTCAGTAAGACCATAGGCTAAAAAAACATATAATTAATTGTCTGAATAAATCAATTTTCCCAATGCAAGCCTAATAATATCTCAGGACACTGCGGTTGAAAGGCATTGTTTTATAACCTAGACTTAGAATTTTCCTAATTTTTATTTAAAAAAAGGAATTTTAGTCTTCCCCCTTCAGTATATACATATTTTTTTATTTTCTACCTGATTTACCCTAGAAAATACCAAATATGATAAAGAAATAGGGACTTTGTCGATTTAATAAATATCTTATGGGACACAATACATCCATTTTTGTTAGTATATATTTGTCATTTGCTATTGCAGGGAAATCTACTACTATAGCCACCTGGAATAGAAAGTCCCTCCTCATGGAATACTTTAAACTGGAATGGGAACTTCCTCTTTTTTACGAAGGTAGTTAAATTTTGACATAGAAAGGGTGAGAGTTCCCTCTCCAGGTGGTTATAATAGTAGATTTCCCTGGCTAAATCAGGTAGAAAAAGCATCATCTTATGTTTAATGGGATGGAGAAACGCCTTTTAATAAATGAAAGCTTTTCCTGATTCAATATCATTTTCCTCTATTTATTGAATTAATCACTATAATTTTAACACATTTAAGAAAGGTTTATCTTTTAATTGTTCTGTATTTTTACTCAAACTTGCTCCGAGGCCTTGTGTGATAGGAACCCTTTTTAACTATTTGAAAACCATTCCACCAGGGAATCGTTAAACCCCCTCTCCCCCCCACACCCCTCAAAAAAGCATCATTATATTCTTAGTTTCATTCTGAAATCCATTTAGTTCAAGAATTTCCTTTTTCTTTCTTCTCCTTTAATGAATGCCCATATATAAGTCTCATATATATATATGTAATAGATGAAAGCCCTCTTGTATATGTTTTAGTGATCGCTTTTTCAGTAAACTATTATATAATATACAATTTTGTTTTTCATACTTTTCTCTATTTCGAATTTATTGTTGGCATTTAGAGTTTGTTTCATGTTCATTGAGCTACTATATGAGCTGCTGGTATGATGAGGAGGTCTTGGAAATATAGTTCTTTGGAAAGTATATATTTAGAAGAGGTCGTTCGATGAGAAGGGGGAAACGGATGAAAGTACCAGGATATAACAATATAGAGGTCGAATAAATATAGCAATATTTATCAATTATATCCAGTAATTAAACAAAATATATTATATGTAGGTTGAATACTTGCATAGCCATTAAGGGGGGGGGGGGGATATTACAGAAATCAAATATCTTACGAAAGAAAAGAATATCCTCTAATAATTACATCCCCCAGGCTGGAATTCCTAATTTGAGTCCCAATTTTTTACGTAGATTCCAAAAAAGGTTGGCCTGTATGGCCTTTGCTTAATAATCAGGATTTTCATAATTTTATATGGTTCAGACTCAGTTATCATCTTCGCCCAAAGGTATAATAACCGCAAATGTCATATATATTTAATTTATTCTTGTAGTAAGAGTTCGAACCATGATTGGACCGGTTCATCACTCTGGGCCGTCTCATCACTAGGGGGGAGTTTGTATATATATTTTGGTGGCTTTATTAATCAGTGATAATATAGTTATTTAAGTGTTAACACGTCCGTAGTTTTATTATGCCTAAGAGTACAACACAATCTAGTATGTCGATGCATTTCAAATCAGTTTTATAACTAAAATGGGACTCAGTTTAGGAATTTCAGTCTGGGGACAAACACAGACCTTAATTTTCGTTACATAGTGCTATCCTTGTCATTCACAATCACAGGGGAAGAGCTGTGAAACTAGTGCAACAGAGGAATCTGCAAGAATTCCAGAGGGAATGTGTCTCTTAATGGAAGGGAGGGAGGAGACTCGTTTCTTGGTGTCCAAGGCATTTATCCCGGAGTCCCGGGAAGATAGAAGGAGGGATGGAGGAAGGAAGGGATCGAGGGATCTCCAACAAGTTTGAAGTCTAGGCCAGAATGCTTTCATGACACCCAAAAAAATAGATTCCCAACTATGATCAGTGGAGGCTCTATTATTTGACGATTGTTGATGGTGACGTCACTCTCGACTCTCTCCCCCCCTCATGTTTATGAATGTGTATATAAGGCGTGCGTTTAAGCCGTGTAAAATTTGTTCCTGTGAAAATAGCTCTATCGCTGTCCATGTGCACAGTTGTATCATCAGTCCAAACTTTCATTAATTGCATGAAGTACTAAAATCAAATCAACTTTCTAATATTCAAAAGCAAGCATGTTTTCGTTCATTGTCCTTGTTCATTAATTATGTGCCAAAAAATATATTGATAGCGACAGAAAGATTACATCTTTTTTAATAACGTCATAATTATTGTTTTAAAAACATCAAAAAAAAATAGCTTGGATGGAACAGCCGAAAATAGAGTTCATTAGTCCAAATCATTATATAAACATTCATGAGTCCCGAATATCAAAATACTGTAATCAACGTCATGGATATATATTATCAAACATGGAGTCAATAAATAAAAACTCCCTATATTTAAAACAAAGAAAGAATATACAATTTAATATTATGTGCCAAATTTACTGTACGAAAATAAAGATGTGAAAAAATTGATGAAAAAGAATTCCCAACTGGATTCGGCTCGTGGACCCCTAACGGTCTTCGGGCACTTTCCGTGGACCCCGCCTCAATTTTGTCAAAACGCGAATTTCAATTTCAATGTGAGACATCTGCGAAGTACAATTATATTTTATTTTTGACATGGTCACAGCGATCAAAACTGTATGTATCAAACAAGTCGTAATACAATGATTTAACTCAGACAATACAATGATGAAACTCAGACACACTCATTCACACTCGAAGACACACACCACTCACTCACTCACTCACGCGAATTTCAATTTCAATGCGAGACCTGCTCTTTGCTGTCCGCGACCAGTTTTTATATGTTTGGTTTGGTCTCAGAACATGCGCGTCTCATATCACTACTCATTTCAAGTCGATTTCTCTTCTTTGGCTTCAGATCGAACATCACTGAAAACCCTGCTTCACACAAGTACGTCGTAGGAAACGGGAGAAACATCTGCGCTGCCTTGTTGCAAAGACGTGGATAGTGTCCTGCTGTTCTAGCCAAAATTCGCTGAGGCTTAGCTTTCTAAATTCTGCCTTGGCCACTGCTGATTCTCGGAGCATGAGCAGCTCCTATGCCTCCTCCATTTTGTCGTCCACGACCGCTCCGAATGGGTCTTTGTACCATGGGTAGTAGGCCGGTTCTACGCCGTCAAAGTAAGCCTTGAACTCACTCGTGAGCCTTTCGAGATACGCAGCGATGGACTCCTTCAAATCATCAGGGAGGTCAAGTTGTTTGTCGAGGAGGAAGGCATCCAGCAATGGAAAGGCAGCGACGTTCCCTCGGTGCAGTCTCCGAATCCAGAGGGCAATTCGAGCCCCCAATCCGGCGAGTTTGTACTTCACGTCCGATACAGACGCCTCACGGCCCTGGAGAGTGACATTTACCTCGTTCAAGGTGCCGAAAATGTCTGCCAAGTACGCCAGCTTCATCAGAAACTCCGGGTTTTTGTAGTTTTCGTGGCGATGATCTCCTCTGGTTTCCATTTCGCGAAGGAAGATCTCCACTTCCGTGTGCATTTCAAAGACCCTGGCCAGGCACTTTCCCCGCGAGAGCCAGCGAACCTGAGTGTGGTAGAGGAGGCTCGTATGGGTCGAGCCCATTTCCTGTGCCATCATTCCGAAGAGCCGGTGGTTCTTGGCGCGCCCTCGGATGAAGTTGATGGAGCTGATCACGGAGTCGAGCACAGACATCAACTCAGGAGGCATCGTCTTCGAAGCGAGAGCGTATCGGTGAAGAGAGCAGTGCGAATTGGAGATGTGAGGCCACTTACTCTTCACGAGGGTCACGAATCCTGTCCGAACACCGATCATGGCTGGCGCTCCATCAGTGCAAATGTGCTGGAACTGCATCCACGACAGCCCATTCTTCTCGAAAAAGTAATCAACAAGCTTCTTGACCTCCTCCGCCGTCGTTGTGGTAGTCAGGAGCTCGCAGAAAAGGAACTCCTCCTTCACCTTCTTCTCCTTTTCGTAGCGGACAAAGGCGATCAGCTGACTTTGGTTCGCTATGTCGGTAGACTCGTCGAGTTGAAGACTTGCCCGAAATTCACTGGCCTGGATCTCTTGGCACACTTGGTTGCACACGTCGGCCGCCATGTCGTCAATCCTCCGCCGTACGGTGTTGTTGGAGAGTGAGATCTTTGAGATCTCCCGCTTGGCCTTGTCTCCGAGAACATTGCGAACCATGATCTCTGCGCATGGCTTGATGAGCTCTTCGCCGATCGTATGCGCCTTCTTCCTCTCCGCGATCTTCAGGGCAACTTCGAAGCTGGCTTGAACCATAGGCTTGGATTCGGTTTGGAATCCGTAAGTAGGCAGAGTACCTTGCTTATCAAAGCGTTTCCTCTTGGCTTCAAGGTCTTCCTCGGTCAGCTCAATATTCGGGTGTAGATTGCTCTGGTGGTGCGACAACTTCGCCGGTTTTAGGGAGCAGTTGGCCAACACAGTGGAGCAGTGGATGCATTGAGCCGCGTCCAGTCCGTCCCGCGAGAACTTGGTGAAGCCATACTGCTGGTAGGTTTCGTTCCACTTCCTCTTCTTGGACGTTGAAGCCATTTGCGAAGTACAATTATATTTTATTTTTGACATGGTCACAGCGATCAAAACTGTATGTATCAAACAAGTCGTAATACAATGATTTAACTCAGAACAATGACAATGATGAAACTCAGACACACTCATTCACACAGACAGACACACACACACACACACTCACTCACTCACACTCGAAGACACACACTCACTCAGTCAGACAGTCACTCACTCACACACACACACACACTCACTCACTCTCAGACACACATTCACACAGACATACACACAACGGACCTGCACAGAGGACAGTGGAGAGGTTACTGAGAGCGGCAGTGCGAGAGGAAGCCTAGCTGGCTTGGCGGGCTCGCTTGAAAGTATCCTATCAGAAGTGTTCCCTCAGAGTGACGTCATTTCTTTCTCTATCTTTACACTTATTTTGATAAATAAGTCTTATTAGAAGAAGGTTTCTTTTCTGAGAAGGTGAAAAAGGCTGTTATTTATTTAAAAAAGACTGAGTATAAATATATGCAGAACTCTTGTTTTTTTATATTTCATGTTTTGGAAACGGACGAATGAGAGACGTTCCCGCGAATGACGTCATTGCCTTCCTAGTTGTTTAAAAAAACACGAAGGACATTCTTTATAAGACAATTTTTGCATGTAATAAGGTCGAAAAGAATTATGCTATGTGATTTAAAAGATTTTTCTTATAAATCTTGCTCGTAAACTAATTAATTTATGTTCGTCTTAATAACTCGTTCAAAAAATGTTTTTAAATAGTCACTCAAGAAAAGTCTTGGTAAGCTATTAAAGAAAACGAAGACAAGCGAGTTACTAGGTGTTACTTGATTATTTTGAAAAAGGAATAGAGAAAAAAAATGATCATTACACGTGGACCCACGGCCAGGCCTTCGTGGACCCCCAAGGGGTCCACTGGACCACTGTTGGGAACCACGGCTCTAGAGTGTAAACAATGATTAGATAGAAAATCGGGCGTGTGAAAGGGTGAAAGTTTGAATGGGAATGTTGTGGGGATCGGCGGAGGTTTGCACTCTCTGAGTGTATACATGCCTCTAGTTCATAGTTTTAATTAAATTCATCAATATTTCTTATTTTAATACTTTACTAATTTTTTATTTATCTTGTTTATAAATTAAAAATAAATATTTAATACTCCGCCCAACTATTTAATAGAGGCTTGCAAGCGTTCAGCTTTCAATTACTTTTTTGTTCGTTTCGTTCAGCGTTCAACCATTTCTTGGCGTCCCGTTCAGCGTTCAGTTATTAACCTTCCTGGAGTGTTTTGGAACCCCATTTAAAATTATAAACTTACGTTATATCTATTGAGCATTTGAGAGGTTAATTCCGAAAAACATCCCTTCAAGTGCAATATGTCCCGCCAACCACACTAATAATGAAGTATGAGATTTAATATCTTCCGCCAACAGTGAGGACATGTATAAGGAACCCTTCAAAATTAAGAATGTAAAATTGTCAAATGAGATTTTAAAAAATTATCGAACCAAAAATAGCCTAAGACCAGTTTTTAAGTCATCATACCAATAAAACGATAAAAAAAGTGTGTAGTAAAAGAAATCCAAAATTTTTCCAATAGATGGCTTTAGTAATCTGTATCTCGCGTTGTATAAGTGTGATGGGGTTGCACTAGATGGGTTGGAAGATAAGATTTCGTACAAAAAAAACTTCTCAGCCAGTTTTATGATTGCTTGATTCACCAACCATTTTTTTTAAAATAACAGCTCCTACTAGGGTTCTTATATAGTATAAGAAGGAAAAAGAATAAAAGGGTACTCATGTTGATGTTTTTAAGTTAT
Organism: Caligus rogercresseyi; assembly: GCA_013387185.1. Taxonomy (NCBI): domain Eukaryota; kingdom Metazoa; phylum Arthropoda; class Copepoda; order Siphonostomatoida; family Caligidae; genus Caligus; species Caligus rogercresseyi. The sequence continues at coordinate 8,060,159 of CP045903.1, forward strand.
TTTTAAAATACGTTTATTTTTTCACATCTTTATTTTCGTACAGTAAATTTGGCACATAATATAAATTGTATATTCTTTCTTGTTTAAATATTGGGAGTTTTATTTATTGACTCCATGTTTGATAATATATATCCATGACGTTGATTACAGTATTTTGATATTCGGGACTCATGAATGTTTATATTAATGATTGGACTAATGAACTCTATTTTCGGCTGTTCCATCCAAGCTATTTTTTTTTTGATGTTTTTAAAACAATAATTATGACGTTATTAAAAAAGATGTAATCTTTCTGTCGCTATCAATATATTTTTTTGGCACATAATTAATGAACAAGGACAATGAACGAAAACATGCTTGCTTTTGAATATTAGAAAGTTGATTTGATTTAGTACTTCATGCAATTAATGAAAGTTTGGACTGATGATACAACTGTGCACATGGGCAGCGATAGAGCTATTTTCACAGGAACAAATTTTACACGGCTTAAAACGCACGCCTTATATACACATTCATAAACATGAGGGGGGGAGAGAGTCGAGAGTGACGTCACCATCAACAATCGTCAAATAATAGAGCCTCCATGATCATAGTTGGGAATCTATTTTTTTGGGTGTCATGAAGCATTCTGGCCTAGACTTCAAACTTGTTGGAGATCCCTCGATCCTTCCTTCCTCCATCCCTCCTTCTATCTTCCCGGGACTCCGGGATAAATGCCTTGGACACCAAGAAACGAGTCTCTTCCTCCCTTCCATTAAGAGACACATTCCCCTCACCTCGACTTCGTGAGTGGAGTCCTACCCTCGTCGGTCTCCGTCAGTCAAAGGAGTTATTTCCCTCATCTTCGTTAGAGAGCTCCCCGTCCCTCCTCTTCGTGAATGGAGCCAGCCCTACCCCTCGTCGGACTTCGTTAGAGAGCTTCCCATCTCTCGCCTTCGTTAGAGAGCTCCCGTCCCTCCTCTTCGTGAATGCAGTCTGCCCTCATTCGTGATGGAGTTCCGTCTTCCATAACCTCCTCCATATTGAAGACTTTTCTCCTTTTGGAATTTGCTATTGGACGCCTCATTCTGTATTTCTATGAAATAAGTATCATGATGTCCTGATGAATCAAACAGTCCAAAGGACATGAAGATCATAAAATCTTGGTGAAGGAGCCTTGATCATCAACCCTAACAGGACTACCACCCCCCAGACTAACGCACCTCGGACTATCACCCCCCGTGCCATTTACTCCCATTACTAATATTTTTTATTCCAGAAGTCCCCTTATGAATTTAACTATGTTTTTTTTGTGACAATTGACCAGTTTAAAATTTGAATGTAATCAGGTAAAACAATAATAATGCTTTAGTTTATCATTACTTAATAAATCTTATGTTTCTCATTTCAAATCCCGCAATAATTGTAACTGGTCACCAAACTTATCAAAAATTAGTATTAAAAGTGCTAATTAATTTTTTTTCTAAGATATGTCATTAAAATGATTAAGCTAATAAAATTTTGCTTTAACATGATTTGAAAGAGTTTTTACAATGGATCTATGTTCTCTTTACAAAATTTCTTACAAATCCAAGAAGTTATAGGCGTCACTGTGAAATAAATCATTTTAACTACTTTTTCACTAGTATTTTATCACTATTTACACTTTATTGAATTTAACGTGAATCCATGTTATAAATATATAAATAAAAAAATTTGATTAAAATTTACAGTAAATAAAGTTTTAAAAAAATAATTCTAGAATTAAAAAATCAAGTACAAATATAATCAAAATCTACTAATATAAATATTCTTAAAATATTAGGAAATAATGGTTTTCATTCAATTTAAGACTATAATTCTTGTAGAACTGTAGTAAAAACTTCAGATAGGGAGAGGTCCTCTCGGAGCAGGATATGGAGAACCGAACGATGTCACCCCCAAATTGCCTGCTTAAAACCTACGGAATCCTTATGTAGAGCCATGTAACGAGCTGCTGCTGATATGAGAATGGCTTTTAGGTCTCCTTCATAATTAAGATATTATCTTATCAATTTATTGTATTATATTACAGACATAAATTAAATACTACTATAGATGAGAAAAAATATTTTAAACGAATTTACTGTTCCTACACTTTAATTCATGAAAGTAATTAATCTATATTAGATGGCAAATAAATTTCATTCACAATTTATTATTTTATAATACAGAAATAAATTTAAAATACTTTAGATGATAAATAAATATTTTAAATGAATTTACTTTTCCGAGACTTTAATTCCCCCTCATTCTTTCTGAGGGATTCCAAACATTAGAAACGTTGACCTTTTTTACTCTTCTTCGCGCTACTGCAACTCAAACATGTGCTGAGTCGTCATTGGCTTACTTCCTGGAAAGTACTTCATCTCACCCATTTACTCCCCTCTCCTAGCATCTCATCTTTCATCCACTCCCACCCCTGAGAAGTTTCTTGATTGAGTCTATTGATCGGTTTCCTCCCTGATATTGAACTGGAAGTAATAAAAAGTCGCAGCACTAGAGTCGGCCAACTACATCCTTTAAGTTCTAGACGTCCCTCAAGTCTGCCTTGTACTAGCTAAAAGTTTTGCTGAAAGCCTGAAGCTTTTCCAGAATACTTTCTCCATCAAACTCTGTCCTGGACAAATATTGACGAATATTTTGGCATATATTATGTCTTTATATTTCATTTAAATTCAACATTTATAGGATACTGTTGAGCAATCAGCCAATGGCACTCTGGAAAATGTCGCATCCAGATCATTTCATTTCTTCACCCAAGAAAGTTGCTTGAGGTAGGAGTCGAAGAGTCTTGGGGATGTACTTGAGCTCCCTAAGCGCCCAAGAATCCCTTAACTTGACTCCAGACGGACTCGATGTGTGTGAGCACCTAATTGAATGAAACAATTGAATCATGGTTATATTAAAATAATTCATGTTTATGTAACTATATTACCTGTTATGGGGTTACATAATTTTGCTTGTGTGTTACTCCAAAACAAGTAAGCCCAAGGTGTTCCTCCATCATCCTGTACGTCGTACATCAATTTAGACTCCGGAAGAACATTAGCCATGATCAAAGGCCAAAGTTCGTCCCGACTTCATGGAATAAAAAATATTAGTAATGGGAGTAAATGGCACGGGGGGTGATAGTCCGAGGTGCGTTAGTCTGGGGGGTGGTAGTCCTGTTAGGGTTGATGATCAAGGCTCCTTCACCAAGATTTTATGATCTTCATGTCCTTTGGACTGTTTGATTCATCCGGACATCATGATACTTATTTCATAGAAATACAGAACTGAGGCGTCCAATAGCAAATTCCAAAAAGAGGAAAAGTCTTCAATATGGAGGAGTTATGGAAGACGGAACTCCAATCACGAAGATGAGGGGCAGGACTGCATTCACGAAGAGGAGGGACGGGGACTCCATTCACGAAGAGGAGGGACGGGAGCTCTCTAACGAAGCGAGAGATGGGAAGCTCTCTAACGAAGTCCGACGAGGGGTAGGGCTGGCTCCATTCACGAAGAGGAGGGACGGGGAGCTCTCTAACGAAGATAGGGAAAGAACTCCTTTGACTGACGGAGACCGACGAGGGGTAGGACTCCACTCACGAAGTCGAGGTGAGGGGAATGTGTCTCTTAATGGAAGGGAGGGAGGAGACTCGTTTCTTGGTGTCCAAGGCATTTATCCCGGAGTCCCGGGAAGATAGAAGGAGGGATGGAGGAAGGAAGGGATCGAGGGATCTCCAACAAGTTTGAAGTCTAGGCCAGAATGCTTTCATGACACCCAAAAAATAGATTCCCAACTATGATCAGTGGAGGCTCTTATTTGACGATTGTTGATGGTGACGTCACTCTCGACTCTCCCCCCCTCATGTTTATGAATGTGTATATAAGGCGTGCATTTTAAGCCGTGTAAAATTTGTTCTGTGAAAATAGCTCTATCGCTGTCCATGAGCACAGTTGTATCATCAGTCCGATTTTTTTATACTAATGTATTAAAACTATATTAAAAAATTAATTATGAATTTAATATTTTATCAAATGTACCTTTACTTTAAAAATGATTAAAAATGCAATCAGGCGGCTTTTAGTCTGTTTTACATTTATCATGAATAATTTTAAATGAGTATTAAGTAAGTAACTTCAATAAAGTTGTCTGTGTCTTGTTGATTATTTTTACGTTTAACTTAAAATATAAAACAAAAAATATGAGCGTTGTACCGATCATGTTTGTAGTATGATTAAATAATATCTCAAATAAAAGGTTTGTCTCCTGATATTAGTGAATGCATCTCAAAAAGATATTTAATTTGCACTTTATCATATTAAGTAAATATATTTCAAATTGTTTTGGATAATTTTTTTAAGGCTGGAAATTCGGCGATTAATAAAAAATATCGAACATTGGTTAACGTACAATTAATAAACATTTATGCAGTTTTAGTAAAAGAATAAAATAAAATATTTTAGTAAAATCTATATGTTATGTGTACCACTATGAAATACTTCAATTCCCCACTCCCCCCCCCCCCCCACATAATTTTTCTCCATTGAGAATGTTGAAAAAATTATTGACAACCCATCCTCTGCTTCACCTGTTTAACTCGCTCCAACATCAAGATCGAGTTGCTATCTTGTTCCGCGGCTCGTCGGGTTTCAGCTCCTCCCCAGAATGATCGCGACTCAAACAAGCCTCACATGCCTTAATCCGTCAGGATCAAGTACAGCCTCCTTTGTCCAGACCTTACAAGGTACTTATCCGCCATCCTGCAGAACTTCTCCGATTATTTCGTCCTGGATTTAAATGGCAAGGAGGACTTCGTCTCAATATCCCAACTCTTCCAATGCTATCGCACTCAAGCCCATTCCCTTCAAAACCTCATCAACCGTTGTAAGTTTCCATGGACTCCACCACTTCAGCGCCCAACGCAAAATCCCGTTCAGGCAGAGGTGATATAGCCACCGGCCAGGTTCCAAGATGGGTGACCATTCCAGACAGCTGGTCTCTTCGTGGGGGGACCAGTGTAGCACACGATGGATCACCCTATTTATGTTTAGTAGCATCACTGCGCATCCTACAAATGTTGCTAATACAGTGTTGCTATTGTTTTCATTATATTGTGTCAGTATCTGCTGAATCGCTGATCAAGAAGACATACCAATGTACACTTTGTCTCTCCAAAGAATATTCGCTTTCTTTATTCATTCCGATTCCTTCAGCAGTACAAATTAAAAAGAATTGTAACGATACTAAAGACTTCAGGACCCCGATGGCATTTTGGGAGAAATTACCGAATGTACCGATGAAATCGTTACCTATCTTTTGGGAGTTGGGAAAAGCG
>CP045903.1:8073682-8116900 GCA_013387185.1 Caligus rogercresseyi
TTATATATAAATATTATATATATATATATATATATAGTATAATATATATATATATTATCATATATGTATATATGATATATATATTGACATATATGTATATATATATATTAGGGTTGTTCTTATTTTTCAAATGTTTGAAATGTTAGCCATTGAGGATTTTCTGTTTCTTGGTGATAAAGAACGACGACATACAAGTTTGAACAAAATCGGTCACAATACGAGGTCGCGCAAAGATCAAAGTTTTTAAAAATTTTACTAAAATATAGTTTCACGCCAATTTCTTCAAAATGGTGGACGTTACAGACTTCAATAATAATTATGTAATTAAAGGAATCAATTTACTACCAGACGTAATGTTTGATGTTTTTAATAAACAAAGTTTGCAGTAGTAAAACAAAGCAGAAAGGGAGTGAGTATTGTTAGCTTATTTCATAGCTTTTTTGTATCAATTAACTTCACTCGCCTGTAGAAGAGACTTGTTCGCTTCAGAGTAAAATAGTACTTTTAAGTTAGTAAAACTTTAGATGATAAATCCAAAAATGACCTTGGTTACATTCTATCAGTTCAGAATTCAGTACAATCTGAGTTTACATCATATGATTCAGAGCCTGTATTGACCTATAAGAAATCGATTATGAAAAAAATAAATAATAATGTTTCTTAGATTTGCGTCAAGGTATCCTCTCAAAATTTTACTTTGTCTCTGACGCATACATAATCCATATAAGCGTCATTTTTGTACGCAATGAGGCGTTTGTTTTTAATGTACATAAACTCTCTATTTAATTAAACTCACATTATTTAGATACCAAATATTAAAGCTGGTTAACCAAGCTTTCATTTGATATGTTTGGTGTTCTAAAAATCGCTATACTTTTAAGAGATATAAGCAAATACGTACTTTCCCCCAAAATTGTCCCTTTTATATGAGAAATATACGATTACCAGCTGGATAATAGTGTTAGTGTTACCTGGATAGAAAGAGAAAGAGAAGGGAGGGGTAGTTTTTCTCCCTCGCTTCTCTCCTTCTTTTTTTCTGCTATCCAGGCAACACTAACTGGCGTTACCAATGGTAAGCGTATATTCTCATATCAAAAGATCAATTTTTGGGGGACAGTACGTATTTTGCTTATATCTCTTAAAGTATGGCGATTTTTAGAACACCAAACATATCAAATGAAGCTTGGTTAACCAGCTTTAATATTTTGGTATACTAATCATGTGAGTTTAATAAATAGAGAGTATATGTACATTAAAAAAAGCCTTTTTGCGTACAAAATGACGCATATAATGGATTATGTATGCGTCAGAGACAAAGTAAAATTTTGAGAGATACCTTGACGCAAATCTAAGAAACAAATTATTATTTATTTTTTTCATAATCGATTCTTATAGGTCATACAAGCTCTGAATCATATGATGTAAACTCAGATTGTACTGAATTCTGAATGATAGAATGCAACCAAGGTCATTTTTGATTTATCATCTACAGTTTACTACTTAAAGTACTATTTACTAAACTGAAGCGAACAGTCATCTTCTACAGGCGAGTGAATTAATTGATACAAAAAGCTATGAAATAAGCTAACATTCCTCACTCCCTTTCTTGCTTTGTTTTTACTGAAAACTTTGGTTATTAAAAACCATCAAACACCGTCTGGTAGTATAATTAGATTTTCTTTAAATTAATATTTTATTGAAGTCTGTACGTCCCCATTTTGAAGAAATTGGCGGGAAACTATATTTTTAGTAAATTTTTAAAACTTTGACCTCTTTGCGCGACCTCAGTAATGTTGACCGATTTTGTTCAAACTTTGTATGTCGTCTTCTTTTAGACCAGAAACAGAAAATCCACTCAATGGCTAACATTTCAAACATTGAAAATAAAGAACAACCCTAATATATATATATAAATATATATTTGAGCTTGGATTCGGTACTGTCGATTCGGAGATTTATTATATATCTACCAAATATCGAATATCGATCGGTGCAGTAGATAAGAAAGAAAGGAAAAATTTATTTATATATCTGTTCGTGTGACTTCTTCAACTGAATTAAATATCGGACAATTTATAACAAAAGACAACTAAGTACGTAATTTGTTATAATTGTTTAATTGTTATAAGATTATTTGAAATTTAGTACATGTATTTTGATATAAATCATAATTGCACTCGGATTTTGAAGGAAGTGGGATGGCAAATGACAACAAATATTTCCTTAACTGTCTTTTGTTAGTCGTTGTCCGATATTAAATGTGCTTTCAGCTCCAGAGTTGCTTATTGTTTTTGCAAAGTTCAACTTCTTCACACTTGGTAACACTTCCAGTTATAATTACCGATTTACTGTCTTTAATGACCACACAAGGGGAACCAAAAATGTAACTGCTATGAAAAGTGAGTCATATAAATGGTCGCCATTTTGAATTTTCAAATGCGTATCTTTATTCTTTATTGAAAAAAGAGTTGTATTTTGCTCAAATCTTTATATAACTAATGCAATGAATAAGGAGATTGTTGTCTTCAGACTTTGTTCATCCCAGAAAGTATTTTGCTTTGTCATTGTTGTCATTGACTTGATCTGATTTTCGACGATAGTCATCCAAGGTTTAAGCCATTTGTTACAATTGTGTCATCTACGCCAACTAATTCTTGAAGTGAGATTTGACGTTGATATTGACGTATTCTTATTAATAATTTAGTGTTTCCATAATTATACAATAATATATATTTGATAGATAGATAAAATTCGGCATTTCCTCTCTTAACTAAGATACTAATGGTTTAGGAGAATACTCCAAAAATGACTATTCTCAAACTATTCTCCGTTGAGGTGACATTTCCCATTATTCGATTTCGTTCAAAGTTTCACAAGATGATCTTTATGCATAAAAGTAAAATCCTAGGGGGAGCTCGACTCTCAATGCGAAATACGTGAAATAAGAATCACCCTAATATATATCAGGCTTGTGAACGGAACGTAAAATTGAACGCACGTTCAATGAACGGAACGCAACTTAATTTGAACGCTGAACGTTGAACGCAAAAAAAGAGGTTGCGTTCAGCGTTCAATTTTTCCAAACATTTCAATGTAGTTTTGATTAAGTATTTTTTCTGGTAAATTAGCAGTGGGATGAAATATTATGAAAAGAACTTATAAACTACTCTCCCAAGAACTCTCTATAGAATAGTAAAGCACTTTTTTTAAAAAATTACCCCAAGTGACAAAATTTACACACAATTGAATGACCTTTTATTCATTCATTCTTATCACAAAATAAACAACTTATTTAGTAGTTAGGTATGCAACTATTGCTGAAATAAGTGAGATTAAGTCTGACTACGGGATATTCATTTTGGCTGTGGACTCGGAATCATGGATTTGCTTATTTTGATGGACTCGGATTCGTGGACTCGATAACTTAAATATTAGAACTGGGATAGGAGGGCTCGAGAGTTAAAATCTTAGGAATCGGATACGAGGACTGGGAACAGTATTAATTGCGTCAGCTTTTTTCATTTCGTCATGGAGCACAAATGACCTATACGCTTCCTAGTAACTAATTAGCATAGTTTGGTAAACATTTATACTCGCATGTCAAAATTGTATAGGATGTTTGATGACTATACATGATAATTTATTATTTTGGCTTCTCCTAGATATAGCAAGAAACTTTTTAAGGCGTCATGATTGTCGCGAGTGTCTCAACCAAAGTACTCTGAGGAATGTAAGATCAATTCTTTACACATTCCCATAGGCCAAGCGACCTAGTAGCTTGTTGTTGTTGCTTTAAAAAAGATAATTTGACGCCGCTGACCAGACTAAAAATTTACCCTTACTGCAGTTGCAGTTAATATTTTGTTTTGTTCCTTGCATAAATTTAATGTTAATAATTGATATTGAGATTCAGTTATTTTCTAATGACAAAAACGATATTAACTTCAATTTGATGTAGAACATGGTTGCTCCGTGTTTATAATATTAAATGTGTTTTATATTGTAAAGATAATTAAAAAATATATCTCTGTAAATTACTTTATTGAAGTATAACTAATATTTTTTTAAATATTACTACGCAGTAAAAAGTAGTATTTTACATAAACCTATTTTTAATATTTGTTTTTTATGACGTTTTTTCCGAAAAAAGTCCATATACATATATGTATGTATATGATATATATATATATATATGATATATATATATATATATATATATATATATAACTATATATATATATATATAATATATATATATATATATATATATATAAGAGAGAGAGAGAGGAGAGAGTTGGTCAAATATTACTTTGAAAGTGGTATGTAAAATACTACTTTTTATTGCGTAGTAATATTTTTTTTAAATATTAGGTATACTTCTCAAAAGTAATATACTACTTTGAGTAATATACTACTTTTTGAGAATTCCGAAACAATAAATGAAGGCAATTTAAACAGGAGTTGTAAAAATCGTCACCAAACCTAGTTGCATTTTTATAATAATCCTATATATGTTATTGCAATATTAAAAAGAAATTTATGAAATAGGAAAATAAAAAAAGAAAACAGGCATTTGCCGACGATAGTTGCAGCAAGAATTTACACATTGAGCGTAAATATTTTTTTTATTCTAAAAATGACACCATTCCTCTGTATAAAGGCGAATGAGATTGTAGCTCTTTTTGTTTATAAACGGACAACCAAAAACTATTTCATGGAAAGTGTCAAAAACTCTTCAAAATTGGGTGGATTAGGTCTATTAATTTGGAGTGTTTCTGGAAGGTGATTTAATTGGTTCCGAAGAGTTTAGAAAGAAGGAACTTTATGGACGGAAGTGTTGAGGAATAATATTTTAGGGATTCGGGCCATTCTTGGGGGTAGGCCTTCTATTATATAGGACTGTCTAAAGGAATTAGTTCATTCTGGAAAGAAAACTTCCATGTTAATACATATTTTGTTCATACTCTTTTATCAAAATGGCATGACAAGAGCTAGTAATAGCAAATGAAAGATTCCTTGTTCTTGATGGGACTTCCATAAAAAGAAGTTAGATTGCTTGGGGGATATTTTCAATAGTTCGAATAATAATTACTAATAGTAAAATTTTAGAGAAAAATACAATTTAAGTAAAATAGATTTAAAAAAGGCAAATAGGACCACGAGATTGTTTTTACAATATAATAAATTAAGTTCGACCAGACCCTTTGGATTTTATTATTAGAGGAAAAATCAAAAACGTATTTTACGTCCCACATCGATAGAAGAAGAGGCAGTTTTAAAATTAGCTGTTCAAGTTATGATGTAATAAAGGGTATTCAACTTAAAATCTTAATTATCCCTTATTCTGGTTAAGTATATAATTGTTACTAATACTTTACTCTTGGTGCTACATATGGCAAAGCACGTGAGGATAAGTTTTGCTCCTCTGTATGTGTAGTGTATTTAATATCATCTGGTTTAGATGTAGGGAATGTTCTTCCTTGTTTTATATCTTCTTTCTTGGAGACTTCTAAGGTCTTGAACCATTGCTGTACTTCGCTTCCAGAACAGTGCAACAGCAAAGCCTTCTTTCTTTATGGAGACATCTGCCCGTAAAGGGAAATATAGACAGAAAATTCGTCCATCCAGGACGCCCACCGATGACCACGATTGCTTCCGCTCATCACAAAGGGTGGGCTGACTCACGCCCACGGCACTCGCAGACGGCGGTGGAGTCTCCTGAGCGAGCGATTGGACACTCTTCGCAAAGTCGTGCGTCTTGGGATCAAACCCACACGCAATGAGGTACTACCGAACCAGGACTACTACCTCGGAATTTTTTCTTCCCCTCGAGTCTCCACTCCTTCCACAAGTTCCAGTTCCAGACAGAGGTACGTAGCTCCACGAGCTTAAGGCCGCATAGGTCTTCGCCATCCTCGACGTACGTGTGAGTCTGAATAACGGAGGCCGTACCTGAACACAGAAAGGGAATAGTTAGTATCCCATCCTCGTCGCCACGTGTTATGTATGAATAACGGAGGCCGTACCTGAACACAGAAAGGGAATAGTTAGTATCCCGACTCGTCGCCAACTAAGGATAAGGAACAAAGCAGGGAGATAAATATGGGGACTATATATTCATAGGAAGGGGTCCAGAAGCACACTGAACACTTAAGCATAAAATAGAATAAAGGAGAATAATAAAATATCAGTTAATCAGTATTTCGTATAAAAAAAGATATAAAACAAGGAAGAACATTCCCTACATCTAAACCAGATGAGATAAAATACAACTACAGTATGGAGGCAAAATTTGGTTAATTTTTTATGGATGTCCAGAGGTGATTCGATTTTTATATGTTGAAGTTTTATTGAAAAATTTGGGCTTCTACTGCTATTGAAGAAGTTTGTTATTTTTATTCTTGCCCGTTTCAAAATTAAATCAGTTTTTTTAACATCAAGGGCGCAATTTTTAATGTTTTAATTAAGAACTAATAATTTGTCCAAAAATGCAGATTTGTCTTAATAAGACAAAGTTGTAGAGCTGTGTTTTTTTTGTATTTGTATATGATGATGATAGTGTTATTTTTTTGTTATAAAAAAATGATGAGTGTATTTTATTTTGTTTTATTTAATATTTGTAAATGTGAGTATAAACTTTGTGAAAGGAGTGCAAATTTTTTTGTCAAAATGTTGAAATGTTTTATTTCCTTTGTATAGTGTGAGTTGAAAACTAAATGTTTTGACTAAAGTTGTACGGTCGTACACAAAAAAAATTGTAAGATAATTTTAATGTTTTTTTGACCCTTTACTAAATCCACAAGTTTTATTAGTGATTTTAATGGTTGAAAAAACACTATGGATTATTATTTATTATTTGACTATATCTTTATATATCTAAAGGCCAAATGTATTTGTAGTATTGCCCCTGGCATCACTGCATAAGGGTGCATTCACATGGCACCCCTCATGTCATCGTTTTCTTGTTCCCTCATGTCATCGTGTTCCTGCTCCTCAGATCATCGCGTTCCTGCTCCCTCAGGTCATCGTGTTTCCTGTCCCCTCTTTCCCTTCCTTCCCCTTCCTCCCCATAGAGATATAAAAGCTGATTCCCTTCAATATCAGAGAAAACATCGTTCAGCTGTATTCTGTGTGTCCAATACATAGAATAAAATATAGAAAGCTTACTCTTTCAGATGAATCTGTGTCCAATATAAACAAATAATTTGTACTACGTCATCGACAGCTGATCATAGATATAGGAATCTATCTCTATGATCAGCATACGATGACGTAGTTCAAATTACTTTGTTATAGTGGGCACACAGAATCAGCTGAACGATGTTTCTTTGCTATTGAAGGGAATCAGTTCTCTATATCTTTATATCTCTAGGGTCCAATATAAACAAAGTAATCGTAAGCCGATCATAGAGATAGATCCTTCTCTACGACCAGCTTACGAGGGACGTAGTACAAATTACTTTGTTATATTGGACACAAAATACAGATGAAGGGAATAAGCTCTCTATATCTTTTTATCTCTATGTTCCTCCTTCTTAATTCAGTGTGCTTCTGCCCAAGGAGAATATAAATAAGGTGAGTCAAAGAGGAGATTTTTGACTTAGCTCTTGTTCAAAAGAATTTTTGTGACGTCACGAATGCTACAATAGAAATTATTTATTAGTGCTATGATTTATAAATTATTTCTCAACTTTATATCTCAATTGAAAATATTTCATTAAAATATTGTTCTGTTACGTGATAAAATTGTTATGTAAATGATTTATCATTAGTATTCATTATTTTAAGTAATTAGCAAATTATAATTTCAAACAAAAAAATAATTTTTACAATAAGATTTTATTTATTTTAAGGAATTTATAATCAAAATAATAGAATTATACATATTTACATACAAAAGAGGGGAACATAAGAAATATAAATATAATTACGCTAATTAGTAACCTGGCCTATGTGTTTAAGTTTTCACTAGCATTTTTCAGTTGAAGTAGCTTAATAAGAAAATTGATTCAAATCTGTGTTTTTTTTTTTACAAAAGCATTTTAATTTCTTTTAACCAATTTGGATATAAATTGATAAGTGTCTTAAAAAGTCTTTGAAAAACATGGGGTCTTTATCGATTGCGTCTTGATGGCTATTCTGAAAAAATTGGAAATATTTTCTAAAAGAGGCAGAACTTCAAAAATCGGGTGAAGGGTTGGTAATAATTCAATTCAAGGACTTTGAGTTTCTTCAAATCCTTCAATGTTACTCGTCTGTTTTCCCCAATTTGGGTGGAGGTCTTTCAACTTCCAGGCTAAGTATCCAGCGATATAGGAGAGACCCTCGTTGGAACAGTCATTGGAATTTTTCCTGTGTTTTCCGACTAGGCAGAGGAAGGAGTTTCCGTGAGCGCAAGTACTCAAAGGCCCGGGTACATATACTCCGTAGGTTGAGGGCGTGAGTACATATTCTTGCTAGTGGCCACGATTGAACTTTGTCGAAGGATTCATGAACTTTCTTGTTTGAATCGCTGTGTAATTATTTTCCAATGAGGTTCCAATTAAAGTTTCCTTAAAGTTTTATGAGTTAAATTTGAGAACTTAGCTTTGTGCAGGACAGCTTCATTTTCGTGACTGAGAGTTCCTCATTCCTCCTCACTAGGTAACTCACAATTTTTTTTCGTTCACGGGCTTCTTGATGGACCTATCTGAAGGACTTGGACACACTTGAGGAGGGGTGATCCAAGGATGAAGAGTGAAGGAACAGCTTGAGACTTAAGCTTCTTCCTAGTAAAGATGCCAAGAAGCTCAGCCTGAATATTCCTTTGGAAGTCATCTGGAGTAAAATACGATCGCAGATCTTCGCATTCTTTAGGCCAATCCTGTCGGATCTTCTGCATCGTGCAATCCACAGATGTTGGATATCAAGATCCTTCGCCAGAAGTGCAAAATATTATACCTCTTGAGGATTAGAGCAAGAGGGGATGGCACAAACACAATAACTTCCTCGAGAATATGGCATTTTCACTTGACAATACAAACTGAACTAGAAATCAAGCGTAGCAGCTGTGACATCACAACAAAATAGTCAGCTGACGCCCTGCAATTGCCTACGTCGATTCCCATTGCCTCACCTTATTTATATTATCCTAGCTTCCCTTGTCTTATACATATGTGTTGTTATATATAAAGATCCTCTCCCCTTTTTGGCTGCTACCTTTTAGCATCATTCCGACAAGGATGGAATATTAATTAACAGGCCAACAAATTTTGGTCAATCTCCCTTGATTGATGAAATGTACATAGATAACTAAAATGAACCTCCTGACTCCAAATCTGGCCTTACTTTTTCTGTGGCACATCCAGATTTTTTGATTTTTTGAGTTTTTTTGAAACGGTCACTTAATGATGAGTACAATTTTTAACTACGATTCTTCGTTAGTATATTAAGTTTAAAAGAAATTAATAAATAATATTTGTTTGTGATGAATTAACAAATAAACATGGTCATTCAAATTATTTCCTTCCAAGTCCTGGTATGATCTCAAAACTGGTGAAAAAGTAGTCAAATGGTTAATTTCAAAGTGATGCCTATAACTTCTTGGATTTTTATGAAATTCTGCAAAAGAGACCATATTCCTATAGTCGAACCCTTGCAAATCATGTTAATTAATGTATTATGCGAAGTAAAAGGGAAAAAGTTCCTTTTTGTGCTTATTACTCTCATTTCCCTGAATGAAACTCTTCAACGCAGCCCACAGTGACTCGATATTTAACAAAGAAATACATGAAAAAGCAAGGCAGTGAGTTTTGCACTAATAATAACAAATATTAAAGTATAGATATAAGTATAAAAATAGATGTTTAATGAGTGATCAAGTGTATATTTCGGGTGTATCAATCAGAGTATTTGAACGAATATATGCGGTAAATATAAATAAGGATGAAACAAATATCCCGAGTGGAAAGGGACTCCGTTGAAATTATTTGTAGAATCTTTGAAGTAAAATAAGGAGTTTATTTCACTCTCATGGATTCAAATGTGAAAAACTTGGTGTAATTGAAGATTCTAGGGCAAAACGCGACGTAAAGAATGGTAATAAGTCACCAAATTCTAAGATGATCGAATTTGTCAAAACTATGGCTCCAATCCAGGAAGGCAAATAAAAAGGGGAAGGAATAAGCCTTGAAGTATCCATCCTTTTCAATCAAGAGGTCCAAAATTTTCCTTTCCATGCATGAAGTCCATTGTTTTGGACTCCGAGACTAATCATAACTATATGATTTTAATATTTGATATATATATATAAATACCTTGGGTTTAAGGATAAATAATTGCTAAAAGGATATTTATATCATATTTCATGAGAATATATTTCTTTGTCGAGCTGCCACTAAAAGTTCAATTGAAAAAAATCATTAGCTTCTATTAGTTTAATAAATGTATTACATATATAATTAATCTAGTATATGTTATATATAAATAATAAAAAGAACTAAGGTGGGGATATTTATTTCAAATGTAGTGAATTACATAAGAACATAATACAAGTGATATATAAGGTTTTACAAATAGGTTTACTTACGAAGGTATTCGGTGATAGAATGATTCATAAAATATTTACAATTATTGACACACTCTTTGTATGCATCATAAGACATTCCTTCTATTTTAAAATGATTCATAGCAAGATTGAAATAGAAAAGAATATTATTTTCTTGCGCTTCAGTAGGCTCTTGTACAAGCTGTTTATTCACCCAGCGAGTTAAAGCTTCCAGGATTTCATCATTATAATTATGGGGACTGTTAACAATGGCGTCAGTGAGTGTGAGTGGATCAAGGTCTTCAAAGTTAGAAGAACGATATGATGATTAGGATCGCTTTTTATCTCATTCCAACATTCATCATAGAAATTGTACACTTCATTATTTCTCATAACTGACATAACATGAAATGCATTATTATATTAATAATCGTAGACAATTGATATATGCATTTCCTAGTGAGGAGGGGGATTTTATATTTCCGGCTGCAGTTTAAAATGGCTCCTGCATTTTCAATGGTTATATAACATTCATCAGTGTACAAGTAGCGGAGAAACTCTTTGAAGGCGTCGAGCTCAGTGTGTGAAATGGCTACTTCCTTCTTCGTCTCATCAGCAAACATCTCCTCAAATTCGGGACTACCAATACTAAGTATGAACTTATGAGCAGATAACTCATGGTCAGCTGAAATATAAAAAACAGAATCACTATTTATATTATTATTATAACAATCCAATATTAGAAAAGTTATTAATTAAACAGATAGTTAACGTACACATATACGCATTTACTCACCTTCATGTTCAAAAGTAAATATTACATCCGACATGACATCATTTAGGAAAAGGAAGGCGAATTTGGATTCGAGTGTCCTCTTGGTCATTTGCCAGCCTTGGTCGGAGTTGCCACAGCTTTCTTCGACAAGACTCTCACTCTTGGACTCCTCAGACTCGGTAATTGTGGTATGATTGCTCATGTTGATCCAATAACTCAATCAAATTGAATTAATAATGATCCTCATGTGTTAATGAATGATTCTAAATCGAGAATGTGGTATATTTATATAGAGAGGTTTATGAGCACGCTGAAGGATAAATGACGCTGTTTTTTTTGCAACGTTCGCGTGCGATTATTTTATGCTCTATCACTAGAGATAGAAAAGCGAGGGATATTTTGGGCGTGTGAAAGGGAGAATGTGTGAATGGTACAATTGAGTTCAGGCTCTTGTTATCACTATTCTCTTTCTCTATATAGAGGAAAAACAGAGATTCAAATAAAAAATAAATACCTTCTGTTCCGGCTGACTTGGCCTACTTCATAAATGAAATAAATATTCCTCAAAAGAGGAAAGAGAATAGTGATAACAAGAGCCTGAACTCAATTGTACCATTCAAACATTTCCCCTTTCACACGCCCAAAATATCCCTCGCTTTTCTATCTCTATCTATCATTATGGACAAAAAGAGGGGGCCTTTTTCTCAAACTTGATTGGTTGAAAAAAAAAAACTAATTTATATTATGAAAAAAGAATTACTCTATAAAATTTCAGAAACTTTACTTATTTAGAGATATATTTGAATGTATAAATAAGCATTATAGTTCAAAAGTCGGTCTGTAAAAAAACCACATCGTATGTTGATGCGATATTAAAAAAATAGTTTACATATTAGAAGTCGCGTGGCTGTCAATTCAGAGTTAAACACTTTATCATGCCTAAGAAATCAGATTGTCTTTCCTTACGGACCTCAGTCAATGTCAATAACGAATCCTTGAGTGGATTCTTCCAATATTACCATTAATATGTAACAAATAAAGAATTAGAAATTAGACATTCATTTTTTTAACTTTTAAAATGATTGTAACATCGATTTGCACCTATTCTCACTCTTTCATGTATTATTATTAAAAATAATTACTATTCCTTTAATAAAACAGTCTGGTTTATAAAAACATGAAATGCTTTAAAAAATATCAATCGACAAATCAAAGATAAAACTGCAGTTGAGATTAATTCTAAATACAAATATTTCTTGCATAACAATCGCGTTCGAAATTAGACCTATATTTATTCTTCATTATATATTTACTATTAGAGTGCTCCTAACATTCGTTATTTAAGACAATAAGTATTATCTACAACAATTTGGATGATTTTGAAGTACATACAGTTGACCAAACCAAAAAAGCATTTACTTAAAATTGCAAAAATGATTATCATGTTATCATTCACTAAAATACATGCCAACTAATGTATTTGGTCCATTTATCATTTTCCTTTCCTACCTCAGTCCATTTCTTGTTGGTCCATATTTTCCAAGGTCGTATTTTCCTCGGCCATTTCTTCGTAATATTGATGTATATTGATTTTTAGCGCTGAATCCAAATCAGGCACTATAATCACAATATAAACTATTACTGGGATATTTGCGAATTCGCAAAAAAGGGAGGGTCTAAAACCATTTCTTCTCGGTCCAATTAAAACTAAGGAATCTTAATTGAAGATTATTTTGTATAAGAAATTACTTAATCCTGAGGTTCATTTTTTGAATTTTTTGCTGAATATCACTTTTATGGATTAAGAATGTGTTCATCTTAATTACTAAAACCTGAGCATTTTACTTTCAACAGGGCGCCATCCAGACGAGACATTATAAGGAGTGTCTATTCCAATTGGCACCAAATATTTTTTTCCCAGTCATTTTTGTTCTGAGCAGTAGGGATGGGATCAGATCATTTTAATAGATTAATACGCTGTTTAAAATTAGAAATATATATGAAACATATTCATGAACGTTTGTTATCAGGTTTTACGAGGCTGTGAGCGATCAGGGCAAAAATAGCGATCCGATCAAAAATAGGGATCAGTAATTCATTACGATATAGCAAGATCAATGATTTACCCGATCGGCGATCCGATCAATTTTTTTAAACCTATGTGAAGACCTAAGTAAGAAAATTACCTCATCCCTACTTTGACGTGTTGGATATGCTGTGCCTACCAGACTGCTGCTTGAACCTAAGCTCCCTATCTAATGAAAATTGGAAACAATAAACTATTTAAACTATTATAACTATTTAAAACATTTTCTGCACTTCTTACCATTTGAATCACGGTAGCTAACATTTTTCAACATATTTCATGACACTTTTTTTGTCGCCCTCGTCTCACAAAGTGTGTTAAAGATCCTTTTTATAGAGCATTTCCAGGTTTCCATAGCCACAGCCCGAACCAATATCTCATTGAGGGATGGAAGTCCCGCCTTGTGTAGCAGAGCATCGATCCGCATGTGACTGCTAGCTCTTACGCCAAGTAAAGATCTAGCTGCGTTTTTTATTAGTTATTGTTGTGTCGGTCCTTATGTAGGACCAAGGACTGCTGTCCGGTCTGGTTCGGTCCGGTACAGTCCTTATTGTGGGTCCTCAAAAAGTAACATCTTCAATGAGATGATGACAAATATAACATTTGATAACAATATGTGATTAATAAATATTGGTTATTAATACAAAAAAAATGGTCGATGCTTGATGACAATACCTAAAAATTAGCCTTTAGCGGCTTAAAAAAAGTTGTGAATGAATTATTTTTACTGAAACATGAGTAATGACGGACATTCGTATAATAAAAAGCATATATTATGAGGAAAAAATGTTTCAAATTGTCTAATATAAATATTATTAACCCTTTTGTTGATATTGAATGAACGCCAAGTTATAATCGAATATATACATTTAATAATAGCAGTTAGAACGTATTAAATAAATAGTCTTTCAACATTTTATGGAAAATTGAAGGACTGACCAAAGACAATATCAAGGACTGAAGGTCCTAAGAACCGATCCCAAGGACTGACCGTCCTAAAACTGGATTTGATTGGACCGAATAAATTGGGTCCGACAGAACACTAGTACTAAGGGTATATATATTTTTCGATATTGAGGTTTTTTTTACTTTAATAAAACTGTCAATTGTTAGCGGTTGATATAAAGTTTTTAATATCGAAATCTTGATAACTCGAAAATGTGTTCATAACCCTATTTATGTATAGTTATATGGTACCCCTGTCTTGCTATTGTATCATATAATTTGTGCCCCTGGGCGGCCATAAATAACCCTCCCTCTTTCCGTCTCTTATTCACTATGTGTGAGTTTTCCCTCTGACCCTGTAACGGTGCTTCTTCTATAATAAACTCCTACATCCCTCGTGGTCTTATTCCTTGTTCTATATCTCGGTAACATGAGCATCATCTCTTTGGCGAGGAGTCTGTGCTGACGACTTATTATCATTATCTATATTATATTCTTAGGTACACAACACAATTAGTGTCGCGTCTAGACCATAGAGATATAAAGATATAGAGAGCTGATTCCCTTCAATAGCAGAGAAACAGCGTTCTATTGTTTCTTTGTGTTCACTATAAACAAAGTAATTGATACTACGTCATCGTAAGCTGATCATAGAGATATAAACAGAACACAAGGACGTATTTCTCTTCCCTCCAATAGCAGAGAAACATCGTTCGGCTATATTCTTGACACAATGACGTATTTCTCTGACGAGTCTAATAAGCTCTCTATATCTTTATATCTCTATGGTCTAGACAAGGAATGTGAAAACCTATTTGACTTCTTCACATGAGTTACTTCCTACTCACGCAACGAGTCTTGCCTCTCTTTCTCTAATAACGTAAATTTCATACCATCGATTAAGAGTGGTGGTGACCTTGCCATCGATCATAGAAGCCCTGACACACATATCCTCACACAATCGACCTAGTCTCACCACACTACCTAGCTCCTACTTGGGTTCTAGGACACATAGCCCTGAGCAACCCCTGACTTTGATCCCCTAGGACTATTACCCCCCTCATAATTTCCCATCTGTGGAAATCTGGCTCCCTCACATATTCGAACATGCTGAGAATCATGAATTAGATTGAAGCATGCATAGTTTTTTCCCCGCTCAAAATTGAGAGGGAGTTTTTTTCTACCTTTCGTGCATAGCAACGAGAGGACATTCATTATTCATTTTTCCCTTCCTACGCAGGGAGGTTTTTTTTATTATTGTATGATTCAGGTGGTTTTTTCGGAGGGAAAATCTTGAGCGCGCTTATTACTAATCATAATGATCGACGGTGCTCATCTTACATTGTGTTTATAAATAAGGAGGTTTCCATCTGTCTATCCCTTTATTGCATCTCAACGCATATTCTAAATAATTTCTTTTACACCCTAAATAAAAGAATGTATTTATTTCACTTTTGGGTAATCAAATTATAATACTTTGGTATTCTTATATTCTTTCTTTCGAAAGATATTTCTTGGTAAATCATACTGTCCACTTTATTCCATCATTCTTGGGTAATTTCGGATAGTCACAATCCTTGCACCATCCATAACAACATTTTTTTAAGCTTAAAGCATGCTCAACCTCAACATTCATACTTAATTCTATTTAAATTCCAGAATGAATATCATTTTTCTCGAAATTGATAAACCAAAAATGAATATTGAAAAGCTTAAAAAATAGTGTTGTATTATGCTTTATACCAATGATTTAAGAACTTATAATTATTTGACGTTACGGGACCGAAAAGAGGAATGTCCATAAAAAGATAATTTAATTATTGGTAATGAAACGTTTGAATTGTTTTAAAACATCAATGAATTTCTTAAATACTTAATGAAAGGTCTAAGTTTACATAAGTAAATATACTTTTCATAACAATAACCAAAGGAGAGGAGATTTTGACATTTATATATAAATATTAATGATTTTTTCAAAAAATCCTGGATCCAAAGTCTGTCTCTATGTATAAGAGATAGTTCGACTCCTTACGTGAATGATTGTCCATGCGGCAACATGTGACCATCACAGGTAACGCCAATAGAATACCAAGTCATCGGTGCATCATTTACTGATATTATTTCAATCCCCTCAGAAGTTGCTCTTTCATAGCCGGCTTCTGAAGTTGAATCTTAACTTAACTCATTAGGTTTCCTCTTTAGATTAAACAAAGGGACCCAGGATTGATATACTTCGGGACTTTAAGAGATAATAAATATTACTAATGGGGGGGAGGGGGGTAAATGCCTGGGGATGATTGTCCTAAAATCGTGCATCATATACTTTTTTAAGAACAGAATTTCAGAAAAAATTGACGACATTTTTTTTAGAAAAGAATTTCCGAAAAAAGGTCATTGAATTGTGTGTAAATTTTGGTCACTTGGGGTAAAATAATAAAAAAAGTGTTTCACTATTCTACAGACAGTTCTTGGGAGAGTAATTTATTATCCTTCCGGCCAAAACAAAATGAAAATAAGCTAGAAAAAGGCTTCATTCAATTGGAAACACCAAACCTCCATCAATTTTTTGCTTCAATGGGTTTCAAATGATGCTGTTGAACGAGTTGTAAATAATTGTTGCTTTTGGCCGTTCTTTTCTTCATGTACACCAACTGATTATATTATTTTGCTATTATTTTTTATGAAGTATGTAGTATTAAATGCAAACAAGAAAGGAAGAACGATACAGTTTCTACCCATGATCTTCTTGTCACTGATTTGTTTTCATTTGAGGAAGAAGAAAAAAAGTTATATGAACTAAATAAAAATCTGGACGGAAAAAGAAGATTTGTTTAATTTATTCTATATAAATCTAACACGTGCAGTTTTGGATCCACAGAGACGTTTCAGAGATTTTTCATTTCTCTTCTATTTCGTCCCATATAGATGTAAGTACTCGCTAACTAATTCTCATTCTCGATTAATTCAATGTCCGAGGTCCAGGGCGCAGAAAGAATGAGTGAAGGCAAGAACATGAGATCTGCTAGGAGGGAGGTATCTATCCGCAACTTTGGTAGATTTTCTAAGACACATGGGTCTCGAGCTGAACAAGAGATTATCTTGAGGCTCCTCAAGTCCAGCTCAAGCATTGTTTCGAAGAAGCGAGGGAGGAAATTCCAGCAGGTCTCAGCACAACCCAAAAGTGACCAGAAGAGGGACCCCAGGCTCTTGGCTGCCCTCAAGAAATCTGTCATCAATTTAGGATTGCTCCTTGTTCTTTCGTTCCTCCTACCTCGTCACTGGGGGGAGCACTGTAGCAGAGTCCCTCTCTCTGCTCCTTTGTACATTATTATATTTAATTAAAATTTGTTAACCCTTCTATTGTGTTCGGGTCAAAATTGACCCGTTTTCTAGTTTGAATGTGTAAAAATTACCATTTGCTTTTTTGCTCTGGAATGAGGTTTCATTTAATCCTCAGACACACCCGATTGTATGCATAATATCATTTTTCACAATTTTAGTAAATTATAAAGGTCTCAAAAAAAAAAAGTTACATCTGTGGTGTTACGGGTCAAAAATGACCCGGCAGAGAATACTGGCTGTTTTATGCATCACCTAAAAGCTATGGGTTGCTCTGAGGATCAATTGTGGCCCAATATGCCCAGTTATGGCCCTCACACACACACACGCCCCCCCCCCCCCCCCCACCACACACAGGCTTCTTTCACATGCACAGACAGACACATATAGAAAGCGCATGCGGGTACACTAGTGTTGTCCATCGGGCGCGATTTTCGAGCCCGAGCCCTCCCGAAAGACTAATAATTGAGCCCGGCCCGAGCCCGACCCGAGACAGAGCCCGATTAGTTTGATATGCGCCCGACTTGCGCCCGCCCGACCATTGGGAAAATATATTAATAGAAGAAAGAAATTCAATTCAACTGATCCGAGAAAAAGTGAGAACGTTTTTTTAGAAAGAGGTCTGAGGAAAAAAGTTAAGACGTTTTCTTTTAGGAAGAGGTCATTTTTAAATTTTTTTAGAAAAATTTATAAAGGCCGCCCGCATAGCCCGCCCGACTTTCATATTTTTTTGCGCCCGAGCCCGGCCCGTCGGGCGGATGGCGGGCGGGCATGCCCGTCCGATGGCCAACACTAAGGTACACACACATTCAAAAACGAGTGGTACATTTTAAAACACTGTGTCTGTGGAGCCAACTAAAGAAATTTCCCACGCTTGTTCCATTTATATGAATGTATACTAAGCCAACAATGACTTGAAAAACAATATTGGAAGCAAACTGGTGATTTTAAGCATTTTAAAGCATTTTCAAATCACGGTATATATATATATATATTATATATATATATATATATTATATATATAATATATATATATATATATATATATATATATATATATATAATATATATATATATATATATATATATATATATATATATATATATATATATATATATATATATATATATATATATATATATATATATATATATATATATATATAGTATATATATATATATATATATATATATATATATATATATATATATATATACTTAATAGCCATTAAATGTAATCGACAATTAAAAAGGTAACATTCAAATAGTTTTGAGCTATAATTTCATTAAGGATTTCTATGATTTACTCATAAAGGATTAAAATGGAAACAACTCTGCGTTCGGAAATAGTAAACGGCATATAAAAAATGTTAATATATGTTCACATCCCAAACTATCACTTCTAACCAATTTACACAAATAGTTTTACTTTTTTCATTTTTAAGAATTATTTATTCAATAAAATTTATTTTATTGTTATCTGTTGTTGTATATTATTTACTCGTTTTTAGATAACATAATAAAGAATTTTATAACCGAAAAAAAAATAATATTTATTCATGGCATATTTTTTCGGTAATTTATTAAAAAAAGGCCCAATAAAAATCTAAAATAATCCAGAATTAAACCATTTTATTTATAGTATGTATTGTTATTTGAAAGTATTTGGCGCGTAAAACTTAGTATTCACTTACTTTCATAGAAAATGACAACACAATGTTTTATATTAAATGTCTTCCTAAAAAAATCTTTGATCACAAAATTGAGGGAGTCAACAAAGAATCAATTTATCAATTCTTATATTCCTTTATATTTTTTTGTCTTATCTTTATATAATTGATATAAAAGTATTCTCATTAATCAGTAAATCAAAATGTGTTATTTTGTATAGTATATGTAAATAATGAAACAAACATACTATGCGAGTACTTACTGGATTCTTTCTCGTAGAAGGTGTTTAAACTCAAAAATAGGAGGCCAAATTAATTCCTTCAACTTCTTAATGTCTCATCTAATATCCAATACCGCGATTCATATACGGATCCGTATATTCTAAATGAACATCCCTTAATATATCCTTGGTATGATGTAATTTTTGTTAGTCAAGAAGGATAACTGATAATTTCTCTAGGCAACATTTAATTGAATTATCTGTTATTATTTTCATTAATTTGCGAAAAAAATTATTACTCAAGTAATAAACTAATATAAATTGAAACAATACATCTAAAGGCATGTACGGTTATAAATTCAACCAATATTCATGTTTGTCAAAGTTTTCTTTGAAAGGAATACTTATTTAGTTTTATTTATAATCGTTTACATAAAATATAAGATATTAAAAATATATACATTTATGAAGAAAATTTTATTTAAGTATTTTATTAAATAAACAGTAATTTAAATGACCCTTTACACTGTATTAAAATTTGTAGCTGCACTTCTTCATCCCATGAAGATCCAAAACAGACAGGCTCATAATGAAAATGTTTGTCGTGTCGATTAGAAAGGGACCGGAATGCGTGTCAATAAGGAGAATTGAGTTTCTTGAATTTTACTATTTATTTGCAAAAAAATATATTAAATCATAACACCATAAAAACCAATGGATACAACTCTGAGAACAATTAATCTAAAAGTCATATATGGGGTAAACTGAATATGTTGCATCAGTTACGTATAAGCATTCATGTCAGAAGATATATATATCTATATATATAATATATATATATATATATATTATATATATTATATATATATATATATATATATATATATATATATATATATATATATATATTATATATATATATATATATATATATATATATATATATATATATATTATATATATGATATTAAATTGTAAACAATTTAAATTATATGGTGCTATAAATAACTCTTCATATTGTAATAAACATCGTGTTTTCATTACTTATCCAGGGTTCCATTATACTTTTGCCTCTCTTTTTTTCCTCGGCAGTAGCTTTGTCCTCCTAGTAATTTATATTGAATTTGGAGAAATCCCATCAGGTTCCGAAACAGATAGTTTCATCATGAAGGCGTATGTAAAGGAGCGAGAGGTTAAGACCCCCAGAAGTTGGGGGAAGACTGCCCTATTATCTAGTTTTCTTCATACAACTCGAGGTCGATAATGAATTTAATTATACAACCATCAACAACGAATTCGATGAAAATTATGTCGCTCTAATCACCAACGAGCCTGAAAGAAACAGCTGCAGTCGTCGGCTTCGGTTCCTCTCAATAGAAAGCGAAGAGACCCACCTCTCCTCTATAGTTGCACTTCCACCCCGCATCTGGGCATTTTTATCATCCTTGGTTCCATTCAAATGTAGAACACTTGTGGTCACGTGTCTTGGGGATGCCTTTGGGTCTTTGAACTTCTTGGGGGGACTCCACGCCTTGGATTCTCTTTACTTCGATAAGAGAGCTGAATCCTTCCCTACCATCTCCGACTCCATTGTTCGTTCGAGCTTGATGACTTCCCTAGGGTTGAGTTTCCCTATTACAAGACTGTCGAGTGGCATTGTAATGAAGCCAACAATAATCGAGTGATGTATCGTATTGCCACACTAGTAGTGTCCAAACCTCATCCGATGGGTAAGGAAATCGTCGATAGGCTCAGCCTAAAAGATTTCCTCGAACTCTTCCATGACTAGAAGCTCCTCGGCCTCTACGAACTTATATGTGCTGGAACTCCAAAGTAAAACAGAAAGTTCCGGATCAGGCCTGGCTGCAGGCCCAGGCTTTGGGAGGGCCCAACAGTTGTTATAGGGGGGCACAGTTGGCACATTCATAAAAAAATCGGGCCCACGTCACTCAGTGGGTGGCGGACCTGCCCCCTCAGGCCCGCCCATTCCGCCGGGCCTGTTCCGGATCCATCCAGTCAGGTTGGCCTTCTTCCTTCCCGTAATTGATCCTGATTCTCCCCGACTCGAGTTCAGGGCATAGCTCTTGAAGCTCCGGAAACTTCAAGGTGGAACACGAATTCTTAACGTAGAGGATCATAAATATAACGGAGTAGGGTTTCTCTCCATTCATAGGATCCCAGAAAAGTAAACATTCTTCCAAAATTTGACTTCACATTTATATTTAGTTGCTAACTAACAATATTTATTATTATCATAACAATAAGAAGCATAAGGATTATGATTCTAAAATAACACTGCAAAGATTATTAGTGTTTAGGTTTAGTGAGTAAATATATAAATAAAGCATTTCCTTAGTTTTCTTCAATATTGCTGACTTTGTTGCATGTATTTAAAAAATGTAACATGTGGCTAGGTTATTTGATTTTTTTCTTCAACTCTGCTGATATATATATATATATATATAATCAATATGGATATATAACCAATATAATAGGCTTCTTTTTACACAAATATATATAACATGCATATCAATTGGAATTTAAGCAAACTGACATTGGGTTATTTTTCTTATTGCTATAAAATTAACATGAGAAATACAAGACATAATGAACACGATGATAAGTTAGGGAAATGGTAAAAAAGATGTCTAATAACTAAAAAATCTTCGATAAAATAATTATTAAGATCACCAGTTACTGGGGTATAGGATCACGGCGCTCCAATTGTTTCTCTGCCGTGAAAAGGTGGAGGTTTTTATTTTTATTTGTTTTCTTGGTCCACTTGAAGGGGAAAGGGCCCGTTTGTTTTGAAAATTCCCTGTGGATGGAGCGCAGAATGTCTAGATTTCTTCAGACGAGGTCGTCCCATAGGAAATCCATCTCTGCACGTTCTCGAAGCATAGCGCTCCCTTTGTAAAGTGGATATGATATGTTCGATCTTGTAAGCCTCCTCGTAAGTTGGGGATGTGATACAAGCCTTCAGTAGTGAATCTCCAATTTCTCCTAACATTATTTCTCCCACAGCTTTTAATGACCGGACCAATTTAAGGCAGAGATAGAAGAAGAAGTGAAAAAATGGGTCCTCGACCTCCCCACACCAATGGCATCCCCGCTTCTTTTGGTCCACATGAATCCCCGGGATTTGTCCTTAAAAAATTGGCAAATTCAAGGTTTGAGTTTTCAATCTCTACAAATATGGAGTCGGAATATATCTTCTGGAGGAAGAAGGATCTGAAAATATCAACGGAGAGCTCATATTCAATGGAAGCCAATGAGCGCTATGAAACCAGCCTGTTTTTCCTTAGGCAGCAGCGCTCACAAATTGACTACATTGTGACAGCAAACATCGATATTCGTGGGAGAGAGAAGCTGGGAGTAAACGGAACCATTCTCATCTCCCCTCAAGACTCCACTCTTCGACTAAGCTTTGATGACTTTGACGCAAAGCACTACAATGCAGAGTTAAATCTACATCGATCAAGTAACGAGGACATGAGTCTCGACGCTCAGTTTTTGTTTCATGAAACCAATTACCAGGCAAAGGACAAGTATCTAAAGATCAACGGAGACCTCAACATCCACTGAATGTACCCACCATTGGACAGTTTCTGATTGAGGTTGGTATATATATCATATATATATATATATATATATATATATATTATATATATATATATATATATATATATATATATATATATATATATATATATATTATGAGTTGTACCTACCTATGTACTTGAATAAGACGTCATCAGTGTCGCTCTCGAAAATATATCGCTTTCAGGGGATCAGAGGTATTCTTGAACCTTTTTACTGGACTAAAAGTGTTACAAGAGCCCCTGCATCTGCCTCCAGCCTTGGACTCGGCCTAGTTGATGGAACCTCTGTTTTTCACGGACTGAAAATCGTTGGACAATCCTAATTTTGGCTAAGTCATTGTTGCTATTGTTATAATTAGTAATCTTAGGTATAGAAAAAAGGAACGGAACTTTCTTCTTACCGTTATCGCTCAACCTCAACCATATTGAATATAGTCTCATATTAAGCGTCTATATAAGAAGTGTTATAAGGAAGAGCTATGGAAGAACCTGAAGATAACAATCCAAACACCATGGTTTGGGAAAAAGTTACCTACAATAAGTGGGGTAAAAGAACTAAGGCTCAATCTAAGAGCCAAAAAGAGGATCTAAAAGAGGCTCCTCGCCAAAAAACTGTCTACGAACAGAAAAAACACCGTCTTTAATAAAGACACAAAAATGAAGCGCGGCAGAGAAGGCCACACAGAGGAAACTCCTCCTCCAAAGAGATGCCAAAACTCTCAGGATATCGTAAGGAACACGGAAAAAGAAGGGGTAAAACCCAGGCCCAAAAAGTGTTTTTATACGCCCAAATTGCCAAAGAGGCAAATGAAATTGTTCTCACAAGGAAAAACGGTAACCACATTTCATTGGTCGAATGGCACAAAGTATTGAAATCCTGGATACGGATTATGTACGCCGCCTGTCCTCTCCGGGTGATGAGTGGATTCCAAATTTTGAAGGGCGTAGATACACCAACAAGAGAGCTGCTATTTACGTGAATGATGATGCTTCTGGCCGATATGTCAGGAATATTGTCGCTAAATCAACTCCTCTCCTACCCATTTCATGGGCTGAAGCTGAAAAAATGAGGGAGGAAAGGAAAGAAAAGACGAGTCTCACAGGATTCATAAGAGGGTAACTGGAAACATTGCGGACGAAGTACTCACTCGCATTATCTCTCACCAATGCAAAACTCTAAAAATCAACGGTAAGGTAGAAATTACCAGGTCAGAAATGACTAAGACAGGGAAAGTTCTACATTTATCTGTTGACACAACCGCATTGAAAGACATGCAACTTGTTGATTGTACCCTACGTATAGCCTCTGCAGGAAAAGTACGATTCCAAGACCCTCGGAAGGCGACAATTGTACAACCTGAGCAAGAAACAGAAGATGAGGACAAAGAGGAGCTTCAGAGTCAGAACCCGAGTGGAATAAGTGACCCTCGAAACGCACAAGAAACTGTGGATGAGGAAGCTATATTAATGGACAAACATCAAGGAACAGAGGGAGACAGTGACAAAGAAGGGCAACACGGAACAGAGGAAGGTCCAAAAGAACCATGTCAAAACATTGATTCAGGCGGAAATAGTGGTAAGGAACACAATAGTGATCAAACTTCAATTAAAAAAACCTCAGACACTCAAGTACAAACAAGTACAATCCATAAAAAAACATCTACAGGCACTAAAAACAGGGAAAATAGACAGGTTTTTCTGTGATGCAGCAGAGATCCTTTACCCAAGTACAACAAACAAGCCAAAAGATAAAACAAATAAAAATGATTAGTTGTTCTTATATAAATACACAACACAGCAAAGCAGCTAATTCAGAATTAAAGCTGAGAACATCACAAATAGCTTTAATAACAGAACCATATCTGAATAATGGTTCAATAAAAAGTCTAACACTAAAAGGATATACAATTCATAGTAAGTCTGAAACCAAACCAAGAGCGTGTATCAGAACTGCCAATCATTTGAATGCATGGTTTGTCCCAGAATTCTCTGACAAAGATGTTTGCACAGTATGCTTAAAAATAGACGAATCTATAACATATATATGTGCAATCTATCTCGATCAACTACAATCAGTAGAGAATAAAACAATGTTAAGTCTCCTTAAGCATTGTGAACATCAACAAAAGCCTCTTCTTATAGTTATGGATTCTAATGCTCATAATCATCTTTGGGGTAGCAAATGTATTGACACCAGAGGAGAAATACTTGAGAATATAATTGATGAACATAATCTTATAGTATTGAATAAAGGGAACGAGCCTACCTTTGTCACACAACGTGCAAGTTCAGTCATTGACATTACAATAATGAACCAACATGCTTTTAAAAAGTTTGAGATCAAAGGATGGCACGTAGATCTACGACCATCCATGTCTGATCATCGATACATAATTTTTAACTTTGGAAAATACAAACCAATCGCCAAAAAGTCAAGAAACTTAAAAAGAGTTAATTGGAATAACTTTAGACGCCACTTAGAAAATGCGTCTCTACCCGAAATACTTCCGGATTCCAACGTGATAGATCAATGTGCAGAATCATTATATGATATTATAATAAAGGCACTTGACAATACTTGTCCTTTAAGAAGGACAATACAAACAAAATCAGTACCTTGGTGGACAAAGCATCTAGCCAGTCTGAGAAATAAACTCAACAAGCTCGAACCTAAGCGTAATTATAGTGTACACAGGGAAGAGTACCTAAAAACAAAAAATGAATATCGCACAGCACTCAGAAAAGAGAAGAAAGACTCATGGAGAAATTTCTGCAGCAAAGCTGAGAGTGCTAAAGATATTGCAAAGTTGGTCAAAGTTCAAAAACCCACTGAAGACTCAATTGGTCTCCTAAAAACAGGTGATAGTTACGCACAGTCACCAGCTCAATCTCTAAGGATATTAATGGAAACTCATTTTCCTGACTGCAGAGTGAATAGTACTAATAATAAATTATTGGAAGTAAATAATTTTGACATTGATTTTGTAGACAGTAACAAGGTCAGAGAGTCTTTCAACTCATTTGAACCATATAAAAGCTCAGGACCTGACGAGCTTAAGCCAATTGTACTACAACAACTCGGAGACCACCTAATCAATTACATCTCGGAACTTTACAAAATCATTCTAAGCACTGGTTATACACCCAAAATTTGGCAAGAAATGAAAGTTATATTCCTGCCAAAACCGGGCAAAGATGACTATAGCTCAGCAAAGTCATTTAGACCTATCACACTCTCGAACTACATCCTTAAAGGACTCGAAAGAATTGTACAATGGAAAGTAGAAGAAATTATCCCTAGACTTCATTCGCAACATGCTTACACAAAGGGCCTATCGACAGAAACAGCTTTGTCACAAGCAGTTGACTTAATCGAAAAATCAATATATCAAAAACAGTGCACACTTGCAGTCAGTTTTGATTGCACTGGTGCCTTTGATTACATACAATTTCACTCAGCAAATACAGCAATGACAAAACTTGGAATACCACAATGTATCGCATCTTGGTACATGGAACTTCTAAATACAAGAACAGTAACCGCTGAATTAAAAGGTGAAAAGTTCAGTGTTCAACCAACGCGTGGTAGTCCTCAAGGGGGAGTTTTGTCTCCAGTGGTATGGAACATGATCATGGATACCCTTTTGACTGAGTTCAAAGAGGATGCGGTTCAAGTTATAGGTTATGCAGATGATATCCTTTTACTATGCGGTTAGTAGGTTATGCAGATGATATCCATTAGTACTACTCTTGTCAATAGAATGCAAGATGCAATTGATATAGTTTTAAAATGGGGAGCAACAAACGGCCTGACCTTTAATCCATCAAAGTCAAGAGCTATTGTCTTCTCAAAAGCATATAAATTAAGATCTAAATACTTTCCGCAGTTATATATCGCTGGAATGGGTATGGAGTATGAAGCACAAATGAAGTATCTGGGTGTTATTTTTGATCAAGGACTAACTTGGACCGAACACCTCAAAGCAAAAGCTGCAAAGTGTTCCCGCATATGGAATATGGCAAAGGCAGTAATAGGGCAAAAATGGGGACTAACCTCTGATAAAATCCTGTGGCTCTATGAAGCTATGATACGACCTATCATCACATATGGGTGTCTTATATGGGGGCACTCCATTACTGCGAAGAAAGATGGATCAGGAAATTAAAAAGCATTCAGAGAAAAGTACTTCTGGGTATGACTCAAACTCTTCGCTCAACACCGACATCAGGATTAGAGGCAGTGCTAGGGATAACTCCTCTCGACCTCTATATAAAGAACATGCAACAAAGTCAAGATGGAGAACAAAATTTACTCTCCGTGATACATGGGATGGAGTGGGCAATCTCCCAAGGCGACGAGGACATCGTTTTCTTAGTGATAAGATACTGGAAAAACTAAAACTGAATCAAGTCAATGACTATATCACTGGTTGTCGCATATGGGTTGACAACTGCAACGTTGAACACCCAGATACAATTATATACACCGATGGATCTAAAGATGAGCAGGGATGCACAGGAGCGGGATGGACTATCACTCGTGGTGATGTGTCTATTCATCAATCCTCTGTATCATTGAATAACGAAGCATCAGTCTTCCAAGCGGAGGTCACTGCAATCACTCAGTCGGTGATAGCTCTACTAAACCAAGATAAACCATCAAAAAACGTGATAATTCGATCGGATTCTCAATCAGCAATTGCTGCTATTCTGATTATATAATATAGTATAGATACAGCCTACGGCTGGAACCTATGCGACCCGCCTTTGGGCCCAGCGGCCTCAACCCCATGTAAACCGGTCATTAGACTGCGATTGCCCTATACGTACACTACGCTCTATATACAAGAATGCCCACTCCTAACCCTCTTCGTAACCAAAAACATTTTTTCCTCAGAAGGAATAATATAGCAATTAACACTATGAGGATTCATTATTTTTATTATTGAAAATTGGGATCTCACTTGAGTGATCACCGTTGTTCTATACACTACGTTCTATGGAAACGTGATGGTCATCGCGCCTAATGACCTGTTTACATGGACTGAGGCACACTGGGCCAGGCGGCCGCTAGGTCCCAGCCTACGGCTGGAACCTATGCGACCCGCCTTTGGGCCCAGCGGTCTCAACCCCATGTAAACAGGTCATTAGACTGCGATTGCCCTATACGTACACTACGCTCTATATACAAGAATGCCCACATCCTAACCCTCTTCCGTAACCAAAAACATTTTTTCCTCAGAAGGAATTAATATTGCAATTAACACTATGAGGGACTCATTATTTTTATTATTAAAATTGGGATCTCACTTGAAATTCTTCCTTTTTTTCTCTCAAAATGGAGTAAGGAATACGAGAGTATTTTCAATGCCTCCTTATTCTATAATATAGCATACCTGTTTTCTTTGCTCCTTCTCAGGTAAGCATACCTGTCTTCTTGCTCCTTCTCAGATAGCATTTCCCCCCTCCCTTAGCTTTGAGTTAGATATAATTATACAATTCAAAACTGCAGTTGGACCCCCTGCGTGTTATTGTATTTTTCTTTACTCACGCAACCTGCATAACAAAATTTGTATAGGACCGACAGTATAGCCGGTATGGGCCTCTCAGAAGCTCAATGGAATCTCTCGAAGCCTTTTTCGCGGGATCCCCTCAAGCGATTCGTTATTGATGAGGCCAACTGTGTGTCTCAGTAGGGACACGACTTTCACTCGTACTACTAGCTTCTCCATTGGTTACGAAGTGATTTTCCCCGAGTCTATTATATGGCACTAACGGCTACCGCGACGCCCTGCATCCGAACGGACATTCTACATCATCTAAAATGAAGTCTCCGAAATGGTTTCTCTCTTCCTTCAACAGACAGAATTTGGCCTATGAGGTCCAACCAGAGAATCCATCCAAAACGGCTATACTGCCCTTCCCGTGGACTGCTACCGTGAATGGCTATTAAGCTGCCTTGCTCCAAGGGTGAAATAATGGACATTGTTCATATGAAGGAGCTTTAATACATGAGCTACGAGGAGGAACTTATCCCATTTGCCAGAGCTTTTTGGACCAACGGTTGAGTTATTTGGAAGATAAGGAATACGCTGCATTTCTTAATAGCGAAGAAGGCTCAGGGATTTTCCGTATTTTAGCTCGAGCATCGAGTCTATTGGTGGATGGATGTCTAAGTCAAAGTAAGAGTTTCTAATATTCATCAAAAATAAAAGTACCTTTTTTATCTTAAAGCAATTTAAAATATGAATGATTTTAACGATATATATATAATACTAATCATAACTTTTTTTCATTTTATGAAATAGATTTTTACTTTATCACAATATCAGCCAATAAATAAATAAGTATTAACTAAAAATAAATATATATTGAGTACATTGTCCAATTTTAATAGTATCGTAGCTATACGTAGCTTTTATTCTGTTATTGACTTTGTTTTTTGTAATGAAATGCATATTGCATCATCTGTTTTTAATTAAATGATGTTAAGGTAGTGATTAAACAGGATAGAGTTACGCTATGACGTTAAATTTAATATAACCTACTTGTTTATAATATTCTTCATATTGTAATAGGGGCGGAAGAGGCAAATACTATCGGGGTCGCTGTGGCTGAATGTTATCTTTCCGTGTATGAAAAAAGTCTGGCTCGACCTCAGCCGAACCGGAACGCCCTCAAACGCAACGCCAGCCCCGCTAAAACCTCCTCAAGATCCTCTGATTTGAAACTCATGGCGCCTTCGAAACTGGAAGTTTAATGAGGCTGTGTCGTTTCAGAGAACAAAGATCGTCAGATATAAATTTAATTTGAAATATTTTTTTTAAAGTTACAGTCTAATTCACAATGAAAACATATAATATTGAATTACTTGTTTGTAACTGTTAAACTATGTATCGTTTGTAAAAATATTATATTTACTATTGTGGAATTATTGTTGACAAAAAAAAGTATTAAAATATATATCACACTCGCTATTCATTTTTTTAAATATAATATCTACTTGTTTGATCGTTGAATGATAAATTATTGACGTGAAAATGACTCATTAGCTATAAAAATACATATAAAACTTAATTTATTGATATGTTAATCAATGTATCATGGCCTTAACTTGGAAGCTACAATTTTCCCTTTCCTTTCCAGTTAGTTTCTAGTATTCCTTGGTTTGCTCTCTCCTCATTCATATTCACCAAACACACCTACCCAGGCGCGTAGCATCCAGTAATGCAGCCGATGCATATGCATTGGGGCCCGAGGGATGAGGGCCCGAGCCAACGGGAGAAAAAGGAAGAAAATAATAAGGAAAGATAAAAAATATAACAAAAGCTAACGCGACACAAGAGAATGGGAACACAGTGGTAACAACACATCACTCGCAGCACCCCCCTGTGCCTCCGCCGAAGTACCCCACAGACAGGGGCTATATGACGAAAACATCTCTGTCGATTTAAAACGGTATATTAAAGTTACAGGGCCTTGTAAACCAGCGGTCCATTCCCAATGGATGAAGGAAAAAGGCGTTCCTTTAATGTGGCACATTACCATACCAGAACAAAGGCTGGTATAAAACTCCCTCGTAGGTGGCTTTGCTACTCCCTTGTATTGGACCGTGCGTACTGCGAGCATGTTGGCTGTTTGGAGACCGTAGTTCACCATTCTTTAAGGAGGCATGGGTGAATGGAGTTAGAGATTGGGGAATTTAGCTCAAAAGATAAATATTCATGAATCCTCCCAAATGCATTGTATAGCCTGTAACGTGTACGAGCAGTGGAAACTGAACGTTACAATTGATGCGGAAATGGAGAGGGATGTGCGTAACGCTGCTGTGTTTTGGAGACAAGTGCTAGAACGCATTGTCAATGTGACACTAATGCTGGCTACTTGCAACCTCTCATTCCGGGGGCACAGGGAACGTTCGGGACAGACAAACAGCGGGAATTTTATCTCCATTATCCATCTGCTGGCAACCTACGACCCTGTGCTTAAAGAGCTGATAAGTCGACCTGAAGGCTCAGTTAAGTACCTTAGCCCCGATATCCAGAACGAGATCATATATATATTGGCACAGCGAGTTAAACAGGACATAACAGCTGAAATAAACGAAGCACCGTTTTATTCGGTGATTATGGATACCACACAGGACCTGTCTAGGCACGACCAGTTAAGCCAAGTATATAGGTATGTAACCATAGTCAGGAATAAAATGGATGTAGCTGTTGATATAAAAATAGCAGAAGCTTTTTTGGGCTTCAAGGAGACAACGGATACGTCTGCTAGTGAGCTTGAAAAAGCAATAATAAAGAGCATTGAAGCAAATGGTCTTGATTTTTCTAAGTGTCGTGGACAATGCTATGACGGAGCAGCTAACATGAGTGGGATTTATTCTGGTGTACAGGCGAGAATTAAAGAAAGGGAACCACTTGCCACTTATGTACATACTGTGAATGACATTACTGAGCTCAATAAGTTTTATGGCACTGTTGAAAATATTTACTCATTCTTTGGCCACAGTATTAAACGGTGGGCCATGCTGGATGGGATTATTTCATCCGATGGTTCATCTCACCCTGGTGTCACGTTGAAGCGACTGTGCCCTACCCGCGGTCATCTCGTTATGATTCTCTTGCAGCTCTTCGCTACAGATATGTTGACGTCATGAAGATGCTAACAAAAATATCGCTAACAAGTGATACAAAGGATGAGCGTACAGTAGCAGCGGGATTGAAGAAAGAGAAATTTAATTTAATCTTTCTTGTGGTTCTCCAGACCAAGATATTGGAGAGTGTGATGTCGTCTCCAAACTGCTCCAAGACACTAAATGGGCATTATGAGGGCAGTGGGTTCTACTGGAGAATGCCATAACGACTATGTCCGAGTATCGAAATGCTTTCGATGAGGCAAAAATAACGACACAGACTCTCGCAACTAAAGGGGGAGGGAGAGCTCATAATCCGATCCAGCTCACTTTTGAAAATGTCAGAACCAGGAGAGTTAAACGTCATTTTGACGAGATCGCTGAAGATGAACGCCTATCAAATTCAGAAAATTATTTCAGAGTGAGCATTTTCTATGTCAATTTGGATATACTAATCAACCAAATGACCCAGAGATTTAAATCTATGCGTGGAGTTTCACACATGTTCGAGGCGCTGCACCCCACCACCCTACAGCTGGCAGACGACGATGAGCTTCATGACAAGGCAAACGTATCTCTAAACACTACAACAGGGACATAGGAAAGGCTTTTCCAGCTCAGCTCGTGTCATTTAGGACCTGTTTCAGAGAGAAGATTGCCAAGGAGTCGTCCTCCATGACTGTGTTACAGCTTGCTAAAATGCTACTTTTGGATAATCAGTCTATAACATCCACGTTCTCCGATGTATATACTGCCTTGCTGTTGTTCTTGACAATACCTGTAACAGGGGCCTCAGCTGAGCGATCCTTTTAAAAATTAAAAATTATTAAGAACTATCTGAGGAGTACTATGACTCAGGAGAGGCTTAGTGGACTGGCTATTCTGTCCATGAAAAAATACGAGCACAGGAGTTGGACATTAAAGAAATCATCGAGGACTTCGCACAACGCAAGGCTCGCCAAGTGCCATTATAACAAGGAAAAGTAGGCCTACTGGAAAGGAAAAATGCAAGCGCCCAAACAGCGACTAAAATAATATATATATAT
Organism: Caligus rogercresseyi; assembly: GCA_013387185.1. Taxonomy (NCBI): domain Eukaryota; kingdom Metazoa; phylum Arthropoda; class Copepoda; order Siphonostomatoida; family Caligidae; genus Caligus; species Caligus rogercresseyi. Next base: position 8,106,530 of record CP045903.1, read on the forward strand.
ATATATATATATATATATATAATATATATATATATATATATTATATATAATAATATATATATATATATAATATATATATATATATATATTAGATATATATATATATATATATATATATATATAATTATATATATAATATATATATATATATATTATATATAGATATATATATATATATATATATATCTATATATATATATATATATATAATATATATATATATTATATATATATATATATAATATATATATATATTGAAAAAGAGTTAATTAAATATGCATTTCATTTATGAAAAGAACCCACTGAATAAATTATCACTGATAAATAATTTCCCTTCAAAGATTAATACCTCAAAAATCGCACGAAACTTAATTTTTTTTTTTTGCTTAGCTGTGATAGAGCCCGTCGTACATAATTTGCATTGGGGCCCCGTAGTCACTGCCCTACGCCACTGCACCTCCTATGTAGAAATAATATAATCTGATTATTTCTATATACAAGAGCATACATTAAAATCGAACTCACTTACGTTTTTACCATTTTTCTCGTAAGTAAACATCCTATTATTATTTTTAGGTCAATATCAAACACTTTGAACCGTCAGTACTCCACAAGTAATATAAAACAAAATCAACTAATAGATTCATAATTAAAATAAAATCGGCATTTTGATAATAACTAATTCGATATGGATCCTCTTCCTTTTTAGAATCATTTCAAAATTCAAATACGATCCTATTCGTGATTTGTCTGCCCTTTTACAATAAAAAATTCGAGTGTAACTTTCCATTATATTGTCATTTTCCTTCGTTGTACTGAGTAACTTGTAATTTGAGTCATTAATAATAATAAAAAAGCAGACAATAAAATTGTCAACCTTTTTTGTCGTTAGTATACTTGTTTATCTTCATTCCCATTAAATACTCTTACAACACGAAATAGGCTATGGGACCATTAATTCTTACTTTTTTGTCTTCAAACAACCAAAAGGCGCCAATGGAGAATACAGAGTTTTGGTGCTTATAGCTATGGGAAACATTATTTAATATTTTTGTCTTCAAACATACCAAAAGACGCCAAAGGAGAAGACAGAGTTTTGGAGCTATATGTAAATGTTATTTTAGTCTACGGTATTTATATTTCATTCATTCGTTTTTCCCGCGCCCCCCCCCTGCAATTGCTCTGCAACCCCCACTTTGGGAACCACTGCCATAGCCTATAGATGGAAAGTCGAGGGATATTTTGGGCGTGTGAAAGGAAGAATGTCTGAAGGGTGCAATTGAGTTCAAGCTTCTTGTTATCACTATTCTCTTTCTCCGAACGGAAGCAAAAACAGAGATTCAAATATAAATAAATACCTTCTTTTCTGGCCGACTTGGCCAGCTTCATAAATGAAATAAATATTCTCAAGGAGGATAAACAATATAAATAATAAATATATAAAATATGTCGAATAAGCAAATCCCATAATATATATATATATATATATATATATATATATATATATATATATATATATATATATATATATATATATATATATATATATTATATATATATATATTTATATATATATATATATATATATATATATATATATATATATATATATATATATAGATATATATAGATATATATATATATATATATATATATATATAATATATATATATATATATACTATATATTATATTATACTAATTTGCTTCGGTTGACCAATCATGCAGTAAATATTTTTGAAAGAGGATCCTCATAACGGAGTTCATTCACCTTTATTGACTTGTTAGCTTCATAGTCAATTAGTAGGAATTTAGTTCATTATTAAGTCATCAGATTTCTGTTGTATTTAACTATCTACAATTTAATCGAACATTTAACTAACGATGTTTTAAAAAGGTAGGATACCTGATAAAATCCTAGGAAGTCAGAGGCCCAATCACTTTCATATATTTACAAAGAGCATTAAAGTTATGTAAGTATTCCGTTCATTGAACGTAGTTAAATCAAAAGGAATTTATCACATGAGCGTACAAGATATTTTAACGATTATATTACCATACGAGTATCAAATGTTAAACTTCTTTATATATATATATATTTTAAATGTTACGTCAATATTTTATTTACTTGTTAAATTCGAATATATAACTTAATAACTGATGATTAAAAAAAAATCCATCCAATTTGTAGAATGGATTTTTTGCCTTGAGAATAGTTAATATAACTCCTTCGCATTATGACATGTACATGCATTTTACTATTGAATATATATTTCATTTTGTTGGATCACACATTTTTGATCTGAAATTTGTGAACTTAGAAGATATCTTTTAAAAATATAAAAAAATATTAATCCTTCTCTTAAAATATTACTAATAATCAAAAATTAAATACATTCTAACCAATAACTATGTAGTATCATCGAAAGGATCCATCACAATTTGACTGACAACATGAGGATTGACATCTCTTCTTCCCATTTAATATTTTAATTTGTTTAATTTGAAATTCGGAGTGACGCCTGCGTGCGCAAATTCACTCTTACGAAGGGAAGGTAAATATTGGTGAACCTCAATGGAAAGTTCGATTGAATAACTTAGCCAATATCTATATATATGCAGTAAATAGGACGATGATAAACAAAAAGAGAGATATATATTATATATATATATATATATATATATATATTATATATATATATATATATATATATATATTATATATATAGATATATATATATATAAATAAATATATAGGATCCTATATCGTGCACCCGTTGACTTCCAATTACACCTATCTACCATTAGAATGAGGGTTTGACTAATGGAAAATACTCCAGATAGTCCTCCCCGTGATTCTCTTCATTTGCAAAACTCTCACTTCTTCCTCCATCTCTTTAAAATGAAAGGGGAAATTATAAACGAGGTATTTGTAGATCTTTTTGCCTCCCCTACCGAGCTATTACTATAAAGATATAGAGAGCTTACTCCCTTCAATAGCAGAGAAACATCGTTCAGCTGTCGCATCATTTGACGAAATTCCAACTTATTTAAAATCATTTTGGTATACTTTATCCGCCAAAAGCAAAAGATAACAATTATAAGGGGGTGATCAACTCCTTTTTCGATCAACATTTTTGTTATGGAGAATAATTATTAGTACTATATTTTATCCTAGTAACTTTTACTTAGATATTGAGGGTGAAAAGTATCTTGTATTCCCTAAGGTTCACTGATTTCTAATCAAAATCTTATTAATAGCCTAAGAATAATAATGATGATGACAATATGACTGAGTTACCTTAATTGAGAAGAAAAAGAAAGAAATCAAAAGCAGCCTATTGTTGCAGGAAGTCATCATCTTTCCCTATATCTTCTTAGGTATTTATGGCATACTTCTTTATTTTACATCTTTGAGGGTAAACATTATACTTCCTTCGTCCAAAAACGACAAGATTTCTTCTAACAATGATTCACAACAGATTGTGGCTTGAGATCATCAAATAAACATCACAACTTTGCGCTACTTCAAACATGAGATGGTTATGAGATGAGAGTTCTTGTCCATTTTGGATATTAGATATTTAAAAATATATCATATATATTTAATATAAAATAGATATATATATATATATATATATATATATAATATATAATATATATATTAATATATAATAGATATATATATATATATATATATATATAATATATGCTCTCTTTTTGTTATTCGTTCCTATTTACTTGCATATTAAGTATATTGGCATTAAGTTATTCAATCGAACTTTCCATTGAGGTTCACCAATATTTACCTTCCCCGTCGTAAGAGTGAATTTGCGCACACAACATTGATTGTTGAACACTCTTCACTGAGCATTCACTCTCCCTTAACACTTACTTTTCAATAATATGGATCATTTAACCTAGAGTCCTAGATAGTAAGAGTACACTTATAAAATGTTGAAATAATATACACTGCTTGATTTTTAAAATATTAATATTATATATATATATATTATATTTATATTTATATAATTATAAATAATATAATATATATAGATATATATATATATATAAATATATATAATATATATAATATATATATATATATAATATATATATATATATATAATATATATTTATATATATATATATATATATGCAAGGTTTGAAGGAACTCTTCCCAACCCAATGCATGTCACCTGCATCTGTCACGCTCTCAACAAGGTGGCTGAATTGGTTCGTTACGAATTTCCTCCAGGGGATGAACTGATCTCTGAGATCAAGAAGGTGTTTGTCAAAGCACCTCGACGCAAGAAGGCCCTTGCCGCTTCCGGGCAAGTTCCCCTGTCCCAGAGCCTTGCTTGACCAGGTGAGGAACTTGCCTCGAAGCGGCATTCTAATACTGCGACATTTCAAGGGGATTGTAGACTCTCAATGACAACAGCTTGGCAATCGTCGAAGCCAAGAAACTGTTCAAGGACCCAAAACTGCCGGTCAGCTGGCATTCATCAAGGGCAACTCAACTGGTACGCGCCATTTCAAGCCTGTAAGAGCGCCTTCCACTGACAGAGAGCATTGGAATCTTGAGAGGGTGCAGATGCAGCTGACAGTTGAGTCCTTTGCCAGCAAGTTGAACTGTGTCCTTTAAGAAGACCCGGACTTCGAAAAAATAAATTCTACGCCAGAATTTTGAATATAGAGACATTGGAGCTCAAAGATGATCCCAAATTGCCGTTCCTCTTCTCGTGCGCACCAATTGCCTCTGTGGACTGCGAAAGGGTCTTCTCCAAACTAAAGTCTCTTTTGTCTGACCAGCGAACCAGTCTGACAGAGAGGCATGTAAAAGATATGCTCATTCTTCTGTGGAATAATTATTACATTACATAATTTTTATTTATTTAGAATATAAATTATTTTTCCACATATAAAGGCTTTTTTTTGCTTATTTAACCTTTTTTCGATATATAGTCATTTTTCCCGTATATTTCTGGGCATATAGGGCATTGTTTTTGTTCCAAATTCCAACAGCCCTGCTCATCATATTTCCATTTTTAAGGAAACACCCATCATATTTGTCCTTTTCCTTCGTTGTTCTTAGTATACTTGTTAGTTTAGTCATTAATACCTAAATTAGAATAAAAAAAGCAGACAATAAATTTGTCAACCTTCTTTTGTCGTTAGTATACTTGTTAATCTTCATTCCCATTAAGCAGTCTTACAACACGAGAATAGGCCATGGGAAACATTAATTCTTACTTTTTTGTCTTCAAACATACCAAAAGGCGCAATGGAGAATACAGAGTTTTGGTGCTTATAGGCTATGGGAACATTAATTATATATTTTTTGTCTTCAAACATACCAAAGGCGCCAATGGAGAAGACAGAGTTTTGGAGCTAATAGGTAGAGATTGAAAGTCGAGGGATATTTTGGGCGTGTGAAAGGAAGAATGTCTGAAGGGTGCAATGAGTCAAGCTCCTTGTTATCATTATTCTCTCTCCTCTCTTGTAGAATATTTATTTCATTTATGAAGCAGGCCAAGTCGGCCAGAATAGAAGGTATTTATTTTATATTTGAATCTCTGTTTTTGCTTCCGTTCGGAGGAAAGAGAATAGTGATAACAAGAAGCTTGAACTCAATTGCACCCTTCAGACGGGTACGGTTACTTCGATCTCCTACCTGAGCTAGAAACAAAGAGAAACCACACTTCAACACGGCCATCGTGCTAACATTCCTCACAACCTCTCTATTATTGTACTTATTATAGAAGGATCTGGATCTGCGAGTCCTGTTGCAACATATTCATGAGCGAGTAAGTGCTAGGAGCGACCACATTGATGAAGGAGCTCCCAAACGACTCGTCTCCTCCTCCGATCATTGAGGAGGAGGATGAGACGAGACGGGCAAATATAATGACTGGAATCATGCCACCGTCCACTCCCATTCGAGAAATTTGATCCCAAGCAATGATGATCAATGTAAACAATAACAATAATAAGAACAAGGCTGGAGCACTCTGGATGACGATACTTTTTTTCCTTCTTCTTCTATAATAAGTACAATAATAGAGAGGTTTGTGAGGAATGTTAGCACAATGGCCGTGTTGAAGTGTGGTTTCTCTTTGTTTCTAGCTCAGGTAGGAGATCGAAGTAACCGTACCCTTCAGACATTCTCCCTTCACACGCCAAAATATCCCTCGACTTTCCATCTAATAGGCTATGGCAGTGGTTCCCAAAGTGGGGGGTGGAGAGCAATTGCAGGGGGGGCGCGGGAAAAACGAATGAATGAAAATATTAAATACCGTAGACTAAATAACACTGCAGAAATGGACAAAAACAAAAAAGGTAGAGGTTTGTATTAATTGCAATGTGTGAAATAAACTGCCATTGACTCTTTGTGTGTATATATATATATTTTTTTTTGGGGGGGGGGTTGCAAAAATTTCTTATGTACAACATTAATTCTGATTTTCCCCCTATAAAAACAGGCAACAATGGAAGAGCGTCATATTGAGAACTTCCAAAGATGCCAAAAAGGAAATAGAATAGATCTGGTGGATTATTTGGAGAGCCTGGAATGATCTTGGCAAAAAGTACGGTCAAAATGGGGGCAAATGTTTCTTTATACCTTTCCATTCTAATAGAAGGGATCCTATTGAACCTATTGTAATTATTATTTATACGTTTCTCTTTTTCTCCTCCATCATAAATGAGAAATGAACATAGTCCACATTATCTAAAGCCAGTAAGGTCTTTGAGGTTTATGTTGACGTCACCAAAAGTGTCAGATGCATTCTTTATTGAAACAGCAAATTATTTTCTTTACAAACGTGGGGACAAAAGACATGCCCATTTTAAAAAATGGTGAACCAATATGACTGGGTCTATAGGGAAACACAATAGTACGGGATCCAATCACTATAATCATATAATATAATAAAAAAGGGAGAAAGAAAAAATGAATCACTATCTTATGATATTGACATGTTGGTATGTATCTCAAAAACTCTATTTTAGAGTGATCAAACTTTAAATAAAAAAGGGAGAAAGAAAAAATGAATACCACTATCTTATATAATAATACCCTAGGAACGACACAAAAACGCGACATTTTGTATGTTACAGCCAAACACTTGATGGATCGAGTTGAAATTTGGCACAGAGATGTCTTTCTATCTGGAGATTATATTGACCAAAAAATAATTGTCTTTATGGCCACAAGGGCTAGAAAGGCCAATTGAAAGTTGGATTCCAGGTTTTGATAAACAAATGTATTTTTTTTCATAACAAATATTTCAAAGAGCTACTCTTTCTAAGAATTTTGATATTACATGTGGTATGTATCTTCAAAAACTCCATTTTTAAGAGTGATCAAACTTTAAATAAAAAGGGAGAAAGAAAAAATGAATACCACGCTTATATAATAATACCCTAGGAACGAGCACAAAAACGCGACAATTTTGTATGTTACAGCCAAACCACTTGATAGATCGAGTTGAAATTTGGCACAGAGATGTCTTTCTATCTGGAGATTATATTGGCCAAAAAATAATTGTCTTTATGCCACAATGGGTAGAAAAGGCCAATTGAAAGTTGGATTTCCAGGTTTTGATAAACAAATGTATTTTTTTCATTACAAATATTTCAAAGAACTACTCTTTCTAAGAATTTTGATATTTACATGTTGGTATGTATCTTCAAAAACTCAATTTTTAAGAGCGATCAAACTTTAAATAAAAAAGGGAGGAAAAAGAAAAAATGAATACCACTATCATTTATTAATACCCTAAAAGTCATGTCATATGGATGTAGCAGCCTTAAACACTAGATTGATCAAATTGCAATTAAGCATGAGATGTATTTTATTGGGGGATATTATTGAGCCAAAAAAATAATGTATGACATACTTTTTTCTCCTCTGTCATACGTCATATATACATACAGATATAGCATTGAAATTTAAATGCCAATTTATCCTTTATTGAAAAAAATACATACCAAGATAAAAATATACATTTTTTGAACTCTAAGTAAAAATACAATTGAGATGAGGTAATAAAATAGGGGTCTTAGTACTCAAGAGTTGAGGTACTCATATCTCACGCTCAAGCAGAATAGTTTTTTAGTGTGAAAAATTATTGCGCCCTTGAATGAAAAATAGGACAGATATATACCCATGTTATAAAGTATGAAGTGTAGTTCATGCGAAGGCACAGGGTCAAAACTTTTAAGAAAGTGGGGATTTATCTGCCAAGTCCAGTTTCCAACATGGCAGTTATATGTGGCTTTCTCAAGGAACAATATATGGCATGTGTTATGGTGGAGGTTGGAGGAAATAAAACAGTGACACCCAACGTAATATATCGGGAAGTGCTTGACTCCACTAAGGGATTTCTTTCATTTTTTTCTTTGTATTTTATTATAATATTTTCTCATTGGAATAAATAACATTAAAATTTAAAAAGGATATTTTCTTTGTTATTTATTATGCTGTTAAAAAAACACAAAGCGTCACTGTGTGACGGGTCCTCGCTGGACTAGAGACATACCAACATGGTAAACTACTTACCAACATGTAAATATCAAAATTCTTAGAAAGAGTAGTCTTTGAAATATTTGTTATGAAAAAATACATTTGTTTATCAAAACCTGGAATCCAACTTTATTGGCTTTTTCTAGCCCTTGTGGCCATAAAGACAATTATTTTTTGGCCATATAATCTCCAGATAGAAAGACATCTCTGTGCCAAATTTCAACTCGATCCTCAAGTGGTTTGGCTGTAACATAAAAAATTGTCGCGTTTTTGTGTTCGTTCCTAGGGTATTATTATAATTTTTCTTTTATTTATTATGCTGTTAAAAAACACAAAGTGTCCCTGTGTGACGGGTCCTCGCTAGACTAGTTGTAGTTGAAAGACACACTAATACGTTGTACGGGATCCAATCACACTGTCAAACAGTTAATATACGTAAAAGAACCCCCAGAAATGCAATTTTTTGCCTCTCTTTTGGGTTTGGGTTTTCAGAGCTCCCACCTTCAGATAAGATATACATCGCAAACACCTTAGATTTCATTTTCTTCCTTCAGAACTTCGAGACTCTCCAGTAACAAAAATGGGACTAAACTTAGTATTTTACCACAAAAACATATTTGATATATCTTTATGCGTACTTTAACCGTATACATAGGGTTTGCAATCGCAATACGTAATTATTGTAGGTAGTATAAACGCTGGGGGTCCAAATATCATTTGAGAGGCTCCCTATTTGTATATTAACTTGTTGGTAGTGGTTTGAAGTCCCAAATATTTCAGCATATGGCTCGTGAGATCCAAAAATGCGATGAAACAAAAAGGGATTTGAGGGGTTTTTGGTGCGTATCTTAACTGATTTGGATTTGTAACCACAATATCCCGTTATTGTGGCTGGTGGACTCAAATGGTCCAAAGGGTTCGTAATGACAATTGGGGGGTTCATATTTTATAATTGTTGACTTTTTTAAGCAAAATTATTATTTTTGAATCCTTTTAATTTAGCATAAAATTTAACTCCTTACCTATTATACTATATAAAATTAAATGCTGAACAAAGGGCTATTTTTTGGCGTCTGTTCAGTGTTCAAAAAAAATTTGGCGTTCCGTTCACAAGCATTATATTTATATATATATATATCAGAGCTGGGATTCGGTACCGTCGATTCGGTAGATTTTATTATTATCTACCGAATATCGATCGGTGCAGTAGATAAGAAAGAAAGAAAATTATTATTATATATCTGTTCTGTGACTTCTTCAACTGAAAAATATCGGACAATTTATAACAAAGACAACTAAGTACAAATTTGTTATAATTTTTAATTGTTATAAGATTATTTGAAATTTAGTACATGTTATTTTGATATAAATCATAATTGCACTCGGATTTTGAAGGAAGTGGGGGGCATAGACAACAAATATTTTCCTTAACTGTCTTGTTTTCGTTGTCCGATATCTAATGGCTTTCAGCTCCGGAGTTTTTATTGGTTTTTGCAAAGTTCAACTTCTTCACACTTAGTACGCTTCCGTTATAATTACCGATTTACTGTCTTTAATGACCACACAAGGGAACCAAAATGTAACTGCTATGAAAAGTGAGTCATATACATGGTCGCCATTTTGAATTTTCAAATGCGTATCTTTATTCTTTATTGAAAAACGAGTTTTATTTTGCTCAATCTTTATTATTAACTAACTCGCGAGGACCCGTCACACAGTGACGCTTGTGTTTTTTAACAGATAATAAATAACAAAGAAAATATCCTTTTTAAAATTAGTTATGTTATTTATTCCAATGAGAAATATATAATAAAATACAAAGAAAAAATGAAAGAAATCCCT
>CP045903.1:8126034-8136985 GCA_013387185.1 Caligus rogercresseyi
ATTTTTATAAAGTCAATTTACCTCCGCCGAAGGAGGTATTGTTTTCACTGCGTTTGTTGGTTTGTTTGTCAGCAGGATAACTTCAAAAAGTACTGAACGGATTCGAATGAAACTTTGTGGAGTTGTTGGAAATGCCAAAAGGAACAAGTGATTAAATTTTGGCATCTTAAGTGCTTTTTTAATATGCAAAATGAGCAAAATACTAAATGAAATGGGGCTATTCAGGGAGTAGGAAAGAACAAACGCTAAAAAATATTCATTGACGTATTATTGTTCATATATTCAGCTCAGGACTATGTCAACCCAGTGACGTAGCTTAAACTTCTTCCTCTTCCGTCTCTGAGGCTTTTTTAATGCAAAATGAGCTAACAGAGAGGAAACAAGATTAGAGATAGAAAATCGGGCGTGTGAAAGGAAGAATGTTTGAATGGGATGTGGTGGGGATCGGCGGAGGTACACACTCTCTGAGTGTATATATGCCTCTAGTTAATTATTATTTACAATTTAAATATAAGTCTATAAATTTATATATTTAATAGATAGCAAGGATTATAGGCAACATGTTTATTTCATGTTTTTAGGATTATAGTGAAACGTCAAGTTTCTTAGAGATATTATTACCTCCGCCGAAGGACGTATTGTTTTCTGGCGTTGGTTTGTTTGTCAGCAGGATAACTCAAAAAGTACGGAACGGATTCGAGATGAAAACTTTTGGAGGTGTTGGAAATGCCAAATGAAACAATTGATTAAATTTTGGCATCTGAGTGCAGAATAAGATGCAAAATGAGCTAAATACTAATAAATATTTCAAGTTAGCCTACTCTGCCAATAGATGTCGCTTGTGCTGTGTGAATCGGGTGCGGGGAGTGTCCTTCCTCTCGGAATTTCTGTCGAGGGGAACCCTTCCCCGTCCCTCTACGCCGCCCCAGTCGTGAAAAATCCGCCTCGGAAGGCCCCCGTGTACGGCGGAGGTTTGCACTCTCTGAGTGTATACATGCCTCTAGTTTCATATCCAATTAAATGTCCGAAATTGATATTAAATCAAATATCCCTGCACACCTGACGTGTGATGTTCGCAAAAAATTGTCGTTCGTCGTTTTGTTAGTCGTTCACCAAAAGTTATCGTTCGTCGTTCATCGTTCGTTTTAAGATTGAATCGTTCGTCGTTTATCGTTCGTTTGTCGTTCGTCATTCTAAGAAAAATGATGATTACAAATGAACGACAGATGAACAAATCTGCTGCACACTATTAAGAATCCATCGCTAATGATCAATTACAAATCAAGCCATTTGAAGTGATATTCAGTATCTGTATCTACATATTACATTTTAATGACTAGGACAGTGCTTCAATCAACCTGTAAAAACCCCTGCCTCCACTAACTTTGTCTCACCTGTCAACTTTTTAAAGGGTTGATTTCTGAGTCACGTAGAGTGCCCCAGGGGGTTGGAGTGAGGCTAAATACAAGAGTTATTGGATCCTCTGTAAGTCTTTTTATATTTTATTTATATAATATTATGTTGGTTTTTTGTGAAATATTTTATTATATACATTTTTTATTAAGCAAGATGACCAGAGATGACGTGTATATCTCAAATCTATATATTAATTCACCAATCTCTGTCCGTCTGTATGTCCGCACGCTATCTCCTCCCATATTTATGGTCAGATTGAACTTTGAAGGTACCTATGGAATCCTTGGGTCAAGACGGACCTAATAAAACTATTTGCAAAGTGATGGGACCAGAAATGAAAATGAAAAATTTCAGACTTTGTACCTACCTACTTTTCGAGGTAAAGAGAGGACAAAAAGAAAAGGAGGAGGAGGAGTTAGAGAAATAAAAAAAAAAAAGCATCTCATGTGACTTAAAACCTACCCATACCCAAGGGCGAACATATGAGCGCCGTAGGCGCCCAATATGCGAGTATACTTAATAAACAAAAAAAAATGATCGATATAGGCCGATAAATATGTATCATCAGTTGTACCGTAAATCTACCAACATACTAATATGAACCGATAGAGCAATTCGGATCATGGGTTAAAAAACTGCCGTCTTTTTATACTAATTATACACAAAGTTATAAATTTTTCGTTTGATTTTTTTTGCACCGTTATGAGAACAGATTTCAATTTTGACATTTTGCAAGTTGCTATAAGGCGATCACATTATGCATGAACAAGGAAGAAAAACGATATTGTGAACCTAGGGACGTACGGTGAGGCTTTGGGAGAATCTGACGTCATCAGTATGCTCAAAGTCCAGTAAATCTAACTAATGACGTCATTGTGTCGTCTTCTTAAGCCTACATTCAAAAGAAATTTTGACATCTCTATCATACACATACAGAAAGAGAAGGGAGAGAGTATTTTACCTCACTTCTCTCCTTTTTTTTTCTTTCTATCCAGGTAACACTAACAGCAGTTACCAAATGGTAATTGTATATTCTCATATCAGAAGATCAATTTTTGGGGAGAGTACGTGCAAAAATGTATTTGCTTATATCTCTTAAAATATAGCGATTTTAGAACACCAAACATATCAAATGAAAGCTGGTTAACCAGCTTTAATATTTTGGTATACTAAATCATGTCAATTTAATAAGTAGAGAGTTATATGTACATTAAAAAAGCCTATCTCGCGTACAAAATGACGCATATAATGGATTATAAATGCGTCAGAGACAAAGTAAAATTTTGAGAGGATACCTTGACGCAAATCTAAGAAACACATTATTATTTATTTTTTTTCATAATCGATTTCTTATAGGTCAATACAGGCTCTGAATCATATGATGTAAACTCAGATTGTACTGAATTCTGAATTGATAGAATGCAACCAAGGTCATTTTTGGATTTATCATCTAAAGTTTTACTAAACTTAAAAGTACTATTTTACTCTGAAGCGAACAAGTCATCTTCTACAGGCGAGTGAAGTTAATTGATACAAAAAAGCTATGAAATAAGCTAACAATACACACTCCATTTTTTTCTTTGTTTTTACTGAAAACTTTGTTTTATTAAAAAACATCAAACATACGTCTGGTAGTAAATTAGATTTCCTTTAAATTAATAATTATTATTGAAGTCTGTAACGTCCACCATTTTGAAGAAATTTGCGGAAAACTATATTTTTACTAAATTTTTAAAACTTTGACCTCGTTGCGCGACCTCGTAATGTTGACCGATTTTGTTCAAACTTTGTATGTCGTCTTCTTTTATCACCAAGAAACAGAAAATCCACAATGTTGCTAACATTTCAAACATTTGAAAAATAAGAACAACCCTATATAATATATATATATATATATATATATATTATATATATATATATATATATATATATATATATATATATATATATATATATATATAGGTGCATAAGATGAACTCTATTTAAAATATCCATATGATATTTTTCACGCTATTTTATATACAACTAGAGGCATATATACACTCAGAGAGTGCAAACCTCCGCCGTCACGGGGTCCTTATGAGCCTTCTGGGCGGATTTTCACGACTGGGGCGGCGTAGAGGGAAGGAGGAGGGTTCCCCTCGACAAAATCCTGAGAGGAAGACGCTGCCGGCACCCAATTTTACAGCACAGCGACATCTATTGGCAGAGTAGGCTAACTTGAAATATTTATTAGTATTTAGCTCGTTTTGCATCTTAATTCTGCACTCAGAGATGCCAAAATTTAATCAATTGTTTCCTTTTGGCATTTCCAACAACTCCAAAAAGTTTCATCCGAATCCGTTCTGTACTTATTGAGTTATCCTGCTGACAAACCAACCAACCAACAAACCAACGCCAGTGAAAACAATACCTCCTTCGGCGGAGGTAATAAATAACAAATATATATCGATATTACTAGCTATCGCCTCCTATGTTTATGAGAAATCTCAAAAATATATTTTCCCAATTTTATACCAATATAGTGCAATATTCGACTGGATATAAATATGTATTATAGCATTAAAATTAGTCCCTCGAACCTAGGATCTTATCAATGAGGTAGACCAAAAATGACCATCCCCTCTCGGGAGGATTCGAAAACTGCTCCCCCAACATTGAGAGTTGGACACGCCTTAATGCGCACGGCTATCGCACTCCTTTCTCTTAGTTTCTTGTTCTAATCAAGACACCGTATCTTTCAGTCTATGGATTGTCTAGCGGTTGTATTGCTTATTCTATAAATAAAGAATTTAAAAAAATATCCTTTGCCGCTGTTAACAAAGAAATTAAAACCATATATTCATTCATCCTCTCAGAACATGAAATATTAGACTTATAAATACCATTATTGTTTCCCAAAATAACACCTTTGTTTCTAGCGGAACCCCATAAGCTATGAATTTGTAATCCCAAAATACCATATGATCTCAGCCTTTACCCTGATAATTGTTAGAGTGATGCTTCATTCTGCATTGACGTTGAAGGTTAAGCATTCATTCCTTCTCTGACCCTGAGGAGTTGCTTCATTTGATTAACGGTGCTAGGTAAATTGCCCACAGGAAATTGCCCGCAGGGAAATTACTCGCAGGACAATTGGTAGGTGGAAAATTACCAGCAGGTCAATTGCCCGCATAGAAAATTGTCCTCAATTTACTTTATAAAATGCACCATACTTCATACCTTTGGGTTCCAATCCCGCCAATGATTGATAATTGAAGTATGCAATGATTTTTTAAAGGTTCTGTCTGTCCCATTTATGACATATTGGGGCTCCCAACCCGCCGACCATGAGCCCTCGGGTTCGTCCGGTCACAACTATGAAATATTGGGGTTCCAAACCCACCACTCCTTGGCTCTCGGGTTCCGCCAATGAATACTCTAGCATATTGGGGTTCTGCCGATCAACACTATTTGGGATTCAAAACATGGGACCTCAGGTTCTGCCGCCGCTTACAGCTATTATATATTGGGGTTCCACCGATCACAACTGATATATATATTTGGGTTCCAACCCAACGCCCATGTAACCTTGGGCTCCGTCGGTCACAGCTAGAAGAAATTGGGGTTCCAAACCCTCTTCCCAAGGACCCTTGGATTCCGCCGGTTACAACTATGATATATTAGGGTTCCAAACGTATTAATTAAAATGTTACTTTTCTCATATAAAGGATTTTTCTTTTTCATAGCATTAAGGGATGTTGACAACATGACGGGGGATATGACGTCATAAGGACCGACAAAAAGGATTGGACTGCAGTCCTCGGTCCTATATACAGACCGACACAACACTAGCCTGCATCCTTGTATTCATTATCGAATCCTTTGAAAGGACTCCTCCTAATAATTATTATTACTCCTATTAATAATAATTTAATAAAGCAGGAACTGCTCTTACTCAAGAAAGAAAAAAGACTGTGTATTCTGTTTATGATGATACTAGGAAGGAATGATCGAGGAAAATACGGCCTAGAAAGAAATGGCCCGAGAAGAAATGACCCTTAGATTATATAGGAAAATGATGACGTATTGCAAAAAAATTGGCACAAATAAATATTTGCCCCGCCTAATACCAAAAAATCATTTATTTAATTGCTAACATAAAATTATTTTGTGTTATATTTACTCAATTTATATGAGAAATAGAATAATAATACTTAGATGTATTTGACTCAAAATCTTGCCTATCCGTACTTTTGGGCCATTTCTTCCATGAGTCATCATTTTTCTTTTCTACCTTGGTCCATTTTTCTTGGGCCATGTTTGGGCTATTTCTTCTGGACACCGTTAACTCTTATATGTCTATAAATGAATCATTGCTCTGACTGTCGGACGTACTAAAACAAAGAAAAAGGTTTTATCAAATTGGTAATTCTTGCCATAAAACCGTTTTGTTATCCCATATCATTAGCATCTCTTCCTCAAGAAAATAGAATGTTTATTAGGTATCCGACATATCTGTCTATAAATAGATCACCACTCTGACTATATGTCCTTTTCGACATACCTAAATATATACAAGAACATAAAAATACTTGAATATACAAAAAGAACTCACTTCTGCTAACTAAAGCCAAAAATTCCTGTAATAATAACTACGACGTCACAGTGATGATTAAAAAACACTATATTTCCTCTCTTCTTGCCTTGTTGCCGATCGCGGTCACTTTTAATTTACCTTAATTAATATCGAAACGCTGAGTGACGCGTTAGACATCAATAAATAACTTCAAAATTGCAAAGTGTTAATTCCCTGCAGAATAAATGAATGGGAAAACCGATCCTGCATTCTTTTTACTGTTTATCTCAAGCCCTAACCTTAATATTAATCTTGAATCAAATAGCGTCATATCTTGTAAATATCAAAGAGGGTGTAACATAGAAACAAGATATTTTTATTTCAATATAAGAAGAAAGGGCCGAGGAAAAAAGAGGCTTTTTTACGGGGTAGAATAGCCCTAATACCAAAAAAGGGAGATGGTACCCATATCAAACATTGGAGGCCCTTAACTATATTAAATGTGGCTTATCGTATTTTAGCAGGTGTTTTGGCGAAGGAAATGCAGCCAATTTTGAATAAAAAATAAGTTCCGAGCAAAAAGGTTTTCTACGTAATGGACATATCGCTGATATTTCAAGAAATGTACAGACAGCAATAGATTCAACAAGAAATAGTAGAAAGTTTGGAGCTATCATTGCCATTGATTTTAGTAAGGTATTTGATTATATACTTTTGTGCTCAAAGCCGTTAAGAAATATCTCCCTAAGCGGTTTTTCAACCCTATTCGTGCCTCTTGCTGAATGGTACATCTACTTTCTGTATAGGTGGAGAATATAGTGAGCCTATTTTGCTAGGTAGGAGTTGTCGCCAAGGATGTCCTGTGTCTCCTCTACTTTTCATTATGTCCCTTGAAGAATTTTGCCGATCTCTAACTCGAAAGTATGGTGGTTTTGGTGTTTGTTTCGGAGGAAAAAAACACATAATGGATTATATGCTGATGATATTACGTTGATGGTGGAGGGCAATTTTGTTACCCAATTAAAAAACGAATTGAAATACTGCTTACCTACTTTGATAAGTTCTCGATAGCGTCAGGTTTGAGAACTAATCCGGAAAAAACCTCTATTTTGCCCATTGTATTTGGTCCCCACTTTCAACTACAATTATAGGTGGCTGTAAAGTTGTTGACCAAATCAATATTTTAGGTATTGTATGGGAGAAAACGGAGCTGCAGTCTTAAATTGGGATCATCGGTTCATAAAAGCACAAAAACTTTGTAAAACTTGGCGAAACAAAAGTTTCATGACCGTGTGGTGCTATATAATACCCAAATTATTCCACAAATGCTATACATAGCAACTTCCGTTCCTTCAGTCGCCGAAAAGGCAATCAAGGAAGAGGAAAGTTGGCTTAGAAACTTATTTCATACGAGATTTCTTCCTGCTCTGAAAAGGCCACGTTCTCAATTGGGAGGAGGGCTTGCCTTATTAGAAAATATTTTACCTAGGCTTTATATGAGGGTTTTTAAAGACATTTTAATTAAACCCGACAAAGAATGGAGAGGTTTTGTCGGCGGTTCTTGTGTTTTTAAAAATCTTATGTTTGGCACTCCTTTATCAATAATATTTTAGTCCGTTTCTCAAGTGAATGGGGTGCAGCTCAAAGAGTTTTATGGAAATTAATACCGTGCTTCGATTCAAACAGTGTGATAGATATTATACGTCAAAAATTTAATAAGGCTCCTTTCTTCAGGAACTTACCTTCTCCTGAAGAACTCGAAAACATAGCCATCCAAACAAACACTTTTACCATTCACGACTTGAAAAGAGAATCAGCTTTTAATACAGGAAGGTTCATCTTCCCCCTAAGAAAAAGTGCACTCAATCATCTTCCTCTAACTCCATGGTGCATGAAGTTTATTTGCACAAGATTGGAAAACTCAGACGCGAATAAAGTTGCTGAATATTATAAAAAAGCTATTGGCCTCCGTCCTCTTGGGATCGGATGATTAGGCATTCTCTTTTAAAACTTTATGACGGTCGACATTTTACATCACAATTTTTAATCTCTGCTA
This sequence comes from Caligus rogercresseyi, assembly GCA_013387185.1. Lineage (NCBI taxonomy): Eukaryota > Metazoa > Arthropoda > Copepoda > Siphonostomatoida > Caligidae > Caligus > Caligus rogercresseyi. Next base: position 8,134,065 of record CP045903.1, read on the forward strand.
ATCTTCTACGCTTCTTCAGTCCATGTAAAAATTGTGGAAAATTATACAATGATACTCTTCATGCTTTTGTAGATTGTCCCATGTTAATTATTTTGAGGTCATTTTTAGAGTTAAATTATGTTTTCATTTCGAATTTTAGGCTAGATTTTTGAAAGCTTATATACTCTTCGGCTCTTTTAAACATTTTAAATGTAACTCTCCAGAAGGAAAAGCTATTTTATCAGTATTAGGAACTTTAAATCTTAATAGGACAAAAATTGACCTATGGTAAGTGTGTAGATGTTAATAGCTTAAGAGCAATTATGATATCCGCTGCAGCGAGATATTGTGCCCTGGAAATTAAGATCCCCGATGCCCGTGATGATTCCTGGACATATGCATTTAGAATAATACGCTATTTCCCTTCGAACTCTGCCCGACATCTCCAAGCGTTGAATAGGATTTTAAAACTTCACAACAAACTCACCGTCGAAGCTTAGGACTGTTTTTTTATATTCTATTTTTTCAGTTTAAATAATTTCTATTTATAAATGATTATTGTTTTTTTTAATGTTCTCTTGAATTGATCACTTTTATTTTATTATTTGTTTATAGATATTTAGATCTTTTAGTAGGAAAATAATTTTAAACTAAAATGTTTATTTATGTTATGTATTTTTAACACAATTTTCCTATTTTATATTCGTTTCATGTTTATTGTTTTATATATACATTCAAGCTGAAACCCAAAATCCTTGAACTTTGAAGTAAATAAATATTTTTAATCGCTATAATATTATAGTTTATTTAAAAGTTTAGTTATCATTTTTTGTGCCTATATGGTTCGATAGAATTGCATCCGACTGGATATGAAAAATAAGCATAATAGCATGTAAATTAGTCTATCGATCTTAAGATCTTATCAATGAGGTAGACTAAAAATAAGGATTCGAACATGCGCCACCAACATTGAGAGTTGAACACACCTTAACACAAACGAATATAACACTTTTTATCGTTTGTATACTTATATCAAGTTAAATCATGATTTTCAAATCGTTTATCGCAAATTGAAAAATGGTATCGTTTTTGTACAGCAAATGGAGTGTATAATAATAGAATATATATATATATATATATATATATATATATATACAAAAGGTTGTCTCCAACGTAGGGCTTTTATCGATAAAGATATGACCCTAAATTATTTAGTTGTTGCGTTTAAAAACCGAGTCTTTGATTGATTTTAAAGCACAAAATGAAATGTAGAGATCTACATAAGGCTTGAGTTTCATTAGGTACTTGTTTTTTGTGCTGTTGTATATCCGTCATAACTTCACATTTTCTTGAAATGAATACGTCTGCTAAATAATAATATTTTGTATGCCACAATCACCGACTACTCAGCAATATCCTACTATTATTTGATCTTCATTTGAAGGCGTATTACATTTCAATAGTCATTTTGTTATAATAAAGTCAGAACCTTGAAATCAGTACATATTATATTTCGAAGCCCATAAAGTTGCACAGCCATTAATTATTTTAACTAAGATATTTATTAACGAAGCATGGAAAAAATGGTCTAAAATAAATATTTGCCACGTTTAATAATAACAACGACAAAGAAATGATTATTCTATATTTGCTAAAATAAATAAATAAATTTTGCCGTTATTTACTTCATTAAAATGAAAACAGTATATATTTATATATATACATATATATATATACCTATATATATATAGAGCTGCGACTACCGAATGTAAATCGGTGTTCGATATTACCGACTGTAGATTTCAAATATCGAAACGATTATACGAAATTCGGTAGAAACTACCAAATACCGTACGGATTGACAATCGGTAGGGTAATATTGAAAAAGTACAGCTTTTGTGACATTCACATAGAGACATAAAGATATAGAGAACTTATTCCTTTCAATAGCAGAGAAACATCGTTCAACTGTAACTTTGCCCAACATAAACAAAATATTTTTTTCTAAGTACAAAGTTAAAAGTTTAAGTGCTCTCTTGTGTGAAGAACTTGAACTTTGTAAAACAAATAAACAACTACAATTTAAGTAAGTAGACATACATAAATAGACATTCAATATAAGCTTATGCTCTGCATTGAATACTAGAGTACCTGAAAGTGTATATGAGAAGTCACAGAGCAGATACATAAATTTATCTCTCTTTCTTATCTATTCTACGAAATCGATCGATACTGTAGTTATATATAAAATCTACCGAATACCGATATCGATCGGTAGAAGGTATAGACCGAATACCCAACCGGCGGTAGATTTTTCAACCGAATTCCCAGCTCTGATATATGTGTATAGATATATATATTTATATATATAGATAAGAATATATATAAAAAAAAAAAAAAAAAATAATTAGGTTCGTTCGTTCGTTCGTTTCCCTGTATCTCCCGAACGGTTCATTAGATCTTGACGAAATTTTAAGTGAATAGTTTTGAGAGTGTTTTAAGTGGGGTTGCCAATTCTCGAAAAAATTCGTCATCGCCATGAGTATTTTTTTTCGCCAAAACGTTTTTGTCGATTTTTTTAAATTGCTAAGTTAGATTTTGACCAAATTTTCTGGGGATTAGACTGAGGTAGTAAGAGGTGTTTTATTTTTTTGAGTATTTACATGAAAACTCGTTTCCATATGATTACTTAAAAATAAGTTTTTTTTGTCCCTGTCTTTTCCCCAAATTTAAAGTTTGTGGAAAATAACCACTTTTTTCATCGCGCTAATCAAATTTTAATAATGCTAGAGATGGAGAGTGCTGTCATCACTTTCACTTTTCTAGATAAAGATATGAAATCGCAATCTCTCTTAAAGTTTTTGCTGTTTTCCCCCATCACGGAATCAAACTAATACTCTGATATTCAGCGCTACCATACATATAGTCGGTACTTTATGACT
>CP045903.1:8137085-8162952 GCA_013387185.1 Caligus rogercresseyi
CGCTCATTTGCTTTCAACAATCACGTCCTATAAAAATAGAATATGGTATCATTAATAATTATTATAGAACAAGAGTATGAAAGAGTCTCCTCATAGATAATATAGAGTTCCAAAGCAACCATGATAGCGTTTGAATCCGGATATTTGTTAGTTCTCCATAATTGGGGAAAGATAGCGACATAATACATAAAGAGAGAGTGAGACTTCATATCTCTGATCTTGAATGAAGCAGAGTGATTGGACATTACGCAGTCCCTATTTCATGGAAATAAATAAAAATATATATATATATATATAGATATATATATATATTATATTACTGATTCTTATTTCACGTATTTTGGATTTGAGAGTTGAGCTCCCCCTAGGATTTTTACCTTAGTGCAAAGAGAATATCTTGTGAAAGTTTGAACGAAGTCGAATATTGGTGAAGTGTCTCCTCACGGACCCAAAAGTTATGTAGTAAGCTTCAAGGATTCCAAATTAGTAGTTAGTTTTTATTTACATCCAAAATTAACAAGATATTAATGTTTTGAATAGTCATTTGTAGGCATTTTTCATAAAAATGACTATTTCAAAACTTTAATATCTCGTTTAATTTTGGAGGTATATAAAACATAAAACTAACTTGAAATCCTTATAATCATATCTATATTTTGAAAATAGCATTTATAATGAAGACATTAGAGGCGATCGAATGGCAGAAAAAAATACTACATAAGCTTACTAAATTACTTTTGGACCGTTGAGCGAACACTTCCCACATTATTCGATTTTCGTTCAAACTTTCGCAAGAGGATCCTATGCACTAAGGTAAAATCTAGGGGAGCCCAACTCTCAAATCCGAAATACGTGAAATAAGAATCACCCTAATATAGTATATATATATATATATATACAGGGGCGGACTGGGAAGAATTTATCCCCGGGACAATTTTGCCCTAGCCGGCCTTATACCGGCCCCAATATGTACACACTGTATACTGTCATATTATTGTAGCCTTTGGAAGATTATACATATATATTGTACGTTTTTTATCTATTTATTTTTGTGTAAAATGTATTATTAAAATTTTAGAACATATTACGCTGTTTTTTTAAACTGTCGTTCATTTGCTTTATCGTAATGTAACTTTTCACGCAATTATAATATAACAAATTTGTAAGGTGACTTCCATTTGTCACTAATTGTTTGCCAAGCTGCACAACAATACTTTGTTAGATTTTTTCTCCAGCCAATTCAGGTGACTCTATACGTAAACCCTTAGGAAAGCCAACTAAGATCCTTCTTGAACATCTATCACATGATATTTGAGCAGTGGACAGAGTAAGAAAATTTATACTAGACAAAGTGTGTGGTAGGCGTCTGTGAATAAATTGCACTGTGACAGAATGCCATAAGCAAGAGGTACAATTCTTGCACATTCTGCACTTAACCTTTTCACTTCTGGATCTTCAACATTGCCTCGCCATATCCTTCCTCTTCATCTGTGCCTCTGGTGATTCTCTTCTGAGCGCTCTTGCTTTTACTCTTCAAAGGCAAACAGCTTTTATCTCTCCAAATGATGGCTAAGTTTTCCAGTTGTGTTTTTAATACATAAGCAGTGGCTTGGTCATCACATGTCATCAAATAGATGCTAAAATGGTCCATTGCAGATGACGGAAGTCCTTATCCTTTACTTCAGGGAAGTTTTTAGGATCGAGTCAGACAAATAAGAGCAAAGCCTTCCACTAGCTGTAAAGCGCTCATGAATGCTTTGGATGTGGTGTCCATTATGCGACTATGGATATTCACCTCAAAGTTCCTCTCAGATGCTTTCATGGACTCATCTTCTGGCTTGCTTTCTTTTTCTTCTGTCTTTATTCAGGTGAGGGCTACCTCCACCTCATCTCTTCCATGCCCAGCAGCTCACTATTATCCCATTCCCGATCTGAAGTCCTGTACACATTTCTTAATCCATCTTCTGTTCCCACCACCGTACGATGTGCCGTCAGGAGGTCCATCCAACTGTTTTGAATATATTTTGATAGTGGTAAGGTCTGTTTAAAAAAATTCAGAAAAATTTGGGCCTGTCAGCATGTCTCAATTTGAGGAGACACTCAATTTAGCCTTTTACTTTGGCTCTAGTTGTTGCCTTCATGGTCTGGTCTTGTTACATAACCAGCAGTGTCAAGACCACGTCAGCATATAGGGCCGTTTCTGGATTTCCAAAACACCAAAATACCTTTTTGAGCACAGCATCTTTTGCCCATCACCGGTCTAGCCTATGGGATGCAGCCTCCTGTAAACTATCGGTTTTGGTTAGCTCCCACTGTCTCATCCTTTTGTATGACTCCCATATGATGAAGCAGTGTTAAGGAGGTTGAAAAGTGTGGTTCTTGAATGGTACTGCCTGTTGTGTCTGCTAATACCAGATTTAGCACCATGCACATAACACCAAACATTTTTGACATACACATATATACACACACACCATATATTAGAATAATATATATATATATATATAATTATGATATATATATATCTATATATATAATATATATACTTTACTAGTTAAAGAAGAAAATAATAACAATATGGAGAGTAATAGTCTTATTAAAAAGCACTATGGCTAGTCTGTCAAATTTAAAAAAAGTTCTAAATGTATAAAATATATTATAAACGATATAATCAAACAATAATAAAATAATATATTTGCTTATAAAATATTCAAGATATAAAAAAATAAAATAATGATATAAGGAAAAATCAGATATATAAGTATATAGATACTTTTTGAAATTTTGACTTTAGTCTTTTTTTGTTATATGTTTCCACGAAATTCAGTGTTTTAATTGTTTTTGGTCTACGGGGGTGTTGAAATGAGGGTATTTTAAAATTGCAAAGTCTTTATTTTGATATTGAGTCAAAAGTTCAGGATTTGTATATATTCAATAATATAATAGTTGTTTTCATTATCATGGAATTATCTTGTCCATGATTCTTCAAGCTTTGACTTGGTTTGTGTCCTCTTGTGCATTTATTAGGCAGTTAAATAACTACATAAAACCCAGAGCAAAAGCGTGATACAAACAAAATTAAACTATGTTGTTACTATTTGTCTAATCTATCTATCTATCTATTTATCTATCTATCTATCTATCATCTATCTATCTTCTATCTATCTATATCTATCTATCTATCTATCTATCTAGCTATCTATCTATCTATTATCTATCTATCTATCTATCTATCTATCTATCTATCTATCTATCTATAATATATCTATATATATATATCTATATTATATATAATCTATATATTATATATATATATATCTATATAATATATATAAATATCTATATATATATATATATATATATATATATATATATATTATATATATATATATATATATAGATATATGCATCCTATAAAAAAACACTTTGTTTTGTTATATATTGTATGTTGTAAAAAACCTAAGAAGGCACTTTAGCAATCATTATTTAATCCGTAGGACGAGAAGCATGAAATCCCTTAGCCTGGTAGCTTCATCACCGTTTTTTATTTGTCCGAATTGTCAAATTAACTACCGATATCGTAAAAAATCTGTTAACCAACGTTGATCCACTTTTATATTATTGTAAAAATATAATCCACTAACCGCTAGATTTATTTTTTCCATTCAAAATTTATGGATATGATAATGAGTTTTGCAGTAGCGATAAAATTAGTATAGCCGATATTTGGGGTATAACAAAATATATCCGATAAATTTATATTACAGATTTCTGTCCATATTTTGCACATAACAATCATGTTGGTATATTTTGATAATCTAAAATGTAACCCAACTACCTAACATGCGAAACAAACTACTAAAGTTGGTAATTTATTATCGTTTATTAGTTTCTATTTGACGATTATGATTCAAAACTGAATATTTATGAGATTATTATTCATTTAAAAGTTTGCAAATGACGTCACAAGAAATTATTAATAATATAATATCCATCTATTGGATTCGTATAACACTTATAATTCATCGAATTTTTCGTTTTTATCCACAAAAAAACATATTAATTGTTTTATAAACTAATGTTTTTTTTCGTTGCAAGTAAATATTTGGAAATAAAATGTTGGAAGAGTTTTATCTAATGATTTATAATAAAAATTACACACTTATTTATTGATAAGTAAGTGAAAGGTTTCATTAAAAAAGTTACTAATGTTGCGATGTTTTAAAGAGGAAGAAATACAAAATACATTTTTGTATAATGTGTATCTTTTTATTTTCAACCATTAATAAAAATCGCTGAAAACTACGGGCAAAATTTACCTGAGACGGAAAATAACATCAATTAAACTAATGATTAATATATTAATAGGGGAACAGATCCACAATTCTTTAAATTATTAGCATTATACGCAATCATTTTTAACAACATGAGACGTCATTTTTGATCCTTTAAATCCAGAAAAATATTTTAGTGATTAATTACAAATTCAGATCTTGTCATTTTCAAATCCCAATTTGTACTTTTTTTATCTTAAGCTTATATAATATATGAAGACTTTAAACGTTCAGATGGAACTATTAATAAAAGTGTAATTTAAAAAAAGATAATTTAAATAATCGGAAGACTGGATTTTGATTTAGTGAATCTTATTTTCTATGAATGTGTATCATTTGCTAAATCGAAAGAATTAGCTTAAAATGAGTTGTTGATTATATAAACATCATTACCAGGTGGACTATATAGGTCAATTGAAAGAATGATTTCTGAAAAAGTTAGCGATTAGAACACCATTAAAAGACGCATCGGTTTGAAGTCTACATTATAATATCCATCGAATTATTAATTTTACATCTTGAGGATCATTTTGATAATTTGAATATTCATTTAACATAAGCCATACATTTTACGTATTTGTACGAAAAGTGGATGCTTTTTTAATAGTTAGTTTTAGGATAGGTTCCAAGGGTACGAAGTGAGGCCGTGTCATTGTTCCGAGGTGGATTCTAATTAATGGTATTATTTGTACTATATTTATATGCTCAAAATTCATAAATTAGATGTTAAACCTTTTATTATAACAAAAATTATTTTGGAGGCTTTTTAAATATCTTTTTTGAATAAAAATGATATGTCGAATAATATGACTCAATTCAACTCTCTTTTTTCTTCTTTCAGCAAAGATCTTTGCCTGTGGCTCTTGCAGCTATCAAACCCCGATTTTGAGCAATCTAACCAAACACGTCCAGGAGGTCCATGGGGAATTCTCATGGCGGGGCGGAGAGGTTTTCAGGCCGGCTCGTAAGATCCTAACTGTCTCCTCCATATCAAACCACAGAGAAATCATGGGAAAAGAGTCAAGAGATAACGGAGAGGTATTTTAAGGACTTTTCCAAGCGGATGGGACAGGAAACAGACGCGGAGGCCCTTAAACGTCAGAATGAGGAACTTGATAGAGTCGTCGATGCTCTCCTTCAGTCTCCTGGTTAAAAAAGACCATGAAAAGCAGAGGAAGGAGGTTGCGAATCTAGCACGAATCTTCAAACTGGTTCGGAACCATGAAAAAACCGATCGAAAATGTTAGTATGTAAATGTTTTCAAAAATGGTTGGGATGTGTTTGTACGAAACCGTCTTAAAAAGGGTTCGGTACAACATTTCGGAACCGAAGACATTTGCTCCGAACCGCAAACCAGTAATTAATTCGTTTGTTTTAAATTTTTTCATTGAAATGGATTGCCCCTAAAACCTCATAGCAGATAATAAACGGTTCGGAGATTCCAATTTACTGGTTCTATTTTTTGAAACATGGTTTGGAGGTTCGGAAGCGTTATGTGTACATTATGTTCGGGACTAATAAAACGATTCGCTGCCTAGCTTTGACGGAAAGACTCAAGAGAAAATAAACAAATCACTTATGTCCTATGTACTTTATGTGTATATAAATGATTGAATAAATATATAACAATAAAATAATAATAAAATTGAGAAACTGTATGACAAGAATATGGATAGATTAATACAGGAGTGGTTTTTTTTGGCAAGATGGGTAACCTCCTTTCTGTTGTCTATGAGGGGGGAGGGCAAAATGACGAGAGGCATTTCTGTAAAAAAAAAAGCTCACAACAGATTTTTTTTATTTAACACAAAAATAAGGAATGGTGCCCTAAAAATGGAGTTTATTTTTTGAGAGTCAGTGGATACAAGTCCTAAATTTGCTTTGATCTAATTTGAGATTCCGTCATATAATGGTTTTCTAAGGATTTTAAATATTTCCTTCCTATGGGACAAAGAATGTAAAGGAATCCAATAGCTTTTAGACAACAGAAGGCCCTAAATGATGAAATTGTATTTAATTTTGGCAATGAGAGAAGTAAAAATTTACTGACTACAGATGAATCATTCATCATACTTTTTGATAAAATAGCAGATGAAATACATATGTAAATAGCATTTTGATTGACTCGTTATTATTTTTGGGCGGGTCAATTATAAGGAAACACCTAAATGGATATGGCACATATTGGCAAAGTAAGAGGATTCGAATTGATTATACCAGATATTATTAAGTCGTTTTTTAAGCGTTGAATTATGGAATTATGATGTTGGATGAAGCCTATATATTTGTCTCTGTCAGACTTCTTCCCGCGTTTCTTAAAGTATATTAAAAACCCTCCCACCAATGAGTAGAAGGGAAAAGGAGCGAGAATGACAAAAGACGAAAAATGGTGGGATAGGTTGGGAGACGAGCTAAGATAAAAAGATTATGCCTTATCTTCTCTTTGTGTATATTTGTGGTGAACTACACGATCATTTGCTTAATTAGCCAACCAGGGATTTTACTTCCTTCTTAATACCCCTAACAGAGTGAAGACATGTCGTTGTCACCATACATAATGTAAAGTACCAAAGCAACGTATGGTAGCGCTGAGGAATATGGGAGTTTTTGTTATCCCTTATTGTAGGGAAAAGACTGCGAGTTAAAGAACTGAAGAGAGAGTGAGACTTATACTTTTCCCACCAAATAGGGAATCAATGGTGTTACATTAGTCTCCATATTTCTAGATAGAAATATGAAGACTACCTCACTCTCTCTTGTGTGTTGTCTCTCGCTATCTTTCCACTCCACATTGAAGGACAAACAAATATCCCGATATTCGTCGCTACACTACGTTTCATGGGCACTCTATATTATCTATGGTTGTCACCCATGATTAAAGAGGCGTCCCACCAACCTTATTTAGACACATCAGCCAATGCTTTATAAATGTCCCGTTTATCGCTCTCTCTTTTTCCTCTGGGACATTCTTAAATACAGTTTTGTGGTGTGATTTTGTTCACGGTTTTTGGAAGGGATGACTGGGTTGATGATTGGATTGGGCAAATTATATATATTTTTTAAAGGTCCTAGAAGCGTTTGTAAAGGCTTTTGCATAGATTGTTTGGCTTGGCCCTTGAAGATGAAGGGAAGAGTCTGGAGTTTTTTCGTGGGCTATGTAGAGGGAGAGAAGACTGGAGGCGTCATCAGAGGAGGATAGGGATGAGTAGGTCTCTTCCTCCAGGGGATCACTGCCTTCTCTTGCTGAGTCGTCCTTGAGGTTCATGGGAAAGAGTCGCCGCTCGCAGAAATAACAGTAGAAAGTTGTGAGAATGATGAGCGCCATCCAGACAATCATGATCACACCAGCTTCCCTGCGGCAGATAATTCGTTCCTCACAACACAGCCATCCGGATACGCAGGACGAAAGTCTGTTGACGCCATGATCCACTCAGTTATGTTGTTGATCTCCTCGGAGTTGTCCACCCTCAGCACAAGATCCGAACAATATATGATCTTACCCATGATGCTATTATATTCCTCAAGGACCTCCAAAAAACCCTGAACTACTACATCTAACAAAAAAAGGGGAAAAAGGAAGAAAGAAGAAAGCTTTCCCTAAAAGTAAAGATTGAAAGCAGCTTTTTTCTTCTTCTCTTTTTCTAAACTTGAATGCTCCAGGGTCTTTTCCCGGACACGGGGGATTTGAGGCCTTAGAAAGGATCCAGTCTCCGACTGATGTTCGGATCCTTTCCGGGTCGCTGGAATAAGTAACTCAAAGTCATCTTTCATTCCATTATGAAGACGGAAGGATCTAATTGCGTCCTTAATGGCGAAAAATATGGAAGATGCTGCAATAGAGAGGAAGGGAAGTTATTTAAAAAAGTGCAATAAAAAAGAACCAATAGCAAAAAGCTGAGAGTATATTTGAGAGAGCCAATGGGTTCGATTTTTTAAGTGATTTGATCCAAACAAAAAAGTTGACAATTGTAATTAATATATTTCATAACTTGTTCACAGCCAAGGACCAATATTACGTGATCATATAATAATTCATGAATAAAGATGATCTTATTCCTATTTAAACATTATCCTATTCATATAATGTTCCTCTATCTTACAATAAAACACACATCTTTTTATTTAAGCTTAATATCGCATAACGATTTTATACCGAAACCCCCAAAGCAGTAAAAATGAATACTATTTTCCACGAAGCAAAATCTTTATTGCACAATCAATAATCCCTTCAAGGAAACTCGATAGTTTTGGCTCTGAGAGATACTTATTTTTTCTTCTTTTATAAACTCCCTCATATTATGGCTTAGATTATTTATAACATTTATTTTTCTTTTGATGTTGCATACTTGAATATTATTTCATGTTTTGAAAATTTGACAATTGAACGTCTAAATAAAGGATCAAGAAAACAATCATTTCAAGGTAACTCCTTTTGTCATGGGCATGACAACATCAGTAATTGAGGTAAACGCGTCGCAATTTAACTAAATCTAAATATACAGTGATTGTGCGTATTCATGAGTAGAATGAGGTAATGCCTTATCCTTTATTTAATACTTTATAAATTTGCTTAAGACGTTCTCTTTCGGAGGATTTTTAATGGAACTATGACACTTGATCAGAACTGCGACTACCGATTGTAAATCGGTATTCGATACTACCGACGGTAGATTTCAAGTATCGAACCGATATACGATATTCGGTAGAATATACCGAATACCGTACCGATTGTCAATCGGTACGGTATATTTAAAAGTATGACTTTTGTAGCATTCACATAAAGATATAGAGAGCTTATTCCGTTCAATAGCAGAGAAACATCGTTCAACTGTCGCTTTGCCCAAGCGCTCCCTTGTGTGAAGAACTTGAACTTCGAAAATAAATAAACAACTATAACTTAAAGTACTATAGAGCAGATACATAAATATACATTCGATATAAGCTTATGCTATGAAATGAATACTAGAGTACCTGAAAGTGCATTTAATATCGGACAATAAGATCTATAGCCTTCCATTTCCTACAAAATCCAAGTACATATATAATTTATATAAGCTTAGTATGTATTAAATTTCAGATAATCTCTAATAAGTTATAACAAATGATGTATTTCATTGTCCTTTGTTATAAACTGTCCGAATGAAATGCATATGAAGAAGTAAAAGCAGATACATAAATAAATGTATCTCTCTTTCTATTCTACCGTACCAAATATCGATCGATACTGTAGATATATAATAAAATCTACCAAATACTGATATCGATCGGTATTCGGTATATACCGAATATCGAACCGGCGGTAGATTTTCTACCGAATCCCAGCTCTGCATTTTATGGACGATAAGATTTACTTAAATGATATATTATGTCGTGGATATATATATTTTAGTACTTTTAAGGATATATTATGATTTCAATAGAGCAAAATTTAATTATAGGATTTAAAAATATTTGTCAAAGAAACAATAACAAAGGGGGTTTCGTTCTCGAAACCTAACAACGTAAAATCTGAGTGTCCCTAACCAAAGAACCCTTTATTAGTTTTAGAAAATTATAAAATAAATATAAGACAAAATGATTTATTTGGCCAATGATATTATTTAGGCTTTAATATTTTTTAATTTGGAAAAAATGTTGATATTCGGCTAAAGGATCTAGTAAAATGGGGTCTATAGAAGCCTATATTTGTAATATAGGTGATTTTTTTGTGGAAAATTATATTCTGTATATCAAACAATATATATAATCAAAAAGATAGATACTTTTAACAACAACCGTAAAGAAGAGTAGTTTGAGTAGAACTAAAGCGTTAAAGTTAAGTAGTGCATGCATAACATACAATTCTTCCTTTTTTACCAAAAGGAATTGGCCAAAATTTTAGTTCTTCTTTAGTCCGTAAGGGACGCTTTGATGCTAGAGCTCTTTGAAAAATAATAACAAAGTCCTTTTATTATTTATATTTGGAGACGTTTTTATCTTGAAAAAGTGTTTTTGAGTGTCATAATCACTTTAAACCGGTTTTAAATATGATTGCGATGTAATTTCATGGACTAGCGACATCTAACGTTAAAGAAAATAACCAAAATTTTGGCCATTTTTTTGTTTACTTTTTCCTTGCATGCGCTACTTTACTTTAACGCTTAAGTAGAACAAGAAGGCATAACATTAAAAGATGTTATGTAAGACAAGTGGATGCTAACCACGGAGAAAAACGGTATGGAATCATAATACATTTAATTCGAATCTTATTAAATATTACCTAAGAATAAAGGTGGTTCACCAACAGCCTTGGAGGAAAATACGGCTCTTACGTTTTTGGATCCTCGGAGGAGGGACACATTAAACTCCCTTGGAACATCCCCAGCACCTGGGATTTTGTAGTTACTTGGACCTGCAATGATATTAACTTTTTATTACGACAGATCCATTGCAGTACTTCATCCGAACAAACCTTTCGTAATGAGCTGGCCTTTAGGAGTGTGAAGTAGCTGTTCCATGACAAAGAGCCCGTAGCCCTGCATGAAGGCGCCCTCGATTTGCCAACGTCAATAGCCGGATTAAGAGACTCCCCCAGATCCATGACAACCTCACTTCTCAAACAGAGTGCTCCCCTGTGAGAAGGTCAACTTCCACAAGGGATGCACCCACGCCATAAGTAAAATAATTATAGGGCCTACCTTGCCCTGGGTCCAGTCCATTCCAAGGCCCTTCACAGAATAATGCCCAGTGGAGGAGAGGGAAATGCTGGATTCATAGGCTTTAGAAACAATTTCTGTCCATTTCATATCCGGTTCCAAGATGGGCTCCAGTCTTTTGTAAATGATTTCGCATGCCTCCTTAATGGCCATTCCATAGAGATCAGATCCAACGCTGGCGGCTGTGGCAGATGTGTTTGGAACCTTGTCAGTGGAGGTGCTACTGCATATAGATATGAAACTCATAGGGATCCCTAGGACTTTGCTTACAATTTGAGCCATTTTGACATGGAGACCCTGGCCCATTTCAACACCACCGTGAGTCGCTAATACGGAGCCATCTTTGTATACGTGGACGAGGGCACCCCCCTGATTCAAGTGGGGGAGACCAAAGGCGATTCCGTATTTGTTGGAACAATGGCGAGTCCCCTCTTGACCCATTTGTTGGCTGCATTGAACTCTTCTATTTCAGTTCTCATCCCCTTGAACCGACTCACGCACTCTTCCCAGCAGCGTAAAAGTGTACAATCACTCAGTTTCTGTCCGTAGTAGGTAAAATCCCCTTCCTGATATAAGTTTCTCTTCCTTACGACCTCTGGAGGAAGGTTTAATCTAAACGCAATCTTCTCTATATAATGTTCTACAATCATCATGATTTGTGGACCCCCAAATCCTCTAAATGCGGTATTTGAGGGCAAGTTTGTCTTACAGAGAAACCCCTTTACTTTAATGTTTGAAATGTGATAGCTGTTTTCTGCATGAAGAAGAGCTCTTTCCATGGCGGCAAAGGATAAATCCATGGTGTAGCCCGCGTTGGCATATAGCTCCAAGTCAAGCGCTTGAATGATCCCCTGTGAATTGAAGCCTATCTTGTATCGCCCTAAAAAGGGATGTCGATATCCTGTCATGATCATGTCTTCGTCCCTCTCCAGGGCGAAGCGAATCGGCCTTCCATATTTGACAGAGGCCCAAGTCGATGCCAGTATAAATGGAATGGATCGGGTTTCCTTTCCCCCAAATCCACCCCCGATCCGCTTGACAAGGACATTAACTTTGCTCATGGGGATGTTGAGCATTTCTGATATGCAGCTCTGGGTCTCTGTTGGGTTTTGAGTTGATGAGTGAACAGAAATGCCTCCGTTTTCCTCAGGAACCACTAAGCCACACTGGGGCTCCAAGTAAAAATGTTCTTGCCCCCCTGTTCGTACTTCTCCCTCCAAAATGTATTCGGCATTTTTAAGAGCCTCTTCAGGGGTTCCAGAGATTAAGCCTGAATTGTTCAATGGGAAGAAAGAAGACTTTTCAATGGCATCTTCAATGCTCAAAACGGGCTCTAAAGTATCATATTCTATGCACACATTTTTAGCGGCCAACTTTGCATTGTCTCTTGTGTCAGCTATCATTATCCCAATGATTTGGCCGCAGCATTCAACTCTTGATTCCGCAAAAACACGTTCATCCCTCAGGGCGGACACACTAAAGCTATTTGCGATTTTTGGAATGTCTTTCGAGGATATGAACCCAATCATTCCAGGAGAGGTTTTTGTTGTTAGAGTGATGGATTTAATTTCTGCATGTGACTCTGTACTGTAAATAAAACTCCAAAGGCTTCATTCTTCAATCGTCTCTCGTCGTCTACATAAGTGGCCTCTCCAGTACAGTGGAGATCTGCGGAAACATGTTTAAGGGGTCGACCAATGGGTTCTAAGTCATGGCCGGGATCCTTCACATCAAAGAGCTGAAGACTTTTGAAGTCAAATATTTCATGTCTTCGGGATCCATTCATTTCATCTTGAATACTCAGAAAGGTTTTGAGGAGTAGACTCAACATGAGAGACTGTCTATAGATTTCCATTCCTCCTGGCGAACCTTGCGCTATGTTCACTTCCTTCAAAAGTACATCCATGGCAAGCTCAATGGTCGTCTCTGACCACTCACGCCCTTGCAAAAATGCACATGTCTCTTGAAGGAGAAGCGTATAGGGTCCTATCCCTCCGAATGCAATTCGTGAACTAAGAACAACTTGATTTTTAGGACATAACACCAGAGAAAATGCACCGTTCACTATTGCAATGTCATCTTCTTTTCGGCGAGACACTTTGTAGGCTCTAAAATACTGGTTTTCCACAGAAAAAGGTATTGAAATAGATGTGATGACTTCGTGACTCAATAGAATAGACTGTCGGTAGCCGGTAAAGAAATTCTGGTCGAGCATAACCTCTCGCACTCCTTTTTTAAAAGAAGCCACCCAAATACTTGAGGAACATGCCATTAAAAGTGGCAAAAGATCCGAAATGGGACTCCCAGTACCTATATTTCCTCCCAGAGATGCCACGTTCCGAATTTGCTTACTTGCAAACCTCTGAAGCATATCTTTAAGTTCCCTTAGGATTGCCAACTCCCGAGCCCCCCTGGAGTTAAAAAGGTTCTCAATATGGAGCTCAAGGCTTGAAAGGGATACAGAAGCTCCTATATGAAGGGAATTATCTTTGACCTCCACGGTATTTAGTTCATCCACCTTTGAAATAAATCAAATTAAAATATACGCAAATTATTAAGCTCAAGGTCTTCCATGCCTGGTTGCTCTGTATCACAACTGCGATGTTGGAGCTCTTCATTTCGATCCCAACCTCCGTGTTTCCACACACCATGCGCCCAGAAGGATAAGCAGTCTTCAGGCTCAAAAGGTCATTCATCGAATATGGAACAAACCATTTATTATCTCCGTAGAGATAACATCTCGGTTTGAGTGGGCCTTCAAAGCCCCTGGAAAATAGGCTCTTGACTAGGGTCCAATGCTCTCAAATCCTTTTTATCGAAGAGGTAACCTATAACGGAGAGAGAGAGAGAATAAAAAAGAGAGTGAAATAGTATTCAGGTCATCAATATAAGTTTCTCTTACCTGAGTGACTCTTTTTCTCATTTTTCTCCTTGTCCTCGTTGGGGGCTGTTGACCCACAAGCACAATTTCCTTCCTTGCAAGGTAAGATGTCCTTGGGCTCCTTGGTAAAGCTCTTACAGGCCTCAAGTATTGGCCTATAGCCCGTGCAGCGGCATAAATTACCCTAAAAGCGTTATTTAAATTGTTAAACCAACCCCTCAAATGAACTAAAAATGGATAAAATTATGCCATAGAATTAAATATACTCTATATTTTCTTCTATAAAAATATTAGCAATATATGTTTGAAGACACGTTTAGTGTGTGTATTTGTATGTATATTTATTGTAAATACTAATGTTAAGGTGGAGGTTTGACTCTCAAGTGGATATATTGATCCACTTTTTAAATATTCAAGGTTGTATGTATTAATTTTAAACATATAATGTTTATTCAAATACATAAAAAATGTATTCAACCTGCACCTATCATTTTAATACCGAATCATTAAAATAGAGGTCCTTTTTATACAACCATTGACACATTATTAAGTTCATATTTTAACTTTGTATATAATACTATTATTAGTTTAAATGCTCCATTATAATATATATAATATTGTATAAATAATTTAAGCATTTACAACAGAATTCATAAACAAAAAAAGGTAATAAAGAAATCGAACAGATGACAAAATAACACCAACTCATATCATAAATAGAGAAAAAGTCTATAAAAACATAAAATATGTCTACAAGTTGAATAGTTTTTCCGGGTGTTTGGATTATATGCCAATTTTTTTACATTTCATTATTATCTTTTAAATTTGTGGATGCTTCTTGTAGTTTATATATATATATATATATATAATATATACATACATACATATAAATCTAGAATGTAGTAGTGGTCGACCGAACATGGATTTTAAGGGTCTATGTATGTATTACTGATAGCTTTCAAGAAATAAGTTGATAGCCCATAAGTCGGCCTATAGTTTTCCCCCTTCATATTATTTTATAATAAAAATTGAAATACATAAACTACATCATATATAAAAATATTTGTTAAGCTAATAAATTAATTTGAGGTCATATGTTGTGGCAGGAAAGGATATCAAAGTTCTACTCACTAACCGTTTTGAAAAATAATAACGGCATTAAAATAACGATATTTAAATATCGGCCACCATCGGTGGTGATATACCATAACAGTCGAACTATATAATGTAGCAACACAAACTGACATATTGTTTAATTTGTACAAATTATATTTTTGAGGTCATACAAAATTGGTCTTCTTTTAACCCAAACATATACTTACTATAATAATGATAAAATATTAGTCACGGAACCCCCAATTGGACGAGCCCACGGCTTTATCCAGTTGGTAATGATCTTATATTGTTTTAACAAATAATTGCACCAAATAAGTTATACTTACTTATATGTTTTCAAAAAATATTATTAATAAACATCTTATATGGACTTTTGTTAAGTGGGATAATACGCATTTAGTTACTTCTATTTACACAGGGATAGCATTAATGAAAGAAGCATAAATTGTGTAAATATTTCCTTTCCATTTTCAGTCATTTACGAGATATGTATTTGTTTAATTTTATAACCTGCAAATACGTTATATATCCTCGAATTCCGGCACTTCCTTGTTTCGCAAGAGAGTATACATAGACATCACGAATCCGGGCGTACAAAATCCACACTGTGAGCCATGAGCATCCGCCAGTCGCCTTTGTATCTCATGCAATCCACTTCTATAAAGATGGAATGATAATAAATATAGCCCATGAATGAGGGAGGACCGAACATGGAATAAGGAAGTTAATAAAGTTGTAGGATCATAGCATTTTTAACCCCATTTTAGGTAAAAGATCGTTATGTCTACTTCAGCAATGCCTAAAATGCATATATTGCTTAAGATCGGATGGATGCCAATTAAGAAACGAAAGCTTAACAACTATTTTCGCTTATTAAAATGTATCCAGCCGCAAGGGATTCAAATCTAGTTTTTTTTTCAGGAATAAAGCTTTCAATATCGATTTATTTTTGTCTATATGGTTCGATAGAATTGCAGTATCTGACTGGATATAAATAAGCATACTAGCTTAAATCAGTCACTCGAACCAAGGATCTTATCAATGAGGTGGATCAAAAATGACCATCCCCTCTCGAGAGTATTCGAACATGCGGCCCCAAAATTGAGAGTTGAAATCGCCGTAATGCACATGGCCATATATTTTTATAGACGTTAAGCGAACGATAAACTTTGTCTACTAATATAAATAGTTCATAAAGTCTTTAATTAATGTGAACTGAGAGCACAAAGTATCGAAATTGAATACTTATTACTATTTTTCCCATTTTGGCTTGATGGAATTGTAATTCTGAGGATACTAATAAGTAGTATTTTAAAAAAATCCCAAAGATCTTTTTCAATGAGGTTAGTAAGTATTAACTTTTCTTGTAGTCTAGGCTGCGCCTTCAACATTGAGAGTCGAACTCGCTTCCACTGCGCTAACATGCTTCGTTAGAACTATTTGCTTTATATAAATTGATTGAGTCATATTATTTTCAAACTTTTATTTACGGCATCTGGCGGACAAAATTGGAACATCATCATATGTATCATAATGTTTGTCGGTCCCAATTTATTTGGCCCGGTCCGTCCAGTCTTAAGACCGTCGGTCCTTGGGATTGTCTTTTGTCAGTCCTTTAATTTTTCCGTAAAATGTCGAAAGAGCATTTGTTGTGTAGGTTCTCACTTTTATATTATATGTATATATTCTATTATATTTTGGTGTTGATTCAATAACAACAAAAGGGTTTAATCTATAGGTATAATAATTCACCAATCTCTGTCCGTCTGTATGTCCGCACGCTATCTCCTCCCACATTTATGGTCAGATTTGAACTTTGAAGGTACATATGGAATCCTTGGGTCAAGACGGACCTAATAAAACTATTTGCAAAGTGATGGGACCCGAAATGAACCATAAAATTTCAGACCTTGTCTGATTTTACTACCTACTTTTCAAGAGAGGAAAAAAGAAAAAGAGGAGGAGGAGTTAGAGAAATAGAAAAAGAAACAAGCATCTCATGTGACTTAAAACATATTCTTTGTACAAAGTCAAACTTTTTATGTGGAATGTTTGTACAAAACACAAAATTATTTTCTCTCTCCTCTCTTATATTCTTTAAGGTCTGTTTCACTCACATACTAGCTCCAAAACCTACACATACCCGAAATATGCGAGTAATATTTATATTATACAATTTGGTAACATTTTTTCCTTATAATATAGGCTTTTCTGTATACAATATTCGGTCATTACTTATTAAATGTTTCATTAAAAATAATTCATTCACAAACCTTTCGTTTCAACTGCTATGGGCTAATTTTGAGATATTGTCATCAAGTATGGACGATTTATTGTTGTAATAATAATCAATATCTTATACTTATTAATGACATAAGTAAAGGCCAGATAAAGTGCCGGTGTTGTGGGGCTGATCTAGAAACTAAAGAAACATTACAAACATATGTAAAAATGTTATATTTGTCATCAGCTCATTGAAGACGTTACTTTCTTCATATATAGGATTGTTCCTTTTATAGTATTAAGAGATGTTGACAACATGACGTGGGCTATGACGTCATCAAGGAACAATTTTCTTCCTTTTTTAAGGACTGACAAAAAGGACTGGACTGCAGTCCTCGGTACTAGATAAGGACCGACAATAAACTAGATATATGCTCCTGGAACAAATAAATCGGGATCAATAGCAACCACGTACAGCAACCAAACCTTTCAGGGATTAAGAGGCATTTTCTTATCTGCATAACTTTTTATTTTTCACATAATTACAATAGAAAATGAAAAAAATACTCATAATAATTTAATTATCTGGCTTAATAAGATATTAATTAATCTCATAAGTCCCCTTTTCTATTATTTGTCCTTTTCTATTGTATATAATGTATAAAAAAGTTATTCAATATCCTCCTTTTGAGAGTGGGCTAGAGACTTAATCCACTCATGTGTTATCACGGGTAGCACAACATTTAAATGATTTAAAGAGGATCTTCAGAAGTCATTATCGTTTTTTACGGAAGAATTATTTTTTTTTGCATTTTATATCATGTCTTATTTTAGATAGTAATTTTGCTTTATAATGTTCCATGATGTTTTTTTTAACTCAAAAATATTATTTTTTTACTCTTTTATTATATTGTTTTTTTATGCTTTTATAACCAATTAAATATTTTAAAGCCAAAAAAAATTATACATAAACTTGAAGCGCTTATATATTCAACCGATACCCCGGAATACATGAAAGGTTTTGTTGAACTACATTTTATCATGCATCCACATTTATTCATTCCAGATTACTCACTTAGTGGATCCAATCCCCTCCACAGTAGTAATGGCCTTCCAATGAACATTCACGAGGGGGACCAGACAGGCATTCACAGAGACATGCTCCACTTTGACCCCATTCCAGGCCGACACCATGACCGTGCAAGCACCACATCCCCCTTCTCCACATCCAATCTTTGTCCCTGTCAAAGAGAGCTGACCTCTTAGATAAGCCGCTAGAGACGTCCGTGGATCCGGATGATTCTCAAGGACTCGACTCCCTAATCAAAATAAATAGATGTGTAATGCCGATCCATGGATCTCTGGCTACCCCATTACCATTCACATAAAAGCACAACGGCTCCTGCGGGTAATTCGTAAAGGACTTGTCCATCGCATCGACTGACTCCATCGGAGGTAAAAACAAGCAACAACTTAACATTATTTGAGAAAACATTC
This sequence comes from Caligus rogercresseyi, assembly GCA_013387185.1. NCBI lineage: Eukaryota > Metazoa > Arthropoda > Copepoda > Siphonostomatoida > Caligidae > Caligus > Caligus rogercresseyi. The sequence goes on from CP045903.1 coordinate 8,155,832, forward strand.
ATTTGTAGGATATTCCATTACATTAAGTACTTAGAAATCCCTTTTGGTGCAGGTGATATATCACCAGCTTAGCAATGAAAAAAAAAACAAGAAACAATTGTATTTTTATTCAATTGTTTTTCCTACTAGGAAAGAGAGAAAAAACCTTGTTATTCCATTCTCCATAATCCTTCTGCACAAAAAAACTATAAGGATCTCCTCCTCCTCACAGAGCCCCCCATGCCCACCCAAATATTATTATGATGAAGAAAAAACCCTTTGGTTGACTATTGTATGATGATGTTTTTGTTGTTGTATTAGTAGAAGTAATATCTGTGTTGACTTCCGCATTTTGAAAGTCATTCTTCCGCAGTATTAAGCATGTGAGTATTGGGTGGAGGTCAAAAAAATAATTAACCCTCACGTGATGGTTGCTCTAAGACCAGAAGAAGTATAAAAACAACAATATAGGAATTGAGCATAGAGATATAAAGATAAAGAGACCTTATTCCCTTCAATAGCAGAGAAACATCGTCGTTCAGCTGTCGCCATTGCCCAAACAAAGGAATTTGACCAACGGCATCATAAGCTGATCATAGAAAGATTTGTTTATTTTTGGCAATATGACGTATGCCTCTGAAGAGTCCAATAGGCTCTCTATGTCTTTATATCTCTATGATTCCCTTCAATAGCAGAGAAACATCGGCATTCAGCTGTCGCCATTGCCCAAACTAAACAAAGTAATTTGACCTACGTCATCGACAGCTGATCATAGAGATTGAAATATTTGTTTATATTGGAGACAAAAACGTATGCATCTGAATAATCCAATAAGCTCTCTATGTCTTAATATCTCTATGCATGAAACTAGAGAGATATAAAGAGCTTAATCCCTTCAATAGCAGATAAACATCGTTCAGCTGTATTTTGTGTCCAATATAAGCAAAGTAATTTAATCTACGTCATCGTAAGTTGATCATAGAGATAGAAAGATTTGTTTAGCTAAGACACAAAAACGTATTCCTCTGAAGAATCCAATAAGCTCTCGATGTCTTTATATCTCTATGTATCGAGGCTGTATTTATTTGTTTATACCAGTGGTTCCCAAAGTGGGGGGCGCGCCCCCTAAGGGGGGCCCAGAGCAATTGCAGGGGGGCGCGGGAAAAAGGAATGAAACTGCAATCGACTCTGAGAACAAAATTTGCTTATGTCCTTTTTTTGGGAGGGGGCGCCAAAATTTCTTATGTACCAAGGGGGGGGGGGCAGCAGAAAAAGTTTGGTAACCACTGGTTTATACCATGGAGAACATAGGGTGCCGAAATTAGGACTGGTAGCCCTGGATTCAGGATATTCGTTAGCTCTCGATTGTTGGCTGAAGGGCAGATACAGAAAGACTATTTCTTATCCTGGAATATGAAGAATTATGGGACATCATCAATGGACTCCCTATTTCATGGAGAGACAAAATATATTCAATAATTGAAATCTCTCTCTTTCCTTCTTTTGTCACTGTCTTTCTTTCATTTAAGCATTTTCAAACTCGTAGTTTCTAAATGACATGGATCCACCAATCGGGTTTGAAGAGGCATTTAAATGTTCATTCAGATATGCCAGTTACGTTTTTTATTTCATTTTTTGAATATCTTATATATTTTATAAGATATAGAATGAACGAGGAAACTTGCAGCAACTTCAAGGGCGGTATTGTCATTCAAATCATTTGAATAACACATTTAACCCTCCTCAAATTGAATGTCTTAAAATATTAATAGATGGCCAATATCTTATTTGATAACTAATTCATTTCTGTTTGAAATTATTATATCAGAAGATGAACAATATATTATGTTAATTCCATCTTATTCAACGCATTTTTGTAAAGAAAAATGGTGCATCGTTATGCTGATTTAACTTTGGTTTTGTTCATGACTTCGTATGCTCCGCTAACGTGTTTTTTGAGATAGCATGTCCAAGTTTCGTTGGATATTAAAACCCGGAAGGGCATCATTTATTTACTAAAAAACGAATAAATAAGAAATTTATTCATTAGGGCATTCGGAATTAATATCCGTCATCGACTTCAAAAGTATTCCGGCAGGTTAAAACTTATAATATTTACGATTTAAAAAGACAGCTTATCAAATAATACGAATTAATATATATATATATATCATATATATATATTCTATTATTATATATATTATAATATAATATATATATATATATATTATTATATATGCTATATATTATATAGATTGTTCTCTTTTTCGAATGTTTGAATTTAGCAACATTGTGGATTTTCTGTTCTTGGTGATAAGAATGACGACATACAAAAGTTTGAACAAATAGTCAACCTTATTTCGTGCACGTCAAGAAAATTAGTATAGAGTTTTTTGTAAAATGTACATATAAGACTCAATCAATATAATTAAGTAAACTATTTACTAAGATATTATGTTTTTTAATAAAACATTTTCGTAAAAACAAGTGGAGTATGTTAGCCACCCTCATTAACTTCACTTGTGCAGATGATTGTCGCTTCAGTAAAATACGTTAAGCCATAATTTGATGATAATCCAAAAATATTTGGTTGCATCTATCATTCAGAATTCGCCCTCTAGTTTACATATATTGATTATTGATAAAAATCGATTATGAAAAAAATAATAATAATGTGTTTCTTAGATTTGCGTCATTATCCTCTCACAATTTTTTACTTTGTCTCGGATACATAATCCAATGCTCATTTTGTACGCGAGATAGTCCTTTTGTACATATAACTACTTACTAAATTGCATGATATTATACTATTAAAGCTGTTACCAAGCTATTTGATATGTGGTGCTGTTCTAAAACTCTCTATACCTACGTACCTCCCAAAAAATGATCTTTTGATATGAGATATACGATTACATTGGTAACGGCTGTTAGTGTTACTGGAGAGAAAGAGAAAGAGAAGGGAAAGATATTTTGCCTCACTTCTCTCCCTTCTTTTTTTACCAAGTAAAATTTGAGAGGATACCTTGACGCAATCAAGAAACACATTATTATTTTTTTTTTCATAATCGATTTCTTATAAAGGTCAATACAGGCTCTGAATCATATGATCAAAACTCAGATTGTACTGAATTCTGAATTGATAGAATGCAACCAAGGTCATTTTTGGATTTATCATCCAAAGGTTTACTTGGCTTAAAAGTACTTTTTACTCTGAAGCGAACAAATCATCTTCTACAGGCGAGTGAAGTTAATTGATACAAAAAAGCTATAAATATGCTAACAATACCACTCCATTTTTTCTTTGTTTTTACTGAAAACTTTGTTGTTATTAAAAACATCCAAACATACGTCTGGTAGTAAATTAGATTTCCTTTACATTAATAATTATTATTGAAGTCTGTAACGTCCACCATTTTGAAGAAATTTGCGGAAAACTATATTTTTACTAAATTTTTAAAACTTTGACCTCGTTGCGCGACCTCGTAATGTTGACCGATTTTGTTCAAACTTTGTATTTCGTCTTCTTTTATCACCAAGAAACAGAAAATCCACAATGTTGCTAACATTTCAAACATTTGAAAAATAAGAACAACCCTAATATAATATATATATATTTGTCATATTTGTGCAATAATTAAAATTGAAACATGTTTTTGGAGGTTTTATTTAAATTGTCCATTTTAGGTACAGTCTATGTAACAAGCCTTAATATATATATATATATATATAGTATATATATATATATATATATATATATATAATATATATATATATATATTTATATATTAATATATATATATACATAGGCGTAGGAGACGGGGGGCAGGGGGGGCAACTGCCCCCCCAAAATTTGGGTGAATGCTTAAATTCGGGCAAATTGGTTGAGGTATTCGGGCATTTCAGTTGAAGAAAAAAATATGAAATTATGAAACCACACGGATGCGAATTATAAACAGGAGTTTTCCACCTTTATGTGACTTAAAATTCCACGTCTTTCCCCTTTTGAAGAAAAATAGCGCTCAACTTTTAGCTAATGAGAAATATTAAAATAAATTTTATCACACATTTAAGTTAATAATTTTGGCGCCACAGAAAATATGTACCTCGCACGTAGAAGGTAAGAAGAGTGTACTTTGATACTACTTAGTACTTAGAAAAAGAAATGTAAAATAACAACAGATCAACAAGTTATATTACTACGATAGTAATAAAGTTCTTCTCAGAGATAATTATTAAGTGAACAAACCTTTTGGAGTTTCGGCAACGCTATTCATCTAACTACTAAACAACACTTTTCTCTATAGAGGTAAGTTTCTGCTCACTGTATTTACCAGAATGTGTTTATGTTTGAAAATTATAATTAAATTAATATTCACTTCACTAAGTTAAATCCAATGAATTTTAGGTTTTGGTCATGAATAAGTCAAGAAAGAGGCTATACAGAAGCAGAGTAAGATGTTCAAACTGTGGGAAAGAAGTTGATGGCGACTACAAGAGGGAACACGTGTCAAGAGTACATGGAAATGATGAACAAATAAAGTTTATTCCTTTGGTCGATCAAAAGCAGAAAAAACTTTCCTTCGGAATTATGACCAGTGGAAAAACAAATGAAATAATGATGCCAACGGAGGCAACTTCCTATAAAGAAGAATCAAGCAGTATAAAAGACATGACTGACAATAATGAACATACTGAAGAGGTAAAAGTGAAGATTCCTAATTTGCTAGCTGTGGAGGCAGTGGTAGAGGATATACAGCCTACAATGGACAAAGCAGAAAATAATGATAAAGAGCATGAGCCCATAGGCTACCATCACAGTGCCAAAACTGACAGGCGAGATCATCCACATCAACCTCTGTTGGGTGAATACAACAGGAAACAGCTAGATCAGGGAAGTGGGACTAGAGACTTTAATCCTGACCTGTTCAAGAAGTACCCATGGGCGAGCTTTGATACTACTACGAAATCTATAGTTTGTTTCCCGTGTCAGAAGTTTTTATCTGATTCCACTTTCACATATAGCAATTGGAAGAAACCGGAACGACTAGTGAAGCATGGCAAGAGCGGTAATCATCGACTTGCAATGTCTAAATGGATAATTTCAAAAGTCAATAAAAAGCATCAGACATCAGTCTTGGTCCAACTTGATACAACCCACAAAGATATGGTCCAAAAGAACAGAAATTACCTTAAAGTTATTGTTGAATCCATCTTGTACACCGCACAGCAAAACATCCCTCAGAGAGGCCATGAAGAAGACACATCAATGATTGGACAGCAGTCAGACATAAACCGTGGAAACCTAATCGAGCTTTTACATTTGCGATGCAAAGACATTCCTTGGCTTGCTAATAGACTAAACTCAAACTTGGAGGCCCATCGTCAGTGGCTTTCACCAGAAATCCAAAATGAAATACTGAAGATTGCATCTAATTTAGTACTAAAGGAAATAAGTAAAAATGTTAGGGAAGCAGGCAAGTTCAGTCTTATTGTGGATGAAACATCAGACGTTGGCAACCGGGAACAAGTGGCAGTGTGTTTGCGCTATGTAAACAATGAGCAGCCTACAGAAACATTCGTGGGATTCTATGAAGCTAAGTCCACAACCGGTGAGACACTGTTCCAAATTGTGCTTGAAGTTATCAACTGCTTAGAGTTACACGTTGAAGATATTGTGGGCCAATGCTATGACGGGGCATCCAACATGACAGGGAAGGAAAAGGGGGTTGCCAAAAGAATTCAAGAGGTGTCACCCAAAGCAATATATGTCCACTGCTATGGTCACCGCTGAACCTGGCACTGCAGGATACATTGGAGAAAAATACAGTCATTAGGAATGCTTTAGGTGTCATCCAGTCCATTCACAATTTCTTCAATTCGCCAAAGCGTGAAAATGTTCTACGTTCTGTGGAAATGCCAGCTGACCTGGAAGCTACACCATACATCAAGCTGAAGTCTCTCAGTGAAACTCGCTGGTCTTGCAGATGGGAGGCTGTTAAAGCTATTGATCAGCAACCTGAACGAATTATAATTGCTCTGTTGAAGCTGTCGAATAATAAAGATGCCAAAACCTCAGTGGATGCCCGGGACTGGTGAAGGCAATGCTGGAGTTCCAGTTTCTCCTGGGACTCCAAACACTCAAGGTGATTTTCTCAAACACCAATTCCTTGGCTCGATACTTGCAGGGTCATGAAGTGGACGTGATCACCGCCAAAGCTACATGCGATGCCACCATGAAGACTCTATCTGGGTGTCGAGATGAAGAAATGTTTTCTCTGGTTTGGGAAAAAGCTAAAAAACGGCGAAAATAATCAGGGAAATGGCTTCAGAAAGTGATGAAGATAAGACATCAAGAAGAAAGAAAAATCCATCAAAAAGACTGCAAGCTCTGGTAGGAGAGATTTCTGAAGAAGAGCCCATCTCTTTCTCTTATACCGATGTCCAGAGAGGCCGAATTGAAGTATTTTATGATGCCATAGACAGGGTACTTTCTGAATTGAAAGAGAGATTTGCTAATGAAGACAATAACATCTTGATGTCACTTGCTAAGATTGTGCTGGGAGATGGAGGCGAGGAGAGCTTCAAGCTCGTGTCAAACTTCTATAATGTAGATGAAGACCTCTTGATGGCTGAAGCTGCAATATTCCATAATTTGGAAGATGTCAATTTCAAATCAGCAAACGATATAGTGAAATACCTCTCCTCAAACTCCCTCTCTGAAACTTTGCCACACTTCACTGAGATTTCAAAGACCTTAGCTACAATACCAGTAACATCATGTTCAGCAGAGAGATCTTTTTCTTGTTTGAGAAGACTCAAAACCTACCTCAGGTCCACCATGAGCCAGGAAAGGCTCCATGCTCTAGGACTTCTTAGCATCGAAAGGCATTATGTAAATAGAGTTGACATCGATACAATAATAGATGAATTTGGCAGACAAAAAGGAAGAAACAACATGTTTTTCTAGTGCCTTCTGAAATTAATATAATGTAATGAATAGTGTGTAATTACAATAAAAATATAAATCTACATAGTTTTCTTCATTCGATTATTTTTTCACAGATTTAACAGTTTTTGTTAAAATTCGGGCAAATTGAATGCTGCCCCCCCAAACCAAACTCCTCCCCTACGCCTATGTATTA
>CP045903.1:8171650-8218562 GCA_013387185.1 Caligus rogercresseyi
CAGCCTCCACACGGTGCCTGAACCTCCCAACGGCATGAGCCACCTGTTCCCTGGACAAGTTGGCCACTGCCTGGATGATGGCAGCTTTCAAGGAGTCCACAGTGTTGTGAGAACGTTTGTTAGTGTCCCTCTCAAGGACGCCCCACAAGTAGTAGTCGCAGGGGTTGAGGTCAGGGCTTCTGGGGGGCCAGAACTCCTTTGACCAGAACATGTCGAGATTCTCTAAGCACCAGTTTTGCACCAAATTGGAGGTGTGGGCGGGAGCTCCATCTTGCTGGTAGAGATAAGGTCTACCAGCAGCAATCTGGGTCATCCAGCTTCACCACAGTCTGCATGACGTCCAGGTAGACCTCCTTGTTGACATTTTGGCCCTTGGCAAAGAAGTTAGGAGGCATGATGTCTCCCTCGCTGGACATGGACTTGGGATCGGTCTGGAGTCTTTCTTTCCGTGTTAAGAATCCTTCCTCGATGTCCTCCGACTCCTTGAAGGACTTGGCAACGCTGTAAACAGTAGCTTTGGGGAATTTGAAGAAGTCGATGATCTCCTTAGGCGCACGACGCCAACGGAGCGCCACAATAATGGCCGTCCTGCGCTCAAGTTCCGAGGACATGTTCAATCTTTTTCTTATTAAACAAAGCTCATAGATATACTAACCAGTTCATACATTTTAGGCTGTGGATGATTTTAATACCGACTTCACATAGAAAGAGAAAAAAACTGAAAACATAGAGACATCTCTCTGGCCTCTCTTTTATTATAGTATAACCTCACAAACCTCTCCCTTTTTCATAACAAAGCTGTTATTATTATTATTGCGTTACATTAAACAGCTTGAGTTATTTAACTCTAGAGGAGGAACCTTGATACGGAGTTCCCCCCTGTGTCCGGAGTCACTTATTCGACAGGATTCCTGGACGAGAGGAACTCCATCGTCTCTTGTGGGACTGACTTGTTCTTATGGTAAGTAGTTCAATGCCTCCCTCGTCACGGAAGGCTCTCTAGGCTCCTCTCAAAGCTTATTAATTCTCTTAGCATTTTTTGGCGATTTGACGACGAAAGTGAAGGAGGAAGACAGTAAGACCGCCCTCACAATTCATCTAGAAGATAATAGAAACAACGCATCAAAATGTATTGAATTTTTTGTAATAAATGTATTTAAAAAAATAATTAGTAAAAATCTGCTACGAAAAAGGGAGAGAGGTTGTGTGGTTTAATACTATAATAAAAAGAGAGGCCAGAGAGATGTCTCTATTTTTTCAGTTTTTTTCTCTTTCTATGTCAAGTCGGTATTTAAAATCATCCACAGCCCATTTTAAGCTTCTACCCTAACTGGTTTCTGAGATACATGTACTCAAAGTTAGTCTAGATTCGCCTGCACACCCTGTATATATATCAGGAACGACCGGGACACTTTTTTTCGCCGGGACCGGGGGGGCCTTAAATTTTTCGAGCAGGGCGGGTCAAAACCGGGCCGGGACATAATATATATTTGTGTTCCTTAGACATTCTAAAATCAAGAATTTCCAAAAAAAAAAGTGATGACGTTTTTTTAAAGAAAAAGAATCTCCCAAAAAAGTATGACGTGTTTTTTTTAAAGAATCTCCAAAAAGTTTCTGAAGTGATATTTTAAATTTTTAATGACAAAACGAAATATTGAAAAAACATTGATGTCCCCACCCAGTGTATAAAAAACCGGGACACCGGCCGGGACGCTCAAAAAAACATATTTCAACATTGCTAAAGAAAAAAAACTAGATTTAAATGATTTTATTATGTCAGCCTCAAGTACTCGGCTTAAAAGAATAATAGCTCGGTATAATTTGAACCAAAATTAGATGACTAATTTTAAGCCAATCCACCTTGCAACTGGAGGGATGATCTCGGAAAAATTTCGTCTGCGTAATGTTTAGCCGTACTTGCTTCAGGGACTCCAGAAATGAATATACGATATACATATTTAGCCGGTTACTAAATAAACTTGAAATTTTAAAAACAAATTGCTTTTATTGTGTTATACCCGTTTTACATAATAACTTTTTTTACAATTTCGACTACTAAATCATCATAAAACTCAAGTTCCATTGGCGCCGCCCTAAACGGCCCATGCGACAGGTAATTCAGGGGCCCAAGTTTAAAAATAATTTTCATACCGATTATAGAAGCCTTGCAGTACCAGAAAATCCTCCATTTGATGTTTTTAAAGAAGAGTGTTAAATTTTAAAAGCATATATATATATATATATATATATATATATATATATATATATATATTATATATATAATATATATACTGTTATTCCTGGTTGCACATTTTCTGATCACCGGAAGAAATGATGAAGTAAAAAAATATCTAAAAATCGATTCCTTTGGAACCACTAGTTTTGAATGAGATAAATAAAATGTATTAGAAAAAGTACCTTGATATAATGCTTCAACTATTTTACAATATTTTCATGATTGCGAATTATTTCGGAGAGGATGATTTGATATATCCATTCTACAAATGTAAATAATTAGTGCGAATAGTACACATTATATCCTTAAGTTCTCAGTAATGTTGGATGATGTAAAATCCCTCTTAAATTTTTTTTTTCCTTTTTCCTAATACTTTAAATTTTGACCATTTTGACTTATCATATCACATTTCGTCAGGAGAACAAATGGAGAAAACTTAGTGGCGTATCCGCCTGATAAAATAATAAAATGCTGGTTTAACGTGTTCTTAGGCTTGACTATTGGGATATATTCTACTATCTTACTCCATGTTGACGTAGAAAAGGATTCGTATACAGTGTGGGAGTGGTCGAGCAATTGCCAGGGACTCTATCCAATCAGGGATTACGTGAATCATTATTTCACATTATTGTTAATATAAATTTGTATTTAATTTCACAAATTGTTATTTGTCTCAAATTTTCTAAGACTAATACATTGTAAGTTTGTAATCTTGTATGTTGCTTTAATCAGTCTTACCAGAGTCCTTGTTGTGCTTCAAGGCATGCCTTTGAAGGGAAAACTTTGTACCGAAGAAAGAGGAGCAGACCTCACACTGAAAGCTCTTTGTCCATGCACGGCAGCAACATGAGAGTTCCGCCGGCCTTTATTGATAAATGCCTTCCCACAGGTCCCACAGGGAAAGCCCTTGTCCTCTGCGTGGAGCTTTAAATGATCTTAAAGACCTCCGTTCCTCCGAAGAACTCCCGCTCACAAATTTCACAGAAGTAAGGTCCATTATTCACGTGGCTCTGCTTCAAGTGCCGCCGAAGGGACTCAGCCTCCCGGGTGGAATACTCGCCACAAAGCTCACAGACAAGGAGCCCAGAGGCTGAGGAGTGAGTCCGAATGTGTACGTGGAAGGATATCTGAGATCGAAGGACTTTGGAGCACTCGGGACACCTATACTTGAAGGTTGAAGTCTGAAGGCTCATCATAGCCTTGAGTGAAGGATCCTCTTTGTTCATATCGTAGCCTCTGACTGAATATATTTTCTTTCGTTTCCATCCCTCCTATCTGGCAGAGGAGGATATGTTTTTCAACTATTCCTTCTTCTTTCTTTTTTTTTCTACTATTTTTGACACTTTACAAATTGCCATCATTAAGGTTTCTTTTTTTCTTCCTCATCTCTCTCACTCTCCCCATCGGTTGTTACAATATTACTTCTCTTATATGCTTCTTTGTACCCATATTGTATTATTATAGTATGTATGTAGTATACCCCATGCACTTCCAACGATGAACCTATCCCTTAGGGAATGCATAAATAAACAACAACACTCCAAAAGCTCAGCTTTTTATGGCTCGCAAGTGCACAAATATTACAAAACATAAAAACATGGTATTTTGTTTGTTAAGTATTTATATACAATAAAAAAAATTCAAAGCCTCCCTTCAAACATTAATAATAGTAAATTATTACAAAATCCAATTAGTTTTACAACAAACAATAAATATATATGCTTGTTATGTTATAACCGGCACACACATACACACACTCAGGAGACCTAATTCCATGGGCTGCACTTCTGCGGTCAACATAGCAAAAACATAGAACTCGTCTCCTGAGCTGAGGCAGGCAACTACCCTCCTAGAAGCAAGGCGAGCGGCAACAAGACTTGTACGGGTCTCAAGACATCTCGATTTTTTAATAAATTAAGTGTTTGTTTTTCTAATTTTTATTTATTTATATTCATTTAGATTAATTTTATCCCTTTAGTAGCTGTAATATATATTTATACAATATATTATATATATATATTATATATATATATATATATCTATATATATATATATATATATATATATCTATATATATATATGTATGTATATAATATATATATACTTGTTCAAATTAATACTTTTCTTTCAAAACATTCAAATAGATGTTTTTCTGGTTCTCCAAGGCTTATATAATCGACAGGAAAAATATTTTTAAACATGGGCCCCTGAATTGTCTGTCGCATGGGCCGTTTAAGACGGCACCAATGGAATTTGATTTTTTATGATTATATAGTAGTCGAAAAAAAAAAAGTTTATTATGAAAAATGGGTATAACAAATAAAACATATCTTATTAATAAAGCAATTTGATTTTACTTTAGTGCATAGAGATCCTCTTGTGAAGGTTTGAACGAAATCGAATAATTGGAAGTACCCGCTCAACGGGCCCAAAAGATATTTAGTAAACCTATGTAGCAATTTTTTTTCGCCATTCGATCGCGTCTAATGTCCTTAATTTTAATGCTATTTTCAAACAATTTGCTGTAAAATGTAGGTATAGTTTGAAGGATTCCAAATCAGTTTTTATTTTTTATGAACATTCAAAATTCAACGAGAAATTTAAGTTTTGAAATAGTCAGTTTGATGGAAATACCCCAAAAATGAACATTTTGAAACTTTATTATCTCATTTAGTTTTAGATGTATATAAAAAATAAAAACAGATTTGGAATCCTTGCAAGTATACCTACATTTTGCGGCAAATTGTTTGAAAATAGCATTGAAATTAAGGACATTACAGGCGTCGAATGGCGGAAAAAAAAATTACTACATAAGTTTACAAAATATCTTTTGGGCCCCTTGAGCGGGTACTTCCCATTATTCGATTTCGTTCAAACTTTCACAAGATGATCTCTATGCACTAAAGTAAATCTAGGGGGAGCTCGACTCTCAAATCCGAAACACGTGAAATAAGAATCACCCTAATATATAATATATATGTATATATACATAGAGAGAGAGAGAGTCCGACCTGCCTATAGCGACCACTCAAAGGATCACAAACAATTAACCGCTAGATACAGGTGACTGCTATACACAGAAGACGTTGAAGCTTACTTTTGCTTTAGTTGGCAATATTTGGAGCCCGCTATGAGTGAGAGACCGCTTTAGACAGGTGGCAGCTAAGACAGGTGTGATTTTTAAATACTAGGAACTATATCAATAATAAGAATATTTTTATGATCAATGCAATTGTTTTGTTTTTTGCACTATGTTAGTTTTAATATCAACACTAATTTAGAATATTGACCATACATTAAGCCTAAAGATAATGAGGGCGGTGGTTCGAGTCCTTCCAAAAGGGGAAGGCCAATTTTGATCCACCTCATTGAATAGAGATCCTAGGTTCGAGTGACTAATTTAATCGATAGTATGTAGATTCATTTTCCAGTCGGATGCTGCAATTGATATACCTCTCAATGTTGGGGGCGGGTGTTCGAGTCTTACCAAAAGTGAAAGGTCAATTTCGTTCATTGAATAGAGACTCCCAGGTTGGAGTAAATAATAATTTACACGCTAGTATGCTCTTTCATATCAAGTCGAAGGCTGCAATTCTGTCGAACCAAAGTAGCAAAAAAAATAAGGATTCAATTGCATGGTTTGAATATAAATATATAAATATACAGTCAACTTCGCCTAAGTCGAAATTGCATAAGTGGAAAAGTCGCCTAACTCGAATATAATCAAAAGTCCTATTTTTCTCCATTGACATGTGTGTAATAAAAATCGTACAAGTCGATTTTTGTTTGACGATATTTCGCCTAAGTCGAACAGATATACATAGATAAACAAGAAAATACTTTGCATAAGTCGAAGAGGGCCCTCACTTTCCAAAACACAGCCCGCATGCACTGTGCCCCCACCTGCTGCCTCGCCGATTATTTGCGACTGCATGTGAGCGAGTGCACACACACACACGCCTACCTGTATATCGAATTTTTCTTCGACTTAGCAATCAAAATTTGTACGTCGAATTTCGCCAAAGTCGATTGTTTTGCATAGTCCCGAGAGAATCGACTTAGGCGAAGTTGACTGTATATCTAAGGATTGGAAAATGGATAAAATAAACGTACATGTAAGAACATCTACTTTAGTTATTCATTGTAGGCTAATGGAAGCTCAACTTTTGAAAGCTTACGATATTCAATGTATATAGATTCAGTTCCTAAAACAAGTATTTGAAGGTGTTAACTTGTAATGCCAAATATTATATATATATATATATATCAGAGCTGCGACTACCGAATATAAATCGGTATTCGATACTACCTTGTGTGAAGAACTTGAACTTCGAAAATAAATAAACAACTATATCTTATAGTATTATAGAGCAGATACATAAATAGACATTCAATATAAGCTTATGCTATGCATTGAATACTAGAGTACCTGAAAGTGCATTTAATATCGGACAATAAGAGACAGTAAATAAAAAAATCTATAGCCTTCCAATATAATTATTTATAGGACTAGTATGCATTAATTTGAAATAATCTCTAATAAATTATAACAAACGATGTATTTAATTGTCTTTTTTATAAACTGTCCGATATGAAAGGCATATGAAGAAGTAAAAGCAGATACATAAATAAATTTCTCTCACATTCTAATCTACCGTACCAAATATCGATCGATAGTGTAGATATATATTAAATTACCGAATACCGATATCAATCGGTAGAAGGTATATACCGAATATCGAACCGGCGGTAGATTTTTCTACCGAATCCCAGCTCTGATATATATATATAGAAGTTTCAATTGGACTACTTTAAACATATGGTTCTTATAGCATAGAAACAGTATTTAGGACGGACTGACGTATTTGAAGCTTAAGTTCCATAATAGCCTACATAACATGGCGTCTATTTGTGTCATAGAGCAAATGGATAAGGAGTATTTATAAGAAAGCAATGAGAGTAAGAGTGAGAGAGGGAGGGAGAGAGAGAGAAGTTAGAAAGCTTTAGAAAAAGGGGGGGGGGGGGGGGGGGGGTCGTGTTCAACGTGTTCAAACACATATACAGCTCACCGCCTATGTCTTATTTATACATGCATCTTTGAGAAGTTAAGAATGACATCAAAGACTATAACCTTTGAGGGTTTTCAGGACCTCATCACACGAGTGGCCAAGGGTTGGAATGATCTGGCGAAGAAAGAGATTGTCAACTATGAGGCCGTTTCCCAGTACCTTCAAACAAGTCCCTTTAACTCCTCAAAGACGCCGGAAAATGAGGCCGCCTATCAGGATTTAATGGATGTTCGACTCAAGCTTATGTATGTAAGAGTAGATTATTGTATTGTTAAATGGTTTCATCGAATTTAGTGCAAAAAAAATATGGAAAAATGTCGTAAGAAAAATAGTCAAAAAGAGTCTTAATTGTAAAAATGTTATATTTTATTAGAAGTATTATTAAATTAATTTCAATGGTGCATGAGAATGTCCTTTTAAGGTTCGAGTATTTATGTAGACTAATATAAAGAATCAACAACGGTACTTTTAAAAGGGAAGTACATATTTGAGTGGAGTCCTACTCCTAAGGATTGCCCAAACAATATTTCTCATATAATTGAGTAAAATATGAAATAAAAGAACTATAAATTACTTGTCAATCCATTTATTTTGACTTGAACTTTTTTTTCTTTTCTTAAACCGTTACTTCCGGTCATCGGCTTCAGGTCAATATATATTTTTCTTTATTATTTCAGGAGGTTAGCTATGAGATTGATCAGTATCACAATGCCTATATGGAGTTCATGCACGAGGTATTCGATCATCCGAATTTATTGGACAAGATAACGCAGGGACTAAGCAAGGAGGAGAGACACCTCGTTCATTTGGAGCTCCTCATCATGGAGCAAGTCGAGGATTGGGAAATCGACATTGGGAAATATGATCAGGAATCAAGTAAGGATTTAATTTTCAAGTAAACAAATAATTTTATATGATTCATCCTGCTAAAAATATTCTTCTTTCAGTGTGGACCAAAATGAAACGCATGGTGGTGGATCTTCCCAATGGTAAGACCACGACCATTGCCATGTCTCAAGAGCCCGTAAAGCGCTACTGGTTCGGAATGTGTCCCATTTCATCTATACTGGGAAATATGAAGCTTTGTTCTGGGTGTCGCGTTGTTGGCTATATTGGACAGGAAGAGCAAAAGGAGGATTGGCCAAAACACAAGGTTTTATGCAAGGCCTTAACAAAACTCAGGTATTGTGGCGGATTTTGATCATTTTTGGTACACTTATTAGACACAATAAGGTAACTTGTGCAAAATGTAACTAAGACTCACATGGGTCATTTGAGGAGGGCTTAAAGTTCTAGGAAACACCAATCCCGCATCAAAAGAGAAAAAAGTGCTGTCGATGGGAAAACATAGAGACATCTTTTTCTTGTATCTCTCTGGCATCTCTTTGATTATAGTATCAAATTAATCACAAACCTCTCCCTTTTTCTATGATTCATAAAATGTTGATATTATTGTTTTTGTGTTATAATAAGTAGCTTAAGGTCTTCTTCTATCCTGAAGGAGGATCCCAGATATGAAGAATGGAAGAACTCAAACTGTTTATTATAGTGCAATAATAAAAACAACAACAGCTTTTTAGTTTATTTCTTAAAAACTGTTTTTAATAATTTAAAAATGGAGTGGTTTGTTTCTCGCGTCCACGAGTCCTGTGGAATAAGTAGCATCTCCGGGCACAGGAGGCAACTCTGTATCAAAGTTTCTCTTCCAGAATAGAATAGATTATTAATAATAGAAAAAAGGAAGAGGTTTGTGATTAATTTGATACTTTAATCAAAGAGATGCAAGAAAGATGTATCAATGTTTTCTAATCGAGAGCATTTTTTTATCTTTCTATGTCATGTCGGGGTTAAAGTATAGAGATATAAAGATATAGAGAGCTGATTCCCTTCAATAGCAGAGAAACAACGTTCAGCTGTATTCTGTGAGTTCAAAATAAACAAAGTAATTTGTACTACGCCATTGTAAGATGATCATAGAGATAGATTTATTTCTATGATCAGCTTACGATGACGTAGTACATATTATTTCGTTTATATTGGACGCAAAAATACAGATGAAGGGAATAAGCTCTCTAAATCTTTTTATCTCTGTGGGTTAAAGCTAGGACAACAAAGCTAAGGACGTAAAGCAGGGGTCGGCAATTACGTTTGGACGCGGGCCATTTTCTTTTTCAGACAATGACATCGCGGGCCATAGTGGGTTGTCACAGAGGTCTGGTGGCCCAATTGAAGATAATGCACCACAAATGCACGCACTGCATTGCCTAATTCACCAGAGTTTCCTATGCGCCAGACTTAGTGGCGTGCTGACAAGTATCATGGATAAAGTGATGAGAGTCATAGTCCGGGGGGGCATCAAGCACACAGCACTGTCTTTTTCGCCAACTTGTTGTTGAGTCAGAGGCCTGCTACGAAGATCAGCTACTTCACAATGACGTGCGCCGGTTAAGTAAAGGAAAGGCACTGGTGTGCGTCTGTTCACTACTAGGTCAAGGTAAAATCTTCCTACGAATGAGCAAAATGCGTGCTTTTAAACAATCACCTGGCCTTCCTAGAAGGTGAAATGTTCATTTCAATTATCGCGTTTTCTAACGATGTTTTTGGCCATCTTAATCAGCTGAACCTGCAACTACAAGGGAGAAGGAAAACCATTGTGTACATGATCAAGAAGATGGATTCGTTTACAAGGAAGCTGGAGTTGTTCCAATCTGATCTAGCAAGTGGAAGGCTTTTGCACTTTGCAACATTAAAATCACAGGGAGGGGGGCCAAGTGACAGGAATTATGATTGTATTCCTCAATAAATGTTACGAAATTGATAGGATTACTGAATGCCTTTTTTCTTTTTTTAAATATGGGGCTTAAGAAAAAAAATATTTTTTACATCAAACTAGTGTCGTTTCGTAGGCCAGACAAAATAAATGGCGGGCCAAAATTGGCCTGCGGGCCACTATTTGCCGGCCCCTGACGTAAAGGCTCTCAAAAAATCACGAAACCTCTAGCAGAGTAGGTCCAAGGAGGGTAGGAGGCACAACAGCTGCTGCTGTGACAACGTTTCCAGAAGATTATTCGTCATGGCGAAGAAGTGCTGTGTACCTCACCTGCATGCATGCGTTACAGCTTAAAGCTGAGTTCTTTGACGATGACTACACCCAGGAGCTGTTCCTTGCAAGTAGCTTCCATCAAGCTGTCTTTGTCAACATCCTGACCAAGAAGATCTTGAACACCTCTGCTTCTGACTCAATCTTTGGTCAGGTGTGCGACAGTTCTTACCAGGGGTGGAGTGGCCAGCGGGAGTATCGGGACTATTCCGGTGGGCCGCTGGCCTTAACAAACATAAACGGCCGTTGACAGCCTCCCAATGGCATATTATATTGGGGCCTGTATAAGGCCGGCGAGGGCATAATTGTCCCAGTGGATAAATTCTTCCCACTCCGTTCCTGGTTCTCACAGTTTCCAGGCATTTGTTCCGTCCATTGCTCCGAAATTCTTCAACTGTATGTCTAAGAACTTTGTATAGTCCATCAACGACAAGATTCATGCTGGTCGGAAGAGAGGAAATGTCAAAGAGAGCTCAAGTGTGCGAAAAATTGATAAACTGCAGTCTTAATTGCTGAGTTTAATTGTATTTCCTATATTTTTATTTAAATTACTTTAATTTTGCTTCTTTCTTGGACAAACTGACTGAAAATATATAGTTTTGATATGTGCCTAACAAATTTATTTATTTAGCACGTTCATTTTCCCTTCTGTTTTTAATTGACCTAGTATGCAAGGTCCTGTATAATTTATTAATATTATACATATTTATACAGACCTTGGTATTACTTATCATTAAAAATAACAAGCGTGGACCTTTTTTACATAGAGATAAAACGATGTTTCTCTGCTAATTGGAGGGAATAAGCTCCCTATATCTTTATATCTATATGTCTTTTACCGGACAGTAATGCCTGTAAGAAAAGAAGAGTGGACAATAATATAAGAATTGGCATTCAGAAATAAAGTATCACTTCTTTGTTGAGGGGCAAATATTTATTCAGAGATAAGAATCCTTTAAAACCATAATTGTATTTCCTTACGAGGCTCAATTTATGACGTTTAGGAATCCTTTGAGAAAAAAAATCCAAATTGGAATATTAATATTTAACTTTTGACTCATCATACTCAAGGAACTTGATTCATCAAAGCTATTGTTAGCCGAAAATCTCCTCAAAAATCGTTGGCCTTACTTTTCATAAAATAACAAATTTTTATTTGAATTTTAAAGTAGAAAGAAATTATATTTTTAGGGTTTTAATCAAGAAATGCTCTTTAGTGGATAAATAATTACTTAATGAATTATAATTATCCTTCCTTTTCCAATATCTTCCTTTTTCATGATTTTTCCTATTTTTCCTAAGAATCCTGGATATGCCACCTAGAAAATGAGGATTTACTACTTTTATTATAATTTTTTATTATTTATTTACATTCATTCAGGGAAAATATAATATTTATGCTAGAGTCCGGTTTTTAATTGGATGTTGAGCCCTTTGAGTCCGAAGGGAGGTATTTTTCTGCAATAAAGCGATAAATATGTATCCCCGGGCGATCAAGGCCGAAGGCGCAAATACCTGACATTATAAACAGAATCCAGCGCTCCAGGACATACGTTGCCCACCAGGCTTTTTACAATAAACATATTAAAAATCCAATAATAAGTTTATATCTAAATAAGCATTTTTAGCATAAAAATACACGTGGAAGTTGCAAATCCGGACTTGCTATTAAGTTTTTCTATAAATAAAAGCAAATCCCAGACTTATTGACGTTCGCGAAAAATTGTCAAAAATCGTCAAAAGTTATTGTTCGTCGTTCATCGTTAATTTTGAATCGTATCGTTCGTCGTTCATCGTGCGTTTGTCGTTCGCCATTCTGAAAAAAAATTGACAACTTTTTTTTTAGAAAGAAATTTCTTTAAAAAGTGATGACGTTTTTTTTTCGAAAGGAAATTTGTCCCATGAAAATTAAAAATCTTTGTCTTTTTTTGGGCGCCAAAACGAACGACGAACGATAAGGAATTTTCCTTATCGTTTGTCAAAAAATTGATCGTTCATCGTTCGTGAATGACAACAAATGAACGATAAATCAACAAGTCTGGCAAATCCCAATCTTTCTCGAACTTTTTACTTTGATTTTCAGATTTCCTCCTTCAATGGGGGTCTAGAAAGTTATTGAGAACTACCATACTGTTATCTAAACTATGACTCATGAGTCAAAGAGCAATGCAATCAGGTCATAATATTTGTATTAGATTTTTTATATGTCCGATGGTCAAAGGGATGATCCATTTATCGGCATATATGAGAAAACTGAATAAACCTTTTATTTTTCCTTTCATTCGAGCAGTTTCCGATATTATCAAGTGGAATAAGAGGAGTCCATTCAAAGGATTCGACAATGGGATAGGTCACTGAAGATGAGACAATTAGGATAACTAAGGATGAATTCCTTCCAGAGCTGGGATTCGGTAGAAAAATCTACCGCCGGTTCGGTATTCGGTATATACCTTCTACCGCTCGATATCGGTATTTGGTAGATTTTATTATATATCTACAGTATCGATCGATATTCGGTACGGTAGATTAGAAAGAGAGAGAAATTTATTTATGTATCTGCTCTTACTTCTTCATATGTATTAAATATTTGACAATTCATAACAAAGGACAATTAAGTACATAATTTGTTATAATTTATAAGAGATTATTTGAAATTTAATACATACTAATCTTATATAAATTATATATATATTTGGATTTTGTGGAGGAAGTGGAAGACTATAGCAATTTTTCCATTAACTGTCTCTTATTGCCCGATATGAACTGCACTTTCAGGTACTCTATTATTCAATGTTTATTTATTTTGCAAAGTTCAAGTTCTTCACAGAAGGGAGCGCTTCACAAATTACTTTGCTTATGTTGGGCAAAGCGACAGTTGAACGATGTTTCTCTACTATTGAAGGGAATAAGCTCTCTTTATCTTTATGTCTCTATGTGAATGTCACAAAAGTCATACTTTCAAATACACCGTACCGATTGTCAATCGGTACAATATTTGGTAGTTTCTACCTAATATCGTATAATCGGTTCGGTATTCGAAATCTACCGTCGGTAGTATCGAATACCGATCTACATTCGGTAGTCGCAGCTCTAATTCCTTCTCTTTGAATTGATGTTGACTCCGAAAGAACCGCGAGTGAAGTGATACTTCGTAGAAAATGGTTTTATATTTCCTTTCTTCTTTCACCAATCACGTTGCAAAAAAACCGCCTTTTCTCTATCTCTATCCATGAGGTAGAGAACAGTGCAGCCAAGTCATGTTATCCCACTTGTTTATTTTTAAAATGTATTACTCACTCTGTTTTTTACGCAAGAAACAAATAATCATCTACAAAGACAACTAATGTAGTTGTCAAGAATAGAGGAAACCCCATCATGACATGATTCCTTAAAAATCGTATTTGCATAACATATTGATCATATATATATTGATTGCCCATTAAAAAATATTAATTTGATTGGCTCATTTCGAGAGTGCTCTGAAAGTTAAATGTTTTACTTATATTTTTTTATTCCGAAGGCTACTTATGTCTCATTTATTATAAAACAATTACTATAATGATGTTTATATGTCTCAGGAATAATGTGGACCATTATTTTTATAAGGCAAGTAAAAACTTTTAAATAACATATTACTGATTTTTTATGAGAACAAACAATTTAAAAAAAGACATTTTTCATTGTTGCAAATTAACTATTTTTTTAAGTTGCCGCAAATATCTTATTATCCTGTCACATTTTCTGTTCACAGGAATGGCAAGGCTCACTGGCTGGCTGAATATGGTAACTCCGAGTCCTTTAGTCTCGCGCTAGGGAAGATCCTTGGTCGCCCCCTGAGTCAATATGAGTTGGATATGGGAAACCACCCGCGTCGATGCCTCAAATGTGGATCATACGCCCAGGACAAACTTGTCAACTGTCAAAAGTGCTACTGCGTGGCCTTCTGCAGCGAGCACGTTGATGACGGGAAACTGGCCCATGAGCCCCATTGCAGATCACTTCGCACTTCTCTGGACGACCACAAATTTGAAATCACTGTGGGTCACCAAGTTCAAAATTATTCTCCCCGAGTGGAAACCAAGCGCTGGACCCCTCTTCCTGAGGGGATTCAGGACTTTTTTTCGGACGACATTTCATCTCTGGTCTCTCAGAAGCTCCCTGGTTACCGGGACTCTGAGCTTCGCTACCTGACCTTTCTCTACACATGCCCCCTTAGCGTCCTACATGCCCTAGAGGAAACGGGTCTTGCGTCACGGAAGGTGGATGAGGCTCAAAGCTTGGTGCTTCATCTCGTGGGGAGTCGCGTGGCTGAGATCCGCCACCTCTGCGGCTGGGAAGTCTTCGCTTCTCACCTCCCTCAACTCAAGAGCCTCTCCATCGTCTTTATCGGGGACGAATGCGAGCAAATGGAGTTTCCCGGAGCTTCAGCTATAAGGGAAAGGCCCTTCAAATCGAGGATCGGAAGGACCTCGTCATCAGCTATCGCTTGTGGCCAAGACCCTTTATCACGACTACGTGAGTGCATCTGATTATACGGAGCCTGATGTTGTGGTTGCCCTGGACTGCGGCTTCAAGTTTTATCCCAGTTGGAGGGCTTCCCTGCCCGCAATGTTGCGTCCGAGCGGGGCACCCCTCATCTTTACAGAGTTCAATCTCCCCGACACCCGCGACAATTTGAGTCTCCTCAAGAGTTGCGTTCCGGGGGCCGTCGTGAAGATTGAGCCCCGTATGAATAGCTACAGCTCCAAGAGGCCTGTTCGCTGTAGTGATAGTAGTGAGAACTACGTTCCCTATTCCGTGATTTATACCAACGACTATCTTTGTGCCGTGAGTCTCTGAGGAGGAAAAATAAATGCTTGAACTTTCTTTTTCTTGTTGTTGTAGTAGTTGTTATTGATGATGATGACAACAATAATAATTTATTACTAGTATTTAAAATATTGTTTGTATCTTTACACACGTGTTCTCGTCATTGACCATAGTTCTATTCTCAGCTATATGGAATCGATTGACAGTATGAATCAGGGGTAGTATTGTAGTAGAAGTAGTGGTTTTAATCATCAATACTTTTTGCACAGAATGTTTACATATTACTTTTTTGCTATCCTTTGACTGCCTCTCGGAAAAGTATCACAAATTCGAGTAATCTGACAATGCTAATTAATAATAATAGAAATGATAAATGAAGTAGTAGTAATAGTAATAGTAGTAATCGTACTAATAAACGTAATAATAAAAGAGGTCTGCCAAGAATCAATCAACGAATGGGTGTGTGTGAGTGAGTGTAGGAGTCCAGCAGAGTAATATAATTGCATTAAATGTGTGTGTCGTCGTCTTCATTGTTTTTTAGGAGGAAAGGCTGGGGAGGGATGATCACTGTGAGGGGCTGCGGGAGGAGGATTGCTGCTGGATGCTGCAGCAGCAGCCGCCGCAGCTGCTGCTTGTTGCTGCAGGAGGAGTTGCTGATCCCTATTCCGACTGGAGCCAAGGAGCTCAACCGTCCGTATGAGCTTCTCATTCAGCTTGTCCCTCTCGGTGCGGTAGTCCTGGCGTAACTGCTCCATACGACGCTCCATTTCCTGCATTTGCTGCTTATGCCTGAAAAAAAAAACACGTTGCATCAGTATCAAATATGATGATGATGATGACATTCCTTAATCATAAGTAACTTAACAGCAATAAAAACTTAAATAATATAAGGTCAGTTTGAATTTTATGACGGAGTAAAGGAGAAATACAATTATATGTTATTGTATTGTTTGGGAATGCACTTATTATGTTAAATTATGAATATAATGATTGATTTAAATTTAAATAAGTCTTACATGAATTTCATATTTCAAAATTTATTACATTTGAAAAGGTATTTCAATTTTATGACACAATGATGAAGTAACAATCAATTTTGTTCAACAAAGTCAATGAACTTACGTTATGGGAGCAAAATATATATTCTGTGTTTCGTATACATAATTTAAGGCTACTTAAGTTACATACCGTAGTTCTTGAAAAAATATCATTGTACAAATGTAATGTATTCTAAGTATGAGTTTATAACAAAATATTAGAATAAAAAGGAGAATTTGATTCTAAACCCCATAATAAGTGGACGAATGCCTAATTTGAGGAGCGAGGCTCAAGCTCCTTGGAGCACAAGCTTTCAAGTCCTTTTCAATAACTTAAATAATAGAACCACTACTCACCTATCGTCTAGGTTATGTATTGCTTCTGCGAGCTTGGAGACGGCTTCGTTGATGCTATCGGTTGACTAAAAAGAAAGAAGAGGAGAGTTATGACTGAGTTATGACAGAGGAGGAGGAACATAGTATCACGATAATGTAACAACCCTCAAGTATTTGAGGACGTGCTTGCTGGATGAAAGAAAGCAAGCAGTAGCAGGAGGAGTTGGATTAGTCGCAGAGATAGAAAATGAACTGATGATATGTACAAGATTTGAAATCACACACACACAGGCAAACACCACAAAGGAATCCCGATCGTTATGACATGAGTGTAGTTATGGGTGGGTGGGTCTCCCAGACTGCTGCTGAGAGGGCATGCAGTGAGCAGCGGCGTTACAATCACACGTACACACACACGTACACAGACAGAGAAAGAGAGAGAGAGATAAGAGATAAAGAGTAAAAAGTGCAAGTTGTTGTCTGCTGGGAGTGTTGTCGTTGTTTGAAGTCGTGGCGATCATTACCAGTGCAGGAGAAGGTGATTGGGAAGAGGCAGGAGAGGAGAAAGAGGGTTGGAGGAGCTCTGGATCATCAAAGAGAGGGAAGATGACATCCTCATCTCTCGAGGAGGAGGAGTTTGAGGCTAGACTGGCCTGTCGCGTAAACAGTAAGGAGCTGCCCGAGGGGGGTTGTCTCTTAGCCCCGGAGAAGGTGTGGTAGACGTTATAGTCAAGGCTGCTGCTGCTGGCCCTGAAAATGGGGGCGAGCCCCGCCGTGATTGTGTGGCGACTAGCAAAGAGGACATTCAGCTCATCGTTAAGCTGCTTCCAACTGTTGTCAGCGAGGGGCGTGCTCCTAGGCGAAGGATCCTCGCCCAGAAAGGAGGGAGGAGGAGTGGGAGACTGGGTGGTTGGGAGAGGTCCTGAAGGCTGACGCCGAAGGCTCCCGCAATTGTCTACGACATTCGTTATTCGAAAGCTATCCTTTCGCTGTCTCTTTATTTTGGAAACAATCGGGGTGTTTGTTGTTGTATTGGTTGTTGTTATTGTTGGCGTCACAATATTTAAAAGAAAAACAACATAATCAAAAAAAGGAAAACTAACAAAAAAAAGAAATTTAAGTTTGACTCTAGGTAAAATAGTAGCAATCCAAAAGTGCATGAATAACAACTTAAAAGGCATGCATCATACTCTCTTCTTCTTTTTAGAGGGCGGGAAAAGTAGGAGCATTCATCATCAAATGATGGAAGAGATCATCATCATTTCAATGAAAATAATATTGATGATGATGATGCTTAGACAGCAAATATTAAATCAACTTACAGGTTCAAATCCCCTTTGTTTTGTTCAAAAAGCAAGTCTTCCACGGCAGAGCCATAGGTCGTGGTGTTGTCCGAGTTGTCTGCGGTAGCTACAACGGACTCTGAGGCTGTATCATAGCTGGGGCTGGGACTGGAGTCGTAGTGAGCCGAGACGACGGACTGAGAGTCTTCCAAGCTGTTTCCCATGGTTTGAACGGCAAAGCGGCCCTTTTTGATGAGGCTATTGTTTTTAGACTCTGTGGGGAGACAAAAAAAATCATCAAGTCAGTATTCTTCTGGATGAAAAATGTGAGAAATCCTCACCATCCGTTTCATTCACGGGTAAATGCTCAGGGCGTGCACCTTCGTTGGATTTGAGTGAAATGTCCACGGGGTTGACAGAGAAGCGGGAAGAAGAGGACTCCTTTGAGTCTTGTTGTGACTGAACGACACTTTGAGACTGAGAGGGTTGCGGTGGCGGCTGTTGTTGTTGCGGCGGGGCTTGGTGACTATTTGTTGTTGTTGCGATTGTGGTGGTTGTTGGGTTGGGTTGGAGGAGGATGGAGGAGGAGGAGGATTGACCACTTTGGTCCCCATAATGTTTTGAAGATTCTGCTCCAAATCCGAAAGGGTTCCTCTTTCATCTTTCTTTTTGGGGTCTTGAAGGGTCTCTGGATTTGACTGGGGCTGTTGCTGTTGCATGGAGCCAGGAGGAGGAGGATGTTGCTGCTGCTGCTGCTGAGTCTGGGGCTGTGGCCCATTGCTGCTCGTCGTTTGCTTTTGCACAGAGTTCTGCGTAGGCGTGGTGTTGGTGCAAACTTGCCCTGGCCTTGCTGAGACATCTGCTGCTGGAGAACGGGCTTAACATTCTGAATGGATGTGGGCGGAGTGGTGACTGACGTCTTGGATTGCACGTTTTGTTGTTGTTGCTGCTGAACTATGGTGTTTTCGATCCTGGGCTGCTGCTGCTGTTGCTTTTGAATGAGGGCCTGCTGTTGTTGTTGTTCTGCAAGAGCCGCCAATGCATCTACTTTCTCCTCCGCTGGAACGAGAAAAGGATGGCTCTGAGTCGTGCATTCTTGAATCGTCGACTGGGGTGTGGGAGGGAAGCTTCCGTTTGGGCTTTCCTGCTCACCACTGGGCATGACCGTTGCGAGTTTAACTTTAAGAACCTCAAGGATGATGATTTGCATTGGGCCTGTAGTATTAAGTTGTTAATACATATGTATATAAATGTAATGTACTTATTAATGTCTTACACTTCCTCCGAGGCCTTGAGTGCCACTCCTCGATGAACGGTAGCCTCTGGTGTAGAAGCGTTGAGAGGAGTGTTTGTCCCGCCGGAGCTGGACTGATCTGCAATGACTTCCTCAATACTTTCCGAGATGGGCTGAACGGAAAAGCGCGATATCTTTTCCTGAAAAAAAGAAAATTCATTCGTTGAAAGATGGAAGTAAGATCATGGCAATTAAAGACTGCATACAGTGTTTTCGTCAGGAAGCGTTGAGGGTTGGTTGAGAGTTGTACTGGGTGGATGATTCTTGGTTTCCTCTGTATTTTTTGGGCTCTCGTCCTCCGTCTATGAATAATATAAGTGATTAAATGATATTCCATCCATGGATAAGATGCGACAAGATCTTTTTCTTACTTTTTTCTTCTCAGTAGATTTGTCTCGTTTTTCTCGCAGAGGCGAATTTGTGGAGGAGGGCTCAGGGGGGAAGTGAACAGTAGGGATTTTCGTGGGATTTTCTTCAAGTTGTCTCATGATATCGTTCAGTTGATCAATGAGGATCTCTCGGTGCGCCTCAGGGAGGAGATCTTCTTTGACCTATAAGAAAAATAACTCAGTTGTCGAAATTGGCATGAATAAATCTTTGGGTTCTTACAAATTCACAAGAAATATCTTCTGGAACAATGTCGATGGTGGAGAACTCAAATGTGATGGTTTTTTGCTTCGCTGTTTCCATTTGGCACTCCACTTTAAGGCCCGATTCCATGGTGTTGACGTTGAGGACTTTAAGGCGGGGTCCAAGGTTAGTGGTCCTTTTCCGTCGCGTCCGTTTCTTTTCCTTCTTGGCCTCAGAGGACAGTTCGATATGCCCAGTGTCCGAGTCCGTGTAGAGGCTGAAAAAGGAAGAGTGTAAGAAATAGAGCGTGTGTTTGATGGGCAAGGTATTGAGGCAGCAGCATTCATACTTTTCATTGGATTGAAGATCCCCCAGTTCCTTGAGTCTATTGTCAGAAATGGCGGAGCGGAGATTGGAAATGTCTCCTCCCATCTGAAAGAACTAAGGAATATTCATTAGTGAAAATGACATGACGGGAATATAGGAAGGACACAAGGACACACAAGAGTAGAAGGAGGAAGCATCAAAGAGGGATAGAGGTAATAAGTGGTAATAAGAGCAAGTAGTAAGTAGTAGTATGTGATGGTAGGAGGAGGAGGAGGAACACTAAGGAATAATCTAATAGCTTTGAAAAAAGGCAGCAGCGAGTAGTAGTAGTAATAGTGGTAGTAGTAAGAGGATTATGAATGGCATAAGCGGAAAGTATCCCGGAAACTGTTAGTGCGTGGGGCACAATGGGTGTGTATGTGCCGATTCCGTGACCACTGTCTTGATTTTAGCCAAGGAGAGAGAGAGAGAGAGGGAAAAAAGGGGGATTAATGATGTTTTATTTGTTTAATTTTCCTTTCAACTATACAAGTATATGTAGATGTGATGAGGCTATCCTCCACTACCTTTTGGAACTCCTGAAGCTCCTCAGTGGACGTCATTTCCTTGAGGGGGGAGAGTAAGAGTGAGCCGGAGCTGGCTCTTCGTGAGAGGGCTTTAGCCTGTGAGAGATTGGGGATGAGGAGGGTTGTTTTACTGGGATCATCCGCTGCCCGGAGTGGCAAGGACCCCCGTCTGAGGGTCATTTTACTGCTGCTGCTGCTAACATTACAATTACAATTACTACTTGGGATGCAACAAGAACAAGAGGAGGGGGATTTGCTGCTGCTGCTGCTGGTGGTGGTGGATATGGTGGATGTGCTGGGTGGGAGGTAATGATTCGCCGCCTTCGGAGGCGAGGTAGAAGAAGGAACTAGTAAGAGGGGTGGCTCTGGGGTCCCTGGGGCTTCCGTACCATGCCTGCATGCCTTGCAGGAGGAGAGTCCACACTGACTTACGCTGGAATGTCCTGGAGTATCGTTTACAATCACCGAGGAGCAGTGTGATATGGTGGGCCTCTGCGTGGAGGAAAAGGAGGGTGGCCCCCTTCCTCCTCAGGTTCCTGGGGGCTTCCCCCTGATCAACAACATCCGCGACCTCGCCACTCGGGACAGCCTCCTCGGGAAGCAGGGCAGGTTCTTCCTCGGGAGGAGCGGCGGCGGCGCTGACCACTTGTTCCTGCGGGTTGGAGGCTGGGAATGTGACCAAGGGCTGATAAGGGCCCCCGCTGGTCCCGGAGCTCGTGGGCACCAGCACAGGAACGTAACCTGGCGGGAGCTGGTACATCTGGATTTGACCTCCCGGGAGCTGTTGATAGACTAGTGGCTGGGAAACTACATTAGTTGAAGTGGAGGAAGAGGGCCCTCCCTGGGAGCTTCCTAAGGGGTTTAGCTGCAGGTTGGAGGAAACACGGAAAATTAAAGCACGATGATGATGTAGAGATGATTGGAAGGGGAAGATGAAAATTGAGACAGAGAGAAAAAGAGTTGTTAGAGATTAAATTATATGAAATGGTATTATGTATGATAATTAAGAATAGCAATACACCCTTGCGACAAAGGACGACCAAGACGAGAAATGTTCTGCCTACTCAGGACGTCTTCTTTACCTGCATCATGTTTTGAGGAATAGAGTTATTTCCGGGAGTGTTTTCCAAGTGATGCATCGTGTGATAACCGGATTCGGGATCGTCTGGAAGATATGAGATAATAAGTTACTTTGTTTCCCTTTGTAACCAATTAACGCACTGGAAGGCGGGAGTGCCTCAGAGTTTTCCGCATTTTCGGCTTGCTGTGCCAATTGTCTGGCCTGTTGAATCTGCTGCTGAGCCAATTGGGCCTGTCGCTGTTTTTCCTCTCGCTCCTTGTTGAGGCTCAGGATTTGAGCTTCCATCATTTTCCCTACGCGCTTGGCATCTTCCTCGGTGAGGAGTATGCCGGACTTGACCATGTTGTTGGCCACTTCCATGCAGTTGTCGGATTGGAGGCTAAATTCAAACTCAATGGCCTCATTCTCCTTATGGGCAGGTCGATCCCGACGCTTCTTTCTTTGGTCCGTTAACCGAAGGCGAAAGTTGATGGTGGACTCTTGACTATTGACGGACTCTTCCCGGTTGAGTAGTTCCAGTTTGAAGCCAAAGTCCTCCGCAAAGAACTCGTGCTGAAGAAGTTCCTTCATGGAAGGTCTGAAAAAATATACCAAATAGTTAACGTGAAGGGATGGTCGGGCCTTAGATATTGCTAAATATACCTCTCTTCCTTTTGGAGTCGGGTGCATTGATCAATCACATCTCGAATCTCGGGGTCTTCTATTTTGTCAAAGCTTTGTGGTCGAACTCCCTGATGAAAGAAAAAAAACGAGGTAATAGGAAAGAGATCATCGTTTTGTTTTGTTTTCCTTACATTTGTGACCTTTTGTAGATTTGAGCGGGCCCCGTGCACTCAGCATAGGGATACTCGGAGGTTGCCATTTCCAGCATGCACATTCCGAAGGCATAGACATCCACGCCTTCGTCATAGTGTTCATCGTACATCTCTGGGGCCATGAACTCGGGGGTGCCTAGGGAAAGGAGATAAAATGTTAGTTTTAACATGCCTAGCTAGTAGTAAGTAGTAGCTTGCTATCATTATAATTGCATGCTTCTTCTCTTCAGCATGATAGCTCAGAGGCAGCGGCTAATTCACTCAAGGTCATCAGCAGTTACTTGAATCAAAAGTGCAAGGAAGCACAAAGAGGAGGAGGAGGAGGAAAAACAACAATAACAATTATAATGGGAGCAATGCAAGGTTACATCAAAGATGTTACATCTCTTGGCCCCTGAATTCTCAGTCTAAAATACAAAAAAAATGCTCCATTCTGAGTGTCATTTTCATAATGCAGTACTACTAAGGACTAGTATATAGTTAGTAGAGGGAAGTTTTTTTTTTGTATGCTTCTATTATTGGGGCAATCATGTTATTGGTCTTTCGTCATTGCCCCTAGTAGTAGTATTGTTATTGTTGTTGTCGTAGTTAAGTATCATGCTACGCATTTCTGTGTTCTTCTTATTTCGTGCTTTTTTGTAACACCTCTTGATAGAACTCGTGAACTTGTATGTATATATTTTTTATATGTACTACTTTATACAATTAGCTCCCCAAAATAATAATAAAAATCAGTACTACTATTGCTGCTGCTCTTTTCTTTTAGGATATAAAACGATTGTTGAGGCCAAGCTGCGTAAGAGAGCAACTACGTCGTATAGCGCCTTGGGGAAAAATGAGGATTGCATTTCTCCTCCGTATATGTCGCAGTTAAGAACTCATTATTCTTATTTTCGCAAGAGTAAAGGGGGGCATGCATAGGTAGAGTCGTCTATGAATGAATGACTTACCAATGACAGACTTGGCGAATGACTTATTCTTGAGAGTAGCGAGTCCGAGGTCTCCGATTTTAACAGAGCCCGTGGGCCCTGTGATGAACACGTTGTCGCACTTGAGATCCCGATGAATGACGGGGGGTGATCGCGTGTGTAGGAAGTGGAGTCCCTTGATGATTTGTCTGCACCAGGACTTGAGCACGCGTTGGTTGATTTTTTTGAAGCGGCGTAGGTAGGTTTTGAGTGTTCCCGAGGTCATAAGCTCGGTAACAAGGACAATGTACTTTTTGCTTGTCATGGAGGCTGATGTTGCCTTTTGATGACCTCCCAGGAATCGTAGAAGCGTACTATGTTTGGATGTTGTAGGCCCTTGAGCATTTCTGCCTCTTCCTTGAAGCGTTGTCGCTCGGACTTTGTGAGTTTTTTATCCTTGTGCTCGCACCAGGCCACGGAGACGCCCGTGATGGTGTCCAGCCCCCTGTAAACGGTCTTAAAGCTCCCCCGTCCGATTTCTTCCATGTATTTGAGGAACCTCCCCTCCGGGGACTGGTCCACAGCTTGGGGCTCTTCCTCCTCGTCATTACTGGGTGGTGCAGCGGCGGCGGGTGCCGTCTTGGGCGGGACTGTGGTCGTGGAGGCTGTGGTCGTCGTGGCCACAGAGGTGGTGGTGGAGGTGACCTTCGTGGCCGAGATGGGTTCCTCCTCTTCCACGGTGCCCTTCTCACTCTTTTCCGTGTCTTGCTTCTCCACAACGAATCGTCCTCCGGCCTCCATGGGCGCAGGCGGCGGAGTGCTTGCCGGTGAGGCGCTCCCCTTTTTGTTGTTGCTCTCCGTCTGTTCCTTGAGTCGGGAGGGGGTAAATCTGAGTCTTGAGGGGATGTCCTTGGCGGAGCGCGTCTTGAGAAGGAGGGACTTGGAGGGCTTCCTCCGATGGGAGTGGGTGGAGGTCGCCTCAGGCGTCTTTCGTATCTCTGGATAGGTGCGATACGTGGCGCTGGGGCCGGCGTTGTTGTCCTCGGCGATGACCTCCGAGCCCTTGGAAGACAAGGACTCTGAGGACGTAAGGAGATGTCTCCGTCGCGTGTTCCGCGTCATGCCATTGTGATTGAGATTGGTGGAATGATGATGATGATGGGTGGTGTTGTTGTTGAGGGCGTTGTGGATGTTTTTGGAGAGTTGATGAGAGGAGGGTGTTCGGAGAGGGTGTGAGGAGGAGGAGGAAGTGGACGTTGGGGGTGTCCCCGGGTTGGAGTGATGGTGGTGAAGGATGCTGGAGCTGTTTTGATTGTGGTTGGATTGGTTGTTATTGTTGAATTGATGGAGATGTGTGTTTGGAGTCGTGGGGTGGAGTTGGTTTGAGTTTGGGTTGTTGTTGGAGTCTCCGATGAGCGATCGTCGCGAAAGAGAGCGCTTCTGAGTGCTTGAGGAAGATGAGCTGGAGGAAGAAGACATCGCTTGCTTGCTGGCTGCCTTGCTGGCTTACTTACTTACTTACTTGCTTGCTTACTCCAAAGGGAGAAGAAGAAGGAAGGAAGGAAGGAAGGAGGGCAAAGGAAGGATGTAAGGAAGGAAGGAAGGGTGTAAGGAAGGCAGGCAGGCAGGCAGAGGATCCAAGTAGGGATCAAGGACCTCGAGACAGAAGTCGTGGTATTAAAGCAAGAGACCGAGTCGTCTCTCTCTCTCTCTTTCTCTCTTTTTGCTTGAGTGTCCTTGTGGTTTCCCTCAAAAGAGAGAGCGACTATAATTGCTCCTGATTAGCCTCAAGGAGAGAGGAGGAGGAAGGGAGTCTGGACGTGGACGTGGAGGTGGATGGTGAACTGGAAGAAGAAGACAACAGAGGACGACTTCCAGTCTTCCACTCGCGATCAAATAGGGACAAGGAAGGCAGAGACGACGAAGACGGCATCCTACTCAATGCACGCAAGGATCCAGGGGGAGACACAGATAGACACACAAACACGACGAGATGGGACGCAGACAGACAGGCAGGCAGGCAGACTCGAGACTCTGATGAATCCTAAGAGATGGAGGAGGTCTCACACTTCGATCGATCCAAACGAAGGAAGAGAGAAAGAATGGAAGGATGGAAGGAAGGAAGTCCAATCTGAAAGAAAGAAGGAAAACAAGAACGTGACTCAAACCAGACTTGGGAGAAAAGACACAGTGAAACGAATCAAACTAGCTTTGATACTGACTTCAAAGATGAGCTCTACTTCTTCCACACGGGCACTCACTTACTCACTTATTCAAGAGAGACTTTGGATCCAACCCTACCTTTAAATATGACAAAACGACAAGATGGACGAATAGTTCTCTTCAAGACGACGAACACTTCTTCTTCTTCTCCTGTTTCTTCAACTTCAGGACTGAAGAAGATAATAAGAAGAAAAAGAAGAAGAAAAAGAAAGAGAAGAAGAGAAGGAGACGACTTCAATACTCTCCTTTTCCACTTCAGACATGCAGGCCAGCGCTCATTACTCCCCTCTCTTCAACACCACTCACCTTCTCTCTTTCTCTCTCTCTGTCTTCTTATATTCCGCAGAGCGCACCCGCAAACGCGCCGACCCGCTCTTTCTCTCTCTTTCTCTTTCTATTCTTGGGTGAATGCCTGCTGTTTCTCCTGATGTGGAAAAGAATTCCCCCTTTAATCCAAATAATTATTATAAGATGAATGGAGTCTCTTTCCCAAACTCTGCTGCTGCTGCTCTTCCTGCATTGGGAGGAATGGAGACAAACACACTTAGTTTCTTTGCATTTGGAAGATTCATGCGCCTATATATTCCCGAACTTGCATTTGGAATATGTTGACCATAATAATCGTAATAATAATAAATAGGAGCCTTCTTTAAAGGAAAAAAGAGAGCCGGCGTTCCTTCCTCGCACGCGTTTTGACATTAAAGTCCACAACGTGGGGGGAGAAGAGGAGGAATGCAAACGTCAGTAGGGGTTGCATGGGCGGAGGGGTAGGAAAGGAAAAAAAAAAGAGAGAGGGGGGGGGTACATTTTTTTTATTGCACTTCGGGCAGTAGTTGTGTTCTTCTCTAAGCAACTTTTTTTTTGGAAAGCAAGAGGAGGGGGTAAAGACTGCAAAAGGTCTCCACCCGAGGTTAGATTTAATATGTGGCACACCCTGGTGGTGTATGCGGGAGAGAGATGGCACACAGAAGGAAGAAAAAGAGACTTCTCGCACGTGTCCCAATATATACATATATACTTCTTCTCCCTTTCCACTTTATAAGACCACTTAAGCACACCAAGAAATATAAAAAAAAACAAGTTATTAATGTTTTTTTCCAATGTGTTTTCACACTTTTTCTCTCTCTATAGCCACCCATCATGGCTACAGAGTGTTGCACTCACCCAAAACTACAAAAAATATTTTTCCTGTATGACTAAACATTAAATTCTTTTAAAAAATTGCTAATAAATATGTACGCCATCAAATAATACATTTATAAGAATGAAGGCACACGCAACCTAATAAAAGTTTGCTAGAAGAAGCAACGACCTTTAAATGAAGAAGAAGAAGCGAGGTCCTGAAGAGGAAACAGTTATTATTAATACAAAGCGTGGAGAGAGAGAGAGAAAATCATAAACATAGTGAATAAACCTCTCCCAAATCCTGATGAGTCACATAATTTCCCCCAGAAATACGGCTTATAAAGTTGTTCTTTGCATGTGCATATTGATATTGTTGAATTATTGATGGGCTCCGAACAATAATAATAATAAATGCATATATCCTTTCTTTTAAGAGAGGAAGAGGGAAGATGATACAAAAAAAAACTAAAAGCATACATAGACTAAGGACGAACTTGGCGCCTAAGCTATTATACTCGTATTAGTCTTAATACTACTAGAAGTTAAGCTTCAAAGGCACTTTTATATAAGAATAATGACAAGCCAAGCAGGCCTCTTCTTCACGCAATTTTGCATGAGAGGGAAAACAACTGCCAAGAAACCCCACCTCTTTTTTTTTACTTTCTTAGCTTATAAAACAATAAAAGGGGCCCACTGCAACGATTACTTATAAAAATCCATTCTTATAACTGACTATATATATATATATATATATATATATATATATATATATATATATATATATATATATATATATATATATATATATATATATATATATATATATATATATATATATATATATATATATGTAGCGTAACCTAACCCCTTTCTCATTCCCTCTCTATAAGAACAACTTCACTTTCTCCCCTCCCCGCCCTTGTAAAAAAGGGTGAAAGCAACCCTTCCTTGGCTCATGCCTTGAAGGGGCCCTGACTACCTTTTTCCGCTTAAAAGAAGAGACGGTCCATGCAAGGAATAATCATCATCATAATCGCTTGAAGTGCGCCTTGACTTACAGATACTTAAAAAGGCAAATACTTATGATAAATGCGGTCATATTTGCATAAGGACTCCTCCAATGGATCTATTGAATATGACGTCAGAGTTGAATGACTATATCATCTGGGGCGGGGTGGGGTGTTGGGAGTTGAAAGCATAGAGATATAAAGATATAGAGAGCTGATTCCCTTCAATAGCAGAGAAACAGCGTTCTGTTGTTTCTGTGTGTCCACTAATAACACATTAATTTGATCTACGTCATTTTCAGCTGATCATAGAGATAGATTCTATCTCTATGATCAGCTTACGCTGACGTAGATCAAATTACTTTGTTTATAGTGGACGCAGAGATACATATGTTCTTGACACAATGACGTATTTCTCTGACGAATCCAATAAGCTCTCTATATCTTTATATCTGTATGGTTGAAAGCAGTGTTATTGCTACCGAGAGGATCAAAACATGGTATATTTGAGCATTTTAATAAGGTTCAAATAGAGTATATTTGTTTCTTTTTGCTGTCAAAGAGAGAAAATAAAGCATTTATTATCCTTGACTCATAATTAAGTTATGAAAAGGTTATTTACTCTTTTAATCCTCTCATTGCTTTATTTACATTTTAGCTTCCATATTTTATTATTTTTTGTAGCACATTCTCTCTCTATTGTTAGTTAGTTAGACTTTATTTCCGCTTGCCAATATATATAGTTTACAGGGAAAAAGAAAAAAACATATAAAAAACAAGAATAGAGTAAAAATAATATTATATATAATAAATAAAAACAAGCAATGAGTACGGCCACGCAAAAGGGGTATTTGTGCTACTACGGAATATTATAAGAATTTTACGTTGTACAATAATTATATGGCATAATTTTTTTCATTTTGACACATTTCATTAGCTTTGAAATTCGATTATATTTGGCTACGCATTGAATGGCTTCATATCTTTCTTGGGAATGAGCAGGGCATCATCTGCTGATGAGGTGATCGGCTGTCTGCGGCTCTTCCTCGCAAATGTTGCAGGTTGCAGTTGAGTTTTTCCATTTGCTGAAATGAGCCAGAAAAGGCCCATGTCCGGTGTAGGCTTGAACTAGCAACCGCAATTTTTGTCTGTCGAGGTTCACAATCTTCTTCTTGTTGGGTTTTCCAAGCAAACCACGCGTATGAGCCATGGTCCGTTCATTCAAATAATAATTCTCTCTCTATATATATATTTATAATCTTCCTTATTAAAATCGTTATTACTTCATGATAACCCATGAATTACAATATTATGTAGGAACTCTGTGTTACATACTTGAGTTCTGTGATGACGTCGATGGACTCTATAGTTTCTTTTTTATGTATAAGAGAATGCTATTTCAAAGATTAAACAAATATTATTTATACAATTACTGAACACGTGTTTGAAGATAAAATTTTATCCCTTCAGTATTCAGAGGATACAAAGATGGAAGGACTTTTAACCTGTAACAAATGATTCCTGGACTTTGTAGTATTCATTTTGCCTCATAATAAAACCTTATAATAATATTAAAGGAATCAATGAATTACCAGGTTATAATTATTTTTATTTTTTATTAGCATGTTAACATCACATAAATAGATTTAAATATTATATGACAAGGATAATAGGATTTTTTTTGGGAGAGTCAAAATATTTGATAACATGATGAACAACAAGATGAAAAATATGATTCTAGGGCAATCACCCCCCGGACTAGCACCCCCCGTGCCAATCACCCCTCGGACATTTACCCCCCGTTAGTAATATTTTTATCTCTTAAAGTCCACTTATGAAGTTTACTATGTTTTCTAGTTATTAACAAAGATGACGTCACTGGTTTGTACGCAGTCCCAGTTCTTTAGAATTGGAATCTGTATGAATTAAACGTGCATAAATTTTCAAATTTTGTGTCTTAGACCTTATATCTAGGCTATTTATGTACAACTAGACAATCATACAGTTTGTAACCTATCAACTCAAGATATCTTATTTATCTCATATAGGTCCTAATCTATTTTCTAAGATTTCATCAAGGAACCACTTGTCTTAAATCGAAGACTATGATCATTGGAGAAAGTGACTATTTGAAAATCAAAAACTCATCCACTCAAATAAGTTGACATATAATTTTATTCTCAACTTATTATATTCATTTCTTCACACCCGAAAACGTGTTCCTGTGACTTTTTTAAGATAACCAAGTCCCCATTAGTCTTCACAAGCAGCGGAAAAGTAGATCAAGAAAGTGGTTCACCAGTGACGTCATCTTTGTTAATAGCTGGAAAACATAGTAAACTTCATAAGTGGACTTTAAGAGATAAGAAATATTACTAACGGGGGGTAAATGTCGGGGGTGATTGCACGGGGGGGCTAGTCCAGGGGGTGATTGTCGGGGGGTGCTAGTCCGGGGGTGATTGTCTGGGGGGTGCTAGTCCTGTTACGGAAAAATATATACAGGTATAAATAATTTATTAATAATATCGACTATGAAATATATCATTTGTTAGTGAGGTTATGCTTACATTATTTAGTTTTTCAAAATATTAGTGTTAATTTTACCATCATTGGTTTCGAAATTGTATGAGATTTGTCAGTGCATACCCTCAATCCTCTCATTTTTCAATTTTGCTTAAATGACTCGGTTTTATTATACTAGAATAACATTTGGCAATTGTTTATACGATCTAATATATGATTTGATTGAGGCAAAGAATCGAATTTATGATCACTAATCATTACTGAAATACCTAACTACGATTAGATCCGATGTTTTTAAGACTAATTTGCTAATTTGAAATCTTTGAGTAGGACATTGCTCGTGAATTAGAAAGTTTCTGAAGCATTATTATTTCCGTTTCTATACGGACCGCGATCACATCTCTTTGGAAGGATACATTAAGTATGTTTGCTGAGGTCCTCTCCAATCTTTTTGTTTTATCAAAGCATAGCCTTTCAATATTGGCCACCATGACAATAAAATTCGATTCATTTTTCACGAAACTTAGCATTTTTTAAATTTTATTTATTTATATCTCTATGCAAGCACAATAAAGAAACAACAAACCGAACATTTTCTGTGTTCATTATTTGTGGAACACATAGACCAGACATGGGCAAACTAAGGCCTGCGGGCCGTATACGGCCCTTAAGGCAATTTAATCCGCCCCACCGAGCTTGTCCAGCAAATAAAATAATATGGCTTCATACATCATTCATTACGTCTTGTCCATACAATACCGAGTTTCACCAATAGATGAGGCGCACAGACATTTAAGCCGCGCCTTACTTTTATTTCTCTCTTGAATGTTTTCTCATTTGCCATTTGAGTCCTTCTGTAAAAAAAAAAAATGAACGGACCAAAGAAAAAGAAAGTGGACAGTCAATGCACTCCTGTGGCCCCTTTTTCAAATTTTATAGCCCATAGTAGCCCGCAGTCAAAAAGTTTGCCTATCCCTGACATAGACTCTGCTTTATATATATAGTGATCCTCCTCCTTATTGTAACTGTCCCTTACGGCTTAAGATCAAACAGTCCGTAAGACTTCTCGGGCTTTGTTAGCAGTCTCACCTAACGATTAATAGTAATAGGAAGAAAATAAATATGATTGTATTGGGTTGGTTCTTTGCCATTATAAATAATTATCGTTTCCTTCGGGATTTCGTTTAAAGTTTGTCTATTTGATATTTTGTTTTTCAAATGTTCCGAGAAATCAAAAATCGAAGGGAAGCTCAATCAACAGCGTATATATTTAATTTTGTGTTATGTGGCTTCTTTGAATACTTGAGAAGATCCGGGATCATTGGGTAGGGTCCAATTTTGTTGAGGCAGTTTATCAACCATTCCTTAAGAAATTCAGTATCTTTTGGAAATCATAAGACCACAATAATAGTTTCATTACATATTGAAAAAATTGCCTTCTAATTGTTCTAGATTGTAGAAACAAGCAGACAGTATTCTCTTAAATAAGGGTAAACCTCAACAGCCCCGTGTAGCAATAAAACCCAGAGATGAACTAAGTATAAGTACCTTAGAAATAAATAGACGATGAATGTTAAAGATGAAAAAGGATGTTTATTGAATAAACGTTGGAAACAAAGTAAGAGACAGAAGTAGGAACCGGTCCTGTTTATATAGGAGTGTGCTGAGATTATCCACCAATCAGAGCGAAGCATTTAGATGAAAGGAATGTAGAATTCCCCCCCTCCTCCAGGCTATTGCACAGGAATCCATTGTTCTTCTCCTCTTGGCGCCACAGAGTCGGCATCATGGGGAGAAGTACACGTTGAGACTCGTATATAATGAATCATGTTGCTAACGAATTATATATTATAAAATGATACTAAAATGATAGATTTGTCACGACACTCCCCCCATGAGACGTTTAGCGTTCCAAAGAGAGGTAAAGGTCTCATGATGAAAGACCATCTCATTTTAGGGAATGTGTAGATCCCTGAGGAAATCGAGATAACGTGCGCATCGTCACTCAAAAGCGGGATTATTTATCGTTAGTATTCATGTGCACCAATGACATTTTCCGATCGTTAGACTGAGGTTAAATCGTGTTGGTAGTTGCGAACTTTCCCACAAAGTTTTTACTCGGCACCCATCTGAATGTGTTTGAGATATCGTTCGACTATTGGCCCGATAAAAACCCCAAAAAAAAATTACTTAAAACTACAACTTAAAATAACCCCCTCCCTTCAATATCGAAAAACAGCCGAAATGAATCTCAAACCAGTTGGTTAATCCTCCAAACCTTGCCATCCCTATTGAATCAGACCAAAATCTGACTCTGCTAAGGAGCCTCCTGGCGAAGGTGAAAAACTTAATACTCTTTATTAAAAAACCGATGTTTCGGAAAAAATAGAGTAAATGTGAATAGGGAATGCCTGCTTGTCCTGTAGCTTCCAGCGCCATGAGTTTCAATCAATTTCGTTACTCATTCAGCTGTATTCAAGATCAAGGAGTTTGGATTCCATGGGGTCGTAAATCCCATATAGAACCTCTGGTCAGAAGGTTGTAAGGCTTCTGGCCCTCGGCAGGTCCGACTACTGCTGGGGTTTCCAACATGATTTAGATATCCGTGCGTTTCTATCGTCTGTCCACGGATACGAACTATACCACAAAATAAAAATTGTGCCATAAAAAACCTCCGTGAGGGAAAAAAACGTGAAAAACCTCTGAGGAAAAATGTGGCCCAACTTTCATTCGAAGCTAGTTCTTATGTTTATATTTAAGATATATGTAAAGAGGGAAAAATACTTGAAGTATTGAAAAACCCTCCCTATAATTTACCTCCATTTAGGCTTCTATAATAACCTGGGCGTTGCCTTTTCCTTCCTGACCCATTAGAGCTCTGGCTGGTAGCATTTTTTGTTCCATCATGCATTTCAACTAAGCTTGCAGGGTCTGCCTGAGTGTCCTCTAAGCACTTAGGTGGAAGAAAAACAGACTCGGAGGTTGCAGTTAATGCCTCCTTGCCTGGGTCAGTGTCTATGGTTCCTCCTTTACTAGAGTCTTGGACGGGTTCACTTCCGACGGGAGATCGGTCGGTCCCTCTCTCAGGGGTGATCAATCCCTTTGATTGGGTGACTTTCAACGTCCGCCGTCCGCTTCCACAACATCCATTATCCAGATCAGGATTTCCCAAGTCTTTACTCTTATTGTCCGTCTCTGAGAGAATTTGCGAAGACTCAAGCAATGCTACCTGTCTAATTGACCTTATGATAACCGTATTAGATAGTGGTAGCTGTACAGAGACTGACAAAGCATTGCCTTGGTTAGAATTGTGGATCTCAACGACTCTCCCAATTCTCCACTGATTCTTCTCTAGGGTGTCAGGCTTCAGCAGCACAACATCCCCAGGACGGAGAAATTTTCTATTAAAAGAGTCCTTGATCCACTTTGAAGGTATACTTAACTCTTGTAAGTATTCCTTACGCCACGCAGACCAAAACGAATTAAGTATTCGTTTTCTAGTGATCCACATGTCCGAACATGGTATATTCTCCATCACCTTATTTGATGGTGAGGTTATGTTGTTGAGATTCCTGCCATACTGCAGCATGTTCGGTGATATGACCATAGCTCCATCTTGAGCTGTTCCTAGTGGACGGTCGTTTATGGCTCCTATTAACTCAGATATAATAGTTTGGAGCTCTCTGAGTGGCAATTTGTTCTTTTGAAGTAATACTTTAAACTGCTTCTTAAATATAGCCACCATACGTTCTGTAACTCCGTTCGTCCAAGGAGCATCAGGAGTACTGAATTTCCATTCAATTTGTTCTCCTGAGTAATTCTCAGCTTGAACTTCTTTAAAGTCCAGATTTTTAAGTGTTTGCAGCTGTTTGTTAGAAGCTACAAAATGACGAGCATTATCTGAATAGATAATTGCTGGTTTGCCATACCGGCCAACAAACCTCCGCAGAGTTTGTAAGAACTCTCGTGTGGAACAAGATTCAATCGACTCTACATGGATAGCTCGGGTATGAAGACATGTAAATAAAGCCAGCCATACTTTAAACGTTGGTGGATGAGGACAACGATCATTGAATGCTTCCTCACACTGATGCTTACAGTATAAGGGACCCAGGTAGTCGATTCCTACATTTCGCCATGGGCTTGGATTATCCATTCTAATAGTAGGTAAGGGAGCCATTTTTGGAGACTCAAACTTGATATATCGACACCGAGGAACTTTACATAGCTTCCTAACTAAAGCTTTGACATATCCATAACCTCCAATAAACCAATATCGAGCTCTAAGCGTATTAAACGTTTGCTTCTGAGAGCAATGAAAGAGCTGCTGATGTGTATAGAGAACGATTCTTTCAGCAAGAGTTCCCTTAGGAATAATTATAGGGTTAGTAATGTCAAAAGCAATAGTAGAAGACACGTGTAATCGGCTCTGAAGTCTTAAAACTCCTAAACTTTTGTCATAAAAGACAGGAAGATGCCTGAGAGGTGATCCCGGGACGATCTTGTATTTTGTCGATTCAGAGCAGTTGTCCTTAAGGATTGTAATTTCTTTTACAAACCTGGCTTCTTGCTCGGATTTAATTAAGAGAACTTCGGCCCATTCAGTCTCTTCCCTATTCATAATAAGGGATTTCGTTGATTCTTTACGGGCCCACCTCCTAATACGAACGAGCACTCGTTTTATAACAGATAGCTTAGAGCATCGCTGTATAAGTTCACATATAACTGAACGAGAGCCGGTTTGTGCTGCATGAACCATAGACTTTTGATTTTGAGCAGCCAAGGCCTTTATTTGAGCAAAATATATTGCAAGGTCAGACCTAAAGATCTCTGATACATTATCAGTGACTTCATTTGGCTGTGGCTGTTTTGGCCATTTATCCCGGTTTTCCACGAGAAAACATGGACCGTGTTTCCAGAAATCAATTCTGTCAATAAGTTCGTTCATGTAACAACCTCTACTGGGCAAGTCTGCTGGATTGAGGACTCCGGGACAAAACCTTACATCGGCACCAAAGAGATTGTCAAGTACTTTGCAAACTCTACGTTCCTCCCATGGTTTACAAGCGCCTTTTCCTCT
Source organism: Caligus rogercresseyi (assembly GCA_013387185.1). Classification (NCBI taxonomy): domain Eukaryota; kingdom Metazoa; phylum Arthropoda; class Copepoda; order Siphonostomatoida; family Caligidae; genus Caligus; species Caligus rogercresseyi. The sequence goes on from CP045903.1 coordinate 8,207,040, forward strand.
ATTTATCCGTTGCAGATTTAGCAGAGAGTCTGTAAATATGACTGTGTTCTCTGGACAAATGATTGGCTTCAATGCGTTTTGAATATAATTTGCCATACTCACAGCCATAGTTAGAGCAACGAGTTCTGCCCTTGCAATTGTCAATATGTCCTCAAGCTTGCTTTTCTCCCGTAAAGTTTTAGGCATTAACGAGCTTTTTGAGTAAAGAAGTTGACTTTGCATTCTGCCTACCTCATTTTGAACAATGAGATATGCAGCGACACCCATTCCTACTTTAGAGGCATCTCCGAAGACTGCAAGAAGCTTTATGTTTCCTCCATTATAGCGAGGGAACCTAAGGTCCCTCAACAAGGGAATTTGACTCACCCATTTGGTAAATACTTTAATAGCTTCTTTTGCAGCTTCAGTATCTTTAGACTTAAGGTTTTCGTCCCATTTTAATTTATCTTCCCATAATAAAGGAAGAATCTGCTTAAACTGCATAACAAACGGTGAGACATAACCTTGTGTGTCAAAGACTTGACTCGCTAGAGATACAACATCTCTTCGCGATAATGAATCTGAGTAAGGGTTGAATTTTCCAAACTTGTCACCCAGATCAAATTTAAACTCATCAGTACTTGTATCAAGCATTAACCCTAGAACTGAAATCTCCCCTCTTGGAGTAGCAATTCGTTCAGGTTCAAGCCGCGAAATAATCTCTGGATGTGAAGATGCAATTTTGTGCCCATAAAATCCTCCACTCTCCAGAATTTTAAGTACATCAAGTGTTGTTTGGATTACGTCTTCTGGGGTATCACGAACAATATGTATATCATCCATATAAGTCATTTTATCTATGACCTCTGAAGCTATTGGATACTTCTTAGATACCTTCTTCGCAGTTTCTTTGAGACACCACATGGAAATATATGGTGCTGAAACTAATCCAAAGACCACGACCTTGAATCTCATCAAAAGAGGCTGATCTCCAGGTCGACTCCAAACAAAGCGGAACATATCTTTATCAAAACGGTCTGCAAGATTTATTGACAAGAACATTTTCCTAATGTCCACAGCAACAAAATATTTCTTACATTTCACCTTCAAAATAAGTTCCATTATTTGTGGAAGCATGTTTTTACCTGGCATCAATAGCTTATTCAAAGACTTAGTTTTATCCTTGACGTCAGGTAAAGATGCGTTAACCACGATCCTACATTTAGTAGAATCCTTATCAAGACGAAAGACTGGTCTTGACGTGAGAACATAGCTAGGATGCTTAGTAATTTTTTCGTTCGAAGGAACCTCCTCAGCATAGCCAAGATCAAGAAGCTCTTTATAAGCATCTTCAACCAAACTCATATGCTCAGGCTTGACTTTGTCATGAACTCGATGCATAACGGCAACGGCTCTATTGTAATTATCTGAAAGAACTCTACCATTAGGATCAGCATCAATCCACGGCATCTTAATGAACCACTTATTCAGTGATTGATCAAAGACAGAAGTTCTTTGCATGTGTAAGTCAGCCTGTAGTTCCAATGAAGTGAGCTCTGCTGTAATGGGCTCTCTAGAGTTAATACCCACGTTCTCTCCGTTCCAAAACTTGGCTAAATTGAACTCAAGAGAACGATAGACTGTATCAAGATCAAAGTCTTCATACTTTCTTATCTGTGTAATAACTCCAGAATACAAATGATCCTTATTATTGCCAATGGTTAATCGGTCTGAAATACCATCTGCCCCACTAAGGACCCACCCAAGGATGGTCGACTTAGCGACAGGGAATGTCATATCAATTTCCCTTGAAGGTAGTAAAACCTCCCTTTTCTCCTTGAGCATAATAGCAGAATAATAAGGCTCTGATAAAAGGATTTGAAAATTCCTTGCTCCTTCACTAGGTAATTTTTCCGTAAACTTAATATCTCTTGTGTAATCCCATTTTTTAGGATCAAAAGAAATTGGCTCAAGAGAATTGCCAATTTTCTCACAAGTCATGGCAACAATGGGTGCAGTACAAGTAGAGCCTTTAAAGCTGGCCAAACAAAAAACAACTTGCTTTTCTCTATAAGAGTTTACTGCTCCCCCCGCAACAGCGATATCAATATCAATATTGTCTCCTTTAAGTCCAAGAGCATTTGCTGTTGCAGATTCTATCATAGAAAGGTTTGCTCCAGAATCGAGCAAGACTCTAACTTTGATTGATTTGCCATTACCAGGATTGATGACTCGACAACAGATAGTAGCACAAAACGCATTATACTTAGGGACATTCATGGAACTTATTACAGAATTAATCAACAAAACCTTTCCTTCTTCCCTCTGAAGTGACATGGATTTGGTGTTATTATTCCCGCATGCGTTTTTGATGCAGTTATCAGCTTCACTTGTCATCACAGGATGTGGGTACTTCTCTACCCCTTTATAATCAAAATTACAAATCAAATGTGTGACCTTCAAATCACCCACAGTATCATGACATGTCTCCGTCAATGACTTCTGACTAGTAAGTGGAGATTCATCATTGACACTACCATGAATGGAAGTTCCCATATAACCCACACTATCATTGCAATCATAAGATCTGTACTTCTTACTCGGAGAATGAAATAAAGAGATGTTAGAATAATTTTTACGTGATTTTTTATTTCTATTATCACCCTTTTTACAATTCTCTTTATTATTATCCTTATTAGGGTTTTTTCTCTCCTGTGAAGAAATTAAGCTCTGGATATGCGCGTTAGTTGCCTGCTGGGATTTGAGGAGTTCCCGAAGCACTTCCGTAGGCGGGCCTTCCCCGGAGAACTTTGACCCAATAACCTTGGCGGCATCGTAGTGGAGAGCAGGCTTTCTCTCACGCTCGACCGTTATGGTTTTAGGGTTATTAAGCAATTGGGGAATGTGAAGATTGTGACGTTCGGCCACAATTTCTCCTCGTACCGCGAGATCCTCAATTTTGTCAGCCGCATTTATGAACGCACTCGTAAATGGCTCTTTGCCAATATTGTACCAATAGCGCGATGCAGCGTAGGTGAGGGACCTTAGCTCCTCCAATTCTGCCCGACCGCGAGACAGTTTGGCGAAGAAGAGCTTCATCTCCAGTTCACGGTCGCCTTTGTCGGAGCTATCCAGATGCTCTTTCATTTTTGAGAGAAGCGAATGGAGCTTTCGGAGAGACACCCTGCAGTTAGCCGCAGCCTTCTGGTATTTGGCATATTTTGATGCAGCTTGAGGAAAATGCTTCTCCACATGCTCATCAAGGTCCTTAGTGGGAAGTCCAGGATGCGCCTCAGTGACCAGGTCTATTAAAGTCCGGCGGAGATCATCTTCCTCGAAAGCCGACAATAGATGGGTCATTTCTTCACCTTCCTGCTCTTCGGGCATTTTGCTTTCTGAAGAGATAAGAAAAGAGTTGTGATTAACACCAAATAAATTGTCACAAAAAGATAATACACTGAGTCTTCAAATGATGTTGACTCAAATATGTAGAATTAAGCAGTACAAATTCAGGACCCAAAAAATCAGTATTGACCTTTCCACTGAATGATTTGTCAATAAACTATTGAAAAGACAATAGATTAGCACAATCACCCCGCTGAATCTGTACTACTCAAGATTCCAGTCTTCTCATAGAGAAGTGGATCGAATTCAGTAGAGAAGGACCGTTTACCCTCTCTCTAGGAAATGAGCTCCTCTTTGTTACCGTCAGAGTACTTACTCTGGCTTCACAAAGAATTACTCAAATCACTGAATCGGTGAAAAAGTTTCTAGCCTTCTCAAAGAGAAGTGGAGCGAATTCAGTAGAGAAGGACCGTTTACCCTCTCTCTAGGAAATGAGCTCTTCTTTGTTACTGTCAGAGTACTTACTCTGGCTTCACAAAGAATTACTCAAATCACTGAATCGGTGAAAAAGTTTCTAGCCTTCTCAAAGAGAAGTGGAGCGAATTCAGTAGAGAAGGACCGTTTACCTCTCTCTAGGAAATGAGCTCTTCTTTGTTACTGTCAGAGTACTTACTCTGGCTTCACAAAGAATTACTCAAATCACTGAATCGGTGAAAAAGTTTCTAGCCTTCTCAAAGAGAAGTGGAGCGAATTCAGTAGAGAAGGACCGTTTACCCTCTCTCTAGGAAATGAGCTCTTCTTTGTTACTGTCAGAGTACTTACTCTGGCTTCACAAAGAATTACTCAAATCACTGAATCGGTGAAAAAGTTTCTAGCCTTCTCAAAGAGAAGTGGAGCGAATTCAGTAGAGAAGGACCGTTTACCCTCTCTCTAGGAAATGAGCTCTTCTTTGTTACTGTCAGAGTACTTACTCTGGCTTCACAAAGAATGACTCAAATCACTGAGTACGCTAGATTAGAAATTTTTTGCTCCCACAAGAGGGAAATGAAGCAATTTCAGGAAACTAGGACCGTTTACCTAATTCCCGGGAAATGAAATACTCTTTAACTGCCAGAGGTAATATGAAGCCTTCCGAAAGAGGACTAGGACATACCACAGCCTGACAGAGAGTTACTCCAATCCCTGAGTACACTTCAAAAAGAACTGTTATATTGCACACAAGACTATCAGGGCCTACAGACTCGTAGATCTCAAGATTTCTCTCAAGATCCGGCTCGAAGGACCATGTAGAAACAAACAGACAGTATTCTCTTAAATAAGGGTAAACCTCAACAGCCCCGTGTAGCAATAAAACCCAGAGATGAACTAAGTATAAGTACCTTAGAAATAAATAGACGATGAATGTTAAAGATGAAAAAGGATGTTTATTGAATAAACGTTGGAAACAAAGTAAGAGACAGAAGTAGGAACCAGTCCTGTTTATATAGGAGTGTGGTGAGATTATCCACCAATCAGAGCGAAGCATTTAGATGAAAGGAATGTAGAATTCCCCCCCTCCTCCAGGCTATTGCACAGGAATCCATTGTTCTTCTCCTCTTGGCGCCACAGAGTCGGCATCATGGGGAGAAGTACACGTTGAGACTCGTATATAATGAATCATGTTGCTAACGAATTATATATTATAAAATGATACTAAAATGATAGATTTGTCACGACAATAATAACAATGATAAGAGTATGAACCAAATATGGATCCCAATTCCACAAATCCACATTGAGGCCTCACCCCACCGCAAAAGGAGCCCATCGGCTTACACTTTATCAATTATGGCATATACCTTAATAGATACGACTGTTTATTGGATAGTTATGTGCTATCACTGTAACATGGACATAAAGGAAATAAGAAGAATATATTTATATAAAAGGAAACAATATATTTATATATATATAGACTATATTTATATTTACGCACACACACACACACACACATACACACACATATCTATTATATATATATATATATATATATATATATATATCTATATATATATATATATATATATATATATATAAAGGGTGATTTTTTAAGAGTTAAGTTTTTCAGTTGGCAGCACTGCTTGATAATGGCGTCCTAACGTCAGCTGTTAAAGTGGAAAGTTTTCAGTATACTCTGCCATTTCATCATGGAAAGACTTACAAATGAGCAACGATTGCAAATTGTTGAAATTTATTATCAAAATTCGTGCTCTGTGAAAAATGTGCATCGTTTGTTACGACCATATTATGGTCGTCATAATCGACCTTGTGAATCGACAATTCGTGCTGTTATCACCAAATTTCGCACGAAATTTACTTTGCTGGACATTAAACCATCGACTCGCATGCGTACAGTGCGTACTGAAGAGAATATTGCAGCCGTAGCATCCAGTGTTAATGAGAATCGTGAAATGTCAATTCGTCGCCGTTCTCAGCAATTGGGTTTGTGTTACTCAACCACATGGAAAATTTTAAGTGTCGATTTGGGTTTGAAAGCCTATAAAATTCAGCTTCTGCAAGATTGAAGCCTAATGACCTACCACAACGTCTAATGTTGGTGAATGGGCGTTAGAACAGCTCGATGAAAATCCGCTGTTTTATCAAAAATTGTGTTCAGCGATGAGGCTCATTTCTGGCTCAACGGATACGTAAATAAGCAAAACTGTCGCATCTGGAGTGATGAACAGCCACATGCTATAAATGAATTACCGATGCATCCCGAAAAAACGACAGTTTGGTGTGGTTTATGGGCTGGTGGCATCATCGGTCCATTTTTCTTCAAAGATGATCGTGGAAGAAACGTTACCGTCAACGGCGAACGCTATCGAGCCATGATACACGACTTTTTTTGCCCCAGTTAGCTGAGTTGAACTTGGTTAACATGTGGTTTCAACAAGACGGCGCCACATGCCACACAGCTCGTGAAACAATGAACATGTTGAAGGATGAATTTGGTGAGCAGCTTATCTCACGAAATGGCCTGTAAGTTGGCCACCAAGATCGTGCGATTTAACGCCTCTTGATTATTTCTTGTGGGGTTATGTAAAGTCGTTAGTCTATGTGGACAAGCCGAACACGATTGAAGCCTTACAGGATAACATAACACGCGTGATTCGTAGAATACAGCCCGAAATGCTCGAACAAGTGACGCAAAATTGGACCTTCCGAATGGACCATTTGAAACGGAGCCGCGGACAACATTTAATGAAGTTATCTTTAAAACGTAAATGGCAAAGGCTAATTTATTGATTTCAATAAATTTTTTGATTCTATGCTGCAAATTTAAGTGTTTTATTCGATTCTTAAAAAAACAACTCTTAAAAATCACCCTTTATATATATATATAGTTATATATATATTCAGATAATTCCATAATGTATGCATCAGGACATATGCCAAATTAAATTAAGTATTCTAAAGAAACTAGCCCATTGCCGCTCCGCGGCTGGTGCTAGGCCTTCGTGCGGTGGGTGGCCTACGGCCACAGCATTATACATGGTAACATATCTTTGGATAATATGTTGAGGCAGGTTTAACCTTGCATCAACAATGAAGTTTTTGAAGCTATGATGATGGAGACGTCGATAGAAAGAGTTTTATGGATAGAGAATGATATGAGTATTTTTCAACAAAAAAAAGTAAGGGAATTTTTTTAGATTATCCAGTAAATCGGATTAAGTCCTCTCTTATACTACAAATATATACATATGTATTTATTTTTCTTTTATTTTTCCCCTTTTCTTACTTTAAAAAACTCTATCGTCTCATTAAAAAAAGGGTACGGTTTACTCGATCTCCTACCTGAGCTAGAAACAAAGAGAAACAACACTTCAACACGGCCATCGTGTTAACATTCCTCACAAACCTCTCTATTATTGTACTTATTATAGAAGAAGAATAAAAAAGTATTCGTGATGCAGAGTGCTCCTGCCTTGTTCTTATTATTGTTATTGTTTACATTGATTCATCATTGCTTGGGATCAAATTTCTCGAATGGGAGTGGACGGGTGGCATGATTCCAGTCATTATATTTGCCCCGTCTCGTCTCATCCTCCTCCTCAATGATCGGAGGAGGAGACGAGACGTTTGGGAGCTCCTTCATCAATGTGGTCGCTCCTAGCACTGACTCGGCTCATGAATATGTTCAACGGGACTCGCGGATCCAGATTGATCTATGGGACTGACTCGTTCTGGGATGGATGTGTTTATGGGAGATTCATTCATCTGTACGACCCGGGTAAGTACTTCAATGAACTTCTCGTCACAAAAGCTAGTTCTTAAGACCTCTTAAATATAAAATAATTAAATATATATATATATAAACGTTGACTCTTTTAGTATTTTATGAGCGACCTGACGAGGAAGACAGTGAGGGCCTCGTCGTCTGGGACAAGCGATCTACATATCTGGGCAGCTCTGGCAAGACATAACTGATGAGAGCGTTTCGCGTCATAATTTCGGTGGGCCCGGAGTCCCTCGAAAATAAACGGACACTAAACATGCTTCAAAAACTCCCCTCCTCAGAGTACTTTAAACTCTGGAAGAGCCCCACGCAGTATTCCTTCAACAAGGAGGGAAATTGCCTCATCTGCATCCAAGGAGGAGCTGGACGTCAACAAAGTTCGAGGGATTCACAAGGCATACAAGGACATCTTCGTGCGCTTCTACTTCTGCTTCGCTCAAATCATCCTCTGTTCCACCATCAACGGTATCAAAAACACGATCAGTGCCGGGTCCTCATAATCTTGGTTCTTGGAAGGGTGTTCAGCCACGGAATAGTCCTGAACCTCCTCACATACATGTTCGTTGAGAAGCAGCGAAAAAACGCGGAGTTCCTCGCGAATGCCATTAAACGCCTCGTTCTTAGTTTTCTCGATGGCGAGGAGTTGGCCCTCGTAGCTGCCGTGAACGGAGAGGCCACGGATCTTGGCGTCTCCATGTTACCCCTTTTGGGCGTCGTCTTTACCTCGGACAAGGCCACGTTCAGTACCCCCTACGGACACTACCAATGACAGGGAAAACTCTGGAGACGCTCATCTGTCTCCTGTGTTCGCGTCAAGGCGCGGTTTTCTAACACGGCGACCAAGCAGGACCCACCGTTAATATTTTTATAATTCTTGTTTAACCCATTAACTCCGGAATTATTATTTTTCTCTTGATTCATCTAAAATTATATCAAACATTCATTTTATTTTTGCTCATAAAGCCAATCGTGCCTAAAATAGGCCCCATGTCCAAAAATTAACACTAGGAGTTAATGAATACATTTTTATATTATTTTTATTCTTTAGACGAAAAATAAATTCTACATACATATTTTTCTACATAATTATTTATTCTTCATAGAAAACAAAAAGTCATTTACTTACTAATTTATATTAACTTACAAAAATATAATTAATAATTATATTTTGTGATAAATTTCTAAACAATCGATACAAAGTCCAACGTTAAATTTACAGTATTCCGGGTGAATTATCTGACAATTTCCATGAAATCGGTAGTCAATCTCTCCTGGGTTATACTTTTTTCTTTCCAGATGCTTTAGGCTCTATGTCATATTTCTTTATATAAGCCATGGCTATATCTATTCGGAAATGTAACTGTGAAATACATAGTGTTTCACACTCTTTGTTAATCTACCATACGTTATTTATTGAGGCGTCGTTTACCCGGGTGAATATTGGCCACCACCATTTTTTCCTCTAATACCTATTCGATAATTATTAATATTCTGATTCATTAGATCTGTGCCTCCCATATACTGGTTATATTGATATATGCTGTGAAGGACTGGAAGCTGAATCATTTAATTTGTTACTCCATCTTTTTACTTTTTGGTGGGGCTTGGTACGATATATTGCCGATGCAATTGTAACAATAGAATATCTTTCCATTGTGTCACATGAACCGAACTATCTCCTAAACCTGACAAAGGTAAATTTTGAGACCCACGACCTCGAAGGACATAATGATTTTATGGATCTTTGTAGAGGATAGCGAAACCTACCAACGTTAAAAATAGAATGATCATTTAAATCATGAAGAGTAAAAGTTTTCGTATTAAGCTCAATTTTTTCTAAAAGCGACGGATCTCCAAATCTATCAATGAATGGACGCATATCCTTACACTGGTGCAAAATATATAGTACTGAATCCGAATAGTGGGTCGGTTCCATCGCCCACACAATTCTTTTAATTGCGGCTAGAGACGGAGAAAACCTTTCTAAGTCTGGATTAGATAGCAAAGTTGCCATATGTATCCAATTGTAAAATGGAGCTATTTATTGGGGTGAAATGCCGGGAAATCTTTTATTTCGGTGAAAGCCCGAGAACGAAACTTAGCGAACGAAACCGAACGAAGCGAATGTAAATTGCAGCTAGCGGTGTTAAGGAAGGTTAAACAAACTGAAGCAATGAAGCGTATACAAGAGCACTTTGGACATTACCGTTATCATCTACTTGAAACTTGATCGATCTTGTTCAAACTTATCCAAATTAATAGAAGGAACTTTTCTGAACGTATATACTTGTATACCAAGTTTCAACAAGATTGGACAAAATTCCACGTATACAACGGTGAATCATTATTAGATGTACTCATTCACTTAATAATTGAGGTCGAAATACATATTCTATTTTTAGTAGTTGAACTTACAAAATGTTGAAATTGCAATACATCTTTAAACCCAACGAATACCACTTCTTCCATGAATGTAAAATATCAAGTCCCAAATTAATATTTTTGTACACCTATAAAAACTTATTAGACCCATAATAAAATGACAAGTACTTATTATTAAAAATGATAATTTTATTTAACAATAAATAAATTAACAAAGAAAATGCTACCTATGTTTGATATTTAATAAATATCACTTTTACTCTAAAATGTGAGGTATAAACGTTATACATTGATGGTATAAATTCATAATTAGTTTTTCCTGTCATTGGTAGTGTCCAAGGTAAAGACGACGCCCAAAAGGGATAACATGGAGACGCCAAGGTCCGTGGCCTCTCCGTTCACGGCAGCTACGAGGGCCAACTCCTCGCCATCGAGAAAACTAAGAACGAGGCGTTTAATGGCATTCGCGAGGAACTCCGCGTTTTTTCGCTGCTTCTCAACGAACATGTATGTGAGGAGGTTCAGGACTATTCCGTGGCTGAACACCCTTCCAAGAACCAAGATTATGAGGACCCGGCACTGATCGTGTTTTTGATACCGTTGATGGTGGAACAGAGGATGATTTGAGCGAAGCAGAAGTAGAAGCGCACGAAGATGTCCTTGTATGCCTTGTGAATCCCTCGAACTTTGTTGACGTCCAGCTCCTCCTTGGATGCAGATGAGGCAATTTCCCTCCTTGTTGAAGGAATACTGCGTGGGGCTCTTCCAGAGTTTAAAGTACTCTGAGGAGGGGAGTTTTTGAAGCATGTTTAGTGTCCGTTTATTTTCGAGGGACTCCGGGCCCACCGAAATTATGACGCGAAACGCTCTCATCAGTTATGTCTTGCCAGAGCTGCCCAGATATGTAGATCGCTTGTCCCAGACGACGAGGCCCTCACTGTCTTCCTCGTCAGGTCGCTCATAAAATACTAAAAGAGTCAACGTTTATATATATATATATTTAATTATTTATATTTAAGAGGTCTTAAGAACTAGCTTTTGTGACGAGAAGTTCATTGAAGTACTTACCCGGGTCGTACAGATGAATGAATCTCCCATAAACACATCCATCCCAGAACGAGTCAGTCCCATAGATCAATCTGGATCCGCGAGTCCCGTTGAACATATTCATGAGCCGAGTCAGTGCTAGGAGCGACCACATTGATGAAGGAGCTCCCAAACGTCTCGTCTCCTCCTCCGATCATTGAGGAGGAGGATGAGACGAGACGGGGCAAATATAATGACTGGAATCATGCCACCCGTCCACTCCCATTCGAGAAATTTGATCCCAAGCAATGATGAATCAATGTAAACAATAACAATAATAAGAACAAGGCAGGAGCACTCTACATCACGAATACTTTTTTTATTCTTCTTCTATAATAAGTACAATAATAGAGAGGTTTGTGAGGAATGTTAACACGATGGCCGTGTTGAAGTGTTGTTTCTCTTTGTTTCTAGCTCAGGTAGGAGATCGAGTAAACCGTACCCAAATA
>CP045903.1:8218662-8261196 GCA_013387185.1 Caligus rogercresseyi
AAATGGTCGCGCAACGAGGTCAAAGTTTTTAAAAATTTAGTAAAAATATAGTTTTCCGCAAATTTCTTCAAAATGGTGGACGTTACAGACTTCAATAATAAGTATTAATTTAAAGGAAATCTAATTTACTACCAGACGTATGTTTGATGTTTTTAATAAAACAAAGTTTTCAGTAAAAAACAAAGCAAAAAAAGAAAGGGAGTGTGTATTGTTAGCTTATTTCATAGCTTTTTTGTATCAATTAACTTCACTCGCCTGTAGAAGATGACTTGTTCGCTTCAGAGTAAAATAGTACTTTTAAGTTTAGTAAAACTTTAGATGATAAATCCAAAAATGACCTTGGTTGCATTCTATCAATTCAGAATTCAGTACAATCTGAGTTACATCATATGATTCAGAGCCTGTATTGACCTATAAGAAATCGATTATGAAAAAAATAAATCAAAATGTGTTTCTAGATTTGCGTCAAGGTATCCTCTCAAAATTTTACTTTGTCTCTGACGCATTTATAATCCATTATATGCGTCATTTTGTACGCGAGATAGGCTTTTTTAATGTACATATAACTCTCTACTTATTAAATTGACATGATTTAGTATACCAAAATATTAAAGCTGGTTACCAAGCTTTCATTTGATATGTTGGTGTTCTAAAAATCGCTATACTTTAAGAGATATAAGCAAATACGTACTCTCCCCCAAAAATTGATCTTTTGATATGAGAATATACGATTACCATTGGTAACTGCTGTTAGTGTTACCTGGATAGAAGAAAAAGAGAAGGGAGGGAGTATTGCCTCACTCTCTCTCCTTCTTTTTCTTCTATCTCAGGCAACACTGCGGTTACAAATGGTAATGTATTATTCTCATATCAAAAGATCAATTTTTGGGGGGGAGAGTACTATTTGCTTATATCTCTGAACAGTATAGCGATTTTTAGAACACAAAATATATCAAATGAAAGCTTGGTTAACCAGCTTTAATATTTGGAATACTTAGAATATTCCACTCAAAAACGTGCTTACCTAGTATGTGGTCCATTTCTCTATTGAGTCATATTTTCCTTTCTACCATGGTACATTCCTTCCTGGTCTATTTTTCCTAATATGATTTTAATACCGACTTGACATAGAAAGAGAAAAAACTGAAACATAGAGACATCTCTCTGGCCTCTCTTTTATATAGTATAAACCTCACAACCTCTCCTTTTTCATAACAAAGCTGTTATTATTATATTGCGTTACATTAAACAGCTTGAGTTATTTAACTCTAGAGGAGGAACCTTGATACGGAGTTCCCCCCTGTGTCCGGAGTCACTTATTCGACAGGATTCCTGGACGAGAGGAACTCCATCGTCTCTTGTCGGGACTGACTTGTTCTTATGGTAAGTAGTTCAATGCCTCCCTCGTCACGGAAGGCTCTCTAGGCTTCCTCTCAAAGCTTATTAATTCTCTTAGCATTTTTCTGGCCGATTTGACGACGAAAGTGAAGGAGGAAGACAGTAAGACCGCCCCTAATAATTCATCTAGAAGATAAAAGAAACAACGCATCAAAATGTATTGAATTTTTTTGTAATAAATGTAAAAAATAATGAAATAATAATTAAAAAATCTGTTATGAAAAAGGGAGAGGTTTGTGAGGTTTAATACTATAATAAAAGAGAGGCCAGAGAGATGTCTCTATGTTTTCAGTTTTTTTCTCTTTCTATGTCAATCGGTATTAAAATCATCCACAGCCGCCAAAACAGTACTAAAATCTGTAAGCACCAAGGCTAGCTCCAGATTTCCATCCCTGACAATTTGTCAGTTGATTAATAAAAAGGTAAATATTTTTTTATTTTTGTTGATGACTCTTTTTTCAACCTAAGCACTTTACCAGTAGATATTCAGGGTTTTGATACAGACATTTAAAAAGTTTCCATAGTATTTCATCCTAAAAAGTTAAAATGGGTCGTCTAAACATTATGTCTACAGATGTTGATTATATAAGTAATTAATTATTCTCAAACGCTATATTGATCTACGCGTATGCAGTTTTAACGAAACACATGGACAAAAAAACAATATTCTCATACTTTTATTATTATTATCAGTTCTCAACGAATACAAAAGTAATTGTGTAAAATACATAAATATATATTATAATCTAAAATTAGTTCAATGGCAGAAGAACAAAACTAAAAATATCATAAAATGGCTTTATTTTATAATTAAGAAAAGCAATGAATAAAAATATATAGAAAAAAGTTGTAATCACAAAACTGTCGTATAATTTCATACAATGGATTTTTTTAAAGACCACTCTATAAATTGATAAAATAAAGTATTATTACTTGCATATGTAATTTTAAGCATAGTTCTAAAGAGTAAACTGCTGCATTGAGCCGTGGGTATAACAACAAGTCGTAAATATGAAACAAATAACATAAACTAAAACTCTGCATAATCTGTTGCACCAAAAATAGATCTTTTTATTGATACATACATTGAGACTGTCAACAAAAGCTTTATAATTCATAATAAAATGGAGTTCATATATATGAATTCCTTGTATTTCAAAGTCCATATATTTGTTAGCTCAATTAGAAGGCATATGATAAAAAAATACTTTTATATCCATGAAATTTAGATATTTCTGTTTAGCTCTCACTTTTTGCATCGTCAATTTAATAGAGTGTTCCTATTGATAAAATAGTATATCCAATAAAAATAAATTTGAAATATAAATGCATCCATAAAAGCCAATGGGAATTAAGCAAAAGCAACCAATAAATAGGTTTATGAATTTAAAAACATCATTCAACAAAGTATAATATTTCAAGGGTTTTGTTTAAATCATGGATGTATATCGCTAATCTCCTTTGAAGGCATTGGTTCGCTTTAGTCTTAAATGTTGTTGGAATAAAAGGCCTTGGAAATCATGCCATCAAAAAATGTCCAAGAGGAAAAGAATGAAGTACGGAAAAATGATCAAAAATACATGGTTGCCAAGGATTTGAGTTGGGTACAATTAATATTATCCAACCCGTTATTTCTCTCCTAAATTGAGTAATGAACAAATAGACCATTTGTACATATTTAGGTGTATTCTACTCAATAACTACTTGCTTATCCGTGTACTTTGACCGGGTTTTTATCTTGTCCTTTTTTTTCCTTGAGCATTTCTTCCAGACACTGTCTATTATATTTCGCAATACAATTTAAAATGTAGTCTCGTTTTAGAGCTCTGCTGATGTTTTCAACCGATGCATCAAGTCTCCTTATAGACAGAGCTGCGACTACCGAATGTAAATCGGTATTAGAACTGAAAGCGTTATTACCTGATGTGAAGAAGTTGAACTTTGCAAAATAAATAAACAACTCCGGAGCTGAAAGCGCATTTAATACCGTACAACGTATAACAAATGACAGTTAAGGACATAATTTGTTTGCTATTGCCTTCCCTTTCCTTCAAAATCCGAGTGCAATTATGATTTATATAAGAATATCAGGTATTAAATTTCAAATAATCTCTAAAAAATGTATAACAAATTATGTACTTGATTGTCTTTTGTTATAAACTGTCCGATACTAAACGCATATGAAGAAGTCACAGAGCAGACTCATGAATAAATTTCTCTTTCTTTCTTATCTACCGTACCGATCGATATTCGGTAGAAATATAATAAATCTACCAAATACCGAATCGGTGGTAACGAATCCCAGCTCTGCTGATAGACGTAAGTTTGACCCGTAATCATATACACTAGGGAATATTCCGCCCTGATTCTACAAGTGACCCTACGAATAAAATGATCAAAAGTAAATACTCCATTCGTTTGATCCTCATTCTCCTTTTGTAGGTGGATAATTTCTTACCAATTAGTCATGGGGGTTGTCAATCATCCTCACAGAAAAGATCAATTCTGGAAAGAATGTCTGTGGCAGAACCATCCTTTCTTTTCATGTAAAAAAATCTGCACTTTTAATCCATTAAGGGATTAAACCAATAGTATTTTTTGACTGTAGCCGTTTGATATGTATTTGTTGTCCAAATATACGGAGGCAAATCTGCAAGAAGATTAGTTTGAAAACCCCAAAATGACAATGAATATTGGTTTACAATTCTACATTTATCATTTTCTTACGATACCTTTGATTGACTACAGGAGTCGAAGAGGCTTCATTTAGGATTTAACCTATTTTATATTATTGTATGTATTAAGGAAAATTTGTTTTGTATCATTGGAATAATATAAAGAGTCTCTAGGGACTCTTGAGGATGGTATGTTTTTTTATTATAGGAAAATAGTGGAAATACATAGAAATAAATACATTTAATATGTTTTTCACAAATAATAGAATGATTTTTAAGTAAATATAAAAAATCTTTGTGGTATCTAAATCCATTAAAATGGTCAATTGTAAGCAATTTGGATTTTGTAAAAACTAAAACAAATTAATACGCTCAGAAAGCCATTTTTCTATATTTAATGATATATTAGAACAATCAAAATCCTTCCAATTCTTTGTACATTGATAGCTTGCCAATAAATATTTCAAATTATTGCATGATCAACCAATATCCCATGGTTTTCATTCCTAGATACATGTACAGAAAATACGAAAACAAAGTCACAAATATAGTAAAGTGTTTTATTTCAAATATGTATGTATGAATTAGTATATATGTTTCAAAGAGTCATTTATAATTTACGCAGTGCCGTGTTTCCTAAGCACAAAAAGTCCTTTTCTCCTTCCCTGGACAAAGACAGCAACCTTATTCATGCCTGGCCTTAAGGGAAAATACGCAAATGAAAGTATTTACGTGGCCAAACATGAAATTTTTATTTTCATTATCCTGAAATAGATCGTTCCCTTTCTTATATAGATCCTTAGGACGATAAAAAAGGAAGGCCGGTATATATATATATATATATATATATATATATATATATTAGGGTTGTTCTTATTTTTCAAATGTTTGAAATGTTAGCAACATTGTGGATTTTCTGTTTCTTGGTGATAAAAGAAGACGACATACAAAGTTTGAACAAAATCGGTCAACATTACGAGGTCGCGCAACGAGGTCAAAGTTTTAAAAATTTAGTAAAAATATAGTTTTCCGCAAATTTCTTCAAAATGGTGGACGTTACAGACTTCAATAATAATTATTAATTTAAAGGAAATCTAATTTACTACCAGACGTATGTTTGATGTTTTTTAATAAAACAAAGTTTTCAGTAAAAACAAAGAAAAAAATGGAGTGTGTATTGTTAGCTTATTTCATAGCTTTTTTGTATCAATTAACTTCACTCGCCTGTAGAAGATGACTTGTTCGCTTCAGAGTAAAATAGTACTTTTAAGTTTAGTAAACCTTTAGATGATAAATCCAAAAATGACCTTGGTTGCATTCTATCAATTCAGAATTCAGTACAATCTGAGTTTACATCATATGATTCAGAGCCTGTATTGACCTATAAGAAATCGATTATGAAAAAAAAAAAAATTTGTTTCTTAGATTTGCGTCAAGGTATCCTCTCAAAATTTTACTTTGTCTCTGACGCATACATAATCCATTATATGCGTCATTTTGTACGCGAGATAGGCTTTTTTTAATGTACATATAACTCTCTACTTATTAAATTGACATGATTTAGTATACCAAAATATTAAAGCTGGTTAACCAAGCTTTCATTTGATATGTTTGGTGTTCTAAAAATCGCTATACTTTAAGAGATATAAGCAAATACGTACTCTCCCCCAAAATTGGTCTTTTGATATGAGAATATACGATTACCATTTGGTAATGTTAGTGTTACCTGGATAGAAAGAGAAGGGAGGGAGTATTTTGCCTCACTTCTCTCCCTTCTTTTTTTCTTCCTCGTTGCGCGACCTCGTAATGTTGACCGATTTTGTTCAAACTTTGTATGTCGTCTTCTTTTATCACCAAGAAACAGAAAATCCACAATGTTGCTAACATTTCAAACATTTGAAAAATAAGAACAGCCCTACTCCACCCTCGCCGGATGACCCCTCAACCCTTTCATCCACGGCGTAAGAAACCTCGCCGGATGACCCCTCAACCCTTTCATCCACGGCGTAAGAAACCTCGCCGGATACCCCTCAACCCTTTCATCCACGGCGTAAAAAAACCCGCCGGATGACCCCTCCCATCATTAATTTATATTTATATATTTTTTTATAGATACACACCTGCTGAGGTGCTGGGGGGGGGGGGGGGGGGAGCTGTGTAGCGGATTGACCTGCTTATTAACAGCAAGTCAAGCTACCACTCTTTCTCACACCTCAGCAGGTACTTAATCTCTTAAGTCCTCTTGTCTGCGGCTATATAAGCTGCAGGCAAGAGGTTAATAAACACACTCTTTTACCTCAAACCATGAGTCGTCATTTCTCCTCCTCCTTCGCGCTACAACTCGCTAAGCTAAACTAAAAAGTACCTTCAATGAAACGTTTCGGTTGCGATGAGAGTCTTTTCAGGATTTAGAAAAACTTTAAAAAATATATTTTTCACTCGGCAATGTACCAAAAACAAAAAATGAGATATGAATAAGAATTCAAACTTAATATCAGGTGGTATCTTTTAGAATATATAACAATAATAATGAAGAAAATGTAAATAGCTGAAGTAAAATCTAAATCTAAATATCTCATTAGTGTTTGCATAAATATATTAATGTACAGTCCTTGTAAGCGAGTTCAATTTTTCTAAAATACTTATTTATTATTTGGCAAGGATGCATTAGTATGAAATATTCTATCGATATGTGAGTGTTGAAAGATATTCCTGTTAGTCGAGACAAAGATATCTCACTTTCTACTTTCATTTTGGACTTGGAATGCTATTGAAGTCCATTTAATTGATTTTGCATACGAAATTACTAATTTGATGCTTAATATAAATTCTTAATTTACGCAAAGTGTAGAGATGAACCTATGAGTTTTTAGATTACAGTATTACTACGCAGTAAAAAATAGTATACCTATTACATACTACTTTCAAAGTATTATTTGACCAACACTGCTTATAGGGCTCTGGATCTATGAACTGTTATGTCCCTGACGTCACGTTGGAAGACACCCTGACGTCATGTCTATTATGCCTCACTCTTTCCTCTTACTCTTTATATATTTCCTTCCTTTTCCTACTATGATAATAATAAGTCTTCAAGTAATGACCCTCTCACACGTGTCGTTCTTCAATATTCGTTCCTGCCGTGCTACCAAATTGGTGACGACTCTAAAATATTGATATACATATCATATATTATCTTTAAAGGTATCTCAACACAAGATGAACTACGAATATCCTTAAAATGTCTGTTTCTCCGAAGTCTGATGGCAGGAAGGTGAGAGCTTTGCATCAAATATATGAACAGTCTGAAACTTCCGGAAAGTTGGAAAAGGAAGATCATGAGTCTCTCTGTGGAATAGCTGACGGGAAAAAATTAAGAGCTCAGCTGTTGACTTCTGCAGAGCTTATTAAGTTTTATCTACCTTGTAAGGACTGTGGTATTTTATATAACTCTGTAATTCATGCTTTTGTTGAGTGCCAGGCTATTCAAATTTTAATGCATTTCTGAAACTAAATGTACGAGGAATGGATGGTGAAAATGCAGAGAAATACAACAAGGCTTCAATTATTTAGAGTTGGAGGTCTTGAGAATTCCTCACGACTAAAAGCAATAACAATGCCCTTCTTTCTGCCAGGCTTTAATAGCCAAACGATTAACAATATATCATCCTCTGCAAGCTTCAGAGCTGAGGCCAATATTTCTTTCTGCTGCGGCGAGGTACGGCGCTTGGACCTCAAAATTCCTTCCGTCTTTGGTGATTCGTGGACACTAGCCGCCGATGAAATCCGATACTTCCCTTCCCGGTCCCTGTTTTATAATGACGTCATAAATAAGCTTTTAAAGAAATTTAGAAACTACAAATGACTTTTTATAATTTTCCGTTTTTTTTCGTTTACTTTTGTCATTTAGATTTTATGTCCTTTTAATTGATATATATTTGTAAGATTGTTCAGCTCGGATGCTAAAAATTTAAACTATAATGTTTAATAATGTATTTTTATGCATTAGCATCTATTATATACCTTATACTTTGTTTATTGTATATATTCTATGAACTGTGAAATAAAGGTAAAAATTATCAAAAAGAAATTATTTTTTTTACAATTTTAAACAAATGCATATATAGGTAACGACCCGGTTATGGTTGTATATTATATATATATATATATTAGGGTTGTTCTTATTTTTCAAATGTTTGAAATGTTAGCATCATTGTGGATTTTCTGTTTCTTGGTGATAAAAGAAGACGACATACAAAGTTTGAACAAAATCGGTCAACATTACTAGGTCGCGCAACGAAGTCAAAGTTTTAAAAATTTAGAAAAATATAGTTTTCCGCAAATTTCTTGACTTTACGTTACAGACTTCAATAATAATGATTAATTGAAAGGAAATCTTATTTACTACCAGACGTATGTTTGATGTTTTTAATAAAACAAAGTTTTCAGTAAAAACAAAGAAAAAATGGAGTGTGTAATTGTTAGCATATTTCATAGCTTTTTTGTATCAATTAACTTCACTCGCTTGTAGAAGATGACTTGTTCGCTTCAGAGTAAAATAGTACTTTTAAGTTTAGTAAACTTTGGATGATAAATCCAAAAATGACCTTGGTTGCATTCTATCAATTCAGAATTCAGTACAATCTGAGTTTACATCATATGATTCAGAGCCTGTATTGACCTATAATAAATCGATTATGAAAAAAATAATTAATATGTGTTTCTTAGATTTGCGTCAAGGTATCCTCTCAAAATTTTACTTTGTCTCTGACGCATTTTAATCCATTATATGCGTCATTTTGTACGCGAGATATGTTTTTTTAAATTCTAAGGGGGTGGTAGGGGAGTTGTCTCTGTATCTTCATCATCAGAAGAATCATCTTGGGCAGTAGTGAAAGAGACAGCCTGAGATAGGAGCTCCTCTTCGGTCAACTCGTAGGATGTCTGGAGGCCATCATGGACTGACAGGAGGAGCTGGTCATACTTTTAGGAGATTTCTTGAAGTTTGAGGGTGGTCTGGTCGACTTCTGCAGTGGTGAACCCCTCGAAGTCAAACTCATCATCTTCATCTTGTTCCTTGGTGATGACTGGACCCAAGCCCTTAATGAAGCAGTTCCTCACTGTTGTGGTCTTCACCTTGGCCCATGCTGATGCTGCAAGGTTAACAGCCATCTTGAGATCCACAGCCTTGAGGAATGTTATCGGTGGTCTTGGATATTCTGCTGCTGCAACCTGTAGATGTTTGGCATACTTGTGTTTCAAGTCATGGATGACACCCTGGTCCATTGGCTGGATGATAGATGTTGTATTCTTTGGCAGGTACTTCACGGATATCTTGCTATCACTGGTTCTCAAGGTATCTGCGGGAGGATGTGCAGAGCAGTTGTCTAGAAGTAAGAGACCTTCTCTTCCAGCTTCTTCTCCCACAGACGTCGCCGCACAGCTGGCACGAAGATCTTGAAAAACCACTCTGTGAAGATATCTGCCGTCATCCAAGCCTTCTAGGAGTTTCGATACACGCAGGGAAGTCGATCCATGTTGAGATGATGGAAACATCTAGGTGATCGATACTTGCCAATCAAGAGTAAGGGAGCTTGTGTTCTCCTGTTCAGTTGAGCACATCAGGGCTGTGATGCGTTGCTTCTCCTCTTTGAATCCTGCACTCTTGTTGGGATCATCCTTCGTTGCCAGGGTTCTTGTAGGTAGAGCTCTGTACTTGATCCCAGTCTCGTCAGCGTTGTAGATCTGGGCTTCAGCTAGGCATTGGTCAACGACGAACTGCTGGAACTCCATGGGATAGTTGAGGGCAGCATCATAATCAGCAGACCAGAGTTCCCCATGAAGCTTGAATGAGCTGATCCCATGTCTGCACTGGAAAAGCCACAGCCACCCTTACTAGCCTCATAGCTTGCCTGACTTCCGTGGAGTTCGTGATGGAGTTTCTTGGTCTGTATCATTGATCCAGATATGGGGGTCCTCTTGTTTCTTTCTTGTACAAACCAGTTGTACAAGGCCTTGTCCAGAGCTAGATTTTGAGCTGTCCTGGTACGTTTCCTCAGTGGTCCACTGATGTTATCTTCAATCTCAGCTGCTGCAGCCTTGAGTTTGGCTTCGTCCTTTAGCCAACCCCTAACAGTTGATTCTGGAATGCCCAGTTCTCTAGCAACCCTGGTTTGCTGTTCGCCGTTTTGTATCCGTCTGATGATCCCAAGCTTCTCCAGTAGAGTGTGCTGTTTCCTTTTTCCCATCATGTCAAGATGCAAGATCTCGGATAAAAGGACACAAAAACCAGTTAGGATTAGAGGATTAAGGAATCATTGTCTCAGCAGTATCTTTGTGGATCAAAGGATGGATTAATAAGAGATCAGGAGGTGTCACTACAGATTAAAGGATGGATTATCAATAGGTGAATATTAGACTTAAGTTTTTTGTGTGAAAATTATGACATTGAGTTCATTTGGGGACGTTTTGTCGTGAAAAAACGGGAACCAAGCCGTCGTCGCGTAGTAAAAGAACTGCAAGATGTCGAAGGGCGAAGTAGCGAGGGCCGACTGTATATATATATATATATATATATATATATATATATATATATATATATATATATATATATATATATATATATATATATATATATATATATATATATATATATATATATATATATATATATATATATATATATAACTATGAATAAAGACAAAGAATCCAAAGTATTATCCCGTAATCAACAGTACGGTTAATTCCCTCCCCTATCCCTCATCTTAATGACTAATTTAGAACCATTCAGTATGCTATAATGACATTAATAGTATAATTAAGTTAAGTTTGATTAATTTCAATCAAATCCCAAACCTTACGATATGTTGTTATATGTAATCAAACTATTTACACATTACCCGAAATAGCGGGCAATATACAGATTGCCCGGGTAATGTATAGATTGCTCTATAAAACGGGTATGTACAGATTGCCTGCAACAATTATACGAAATTGATAATTTTAAAGATGAATAAATGTATCTGAAATAGCTGCTTCCTTTATTTAAAGAAAATTAAAAGTTATCATAAGTAACGGCTTCGATTTTTAATATATATATAAAGTTATTTTTTTATAGAAAACATATTTAAACTATACTACTTAAATGAACAGTTCAATTAATATGTAAATACAGCTAAAATAACCATTATATACGTAGCATTCAGGAAGAAGCACTTGAGCGACTGTATCAGGTGAAAACGATTCGCTTGCCCAACTCCGGTATAGACCCTTCATCTACAATATAAAAACAAGTTATATGTGATACATGGAATCGTTTTAAGGGAATGTAGAGCTGGTAAATGACATTTAATAGGAGCAAAAACTAGTGGAAGGTTACAAATGCTAAAAATGAAATCAAATTGGATGTTTGGATAGGAGGGATTGTCTCATTGAGCATTTATTCGTAATATGTTGGAGGTTATATAGTTAACTTGTAGTTATTTGAGCGTACATTAAATCAAATATGAGCTTATATCTTACTGACATGACTCCCCTTTTTAATAAAGACTTAACATTTTTAAAAATTACTTCTATGTTAATATACTGTGAGGACAGCCTAAAAACAGAAAAGGATCTTATGTTATTTAAAAATGAGTCCACTGCAATCTATTGAACTCAAGCCTAAAATTTAAAACTGTGTAATTTCTAGAGGTGAGACTATCGATAGATAGATAAACCTGTGACAGATTTATACTGCTGATAACAATCATTTTTATGAAAACTACCCCAACCGAGTGCATGATTTGATGTCGATCGGTAGCGGTAGATGAAAAATGAGCGGGAATCTTTTACTTCAAAGTCTTAATTTCTTGAACATAATAAACTTATAATGATTTAGAAAATGCGTGTCATGGGCCTTTAAATGCGCTATATTACCGATACTGCATCGGAAGTTTTTTTGCGACTATACCGATTAGACACAGTTTGCTAATAGCTACCGTTACTACATCCAATCTATATTTTTTACTAATCTACCGATACGGATTTGCCACAGTTCGGAAGAGTTTTTTCTATCCTAATTTCTATTATGACCTGGTATTCTGAATCCTTTTTCGACAAATAGTCTTTTTCTAGCACATCCGAGTTGTTGTTTTTTATGGTCGGTACCATTTAATTTGGCTTACAATCAAACAAATTGAATTTGTTTTATTCGGAAGTGTCTTTAAAGAAACTATTTTTTCAGCTCTTATCCATTCATGAAAAATATACTCACTTATAGGGGATTTGTAGGCAATATATTTACTCGTGACAACATGATCCGGTGTGACACCTAGCAAATAGTACAATAATATGAAGTGTCTTCTTGTAATGTTCATAATAATGATACAACAAAGCTTACCCTTTATTAACCCCTCATTTTCCTCCCGAATATTCGAATCCCGTCACCTCCGGCGTCATATAATTGGTAATAGCGACATTGTAGAGTTTATAGGGATTTAACCAGACATAGTAGTTTGAATGAACTCCCCATTTTACCAAAACGGATACCAGTCGACGATCAATTGGATTCCTTAGATTGTACTTGATTTTAAAACCTGTTGAGATAAAGAAAGTGTTCAATTAAAGAGGTTTTTTTGTACGCTAGGTACATATTTATTCAACATATTTCTATATATAATTTACAGAAGGTATTCATTTTTTAAACGACATAAACAGGTTAGAATATTATCAATTATGGGGTTAAAATCGTATTTTCAATCTCCTGCATTTGTATAAAATAAACTGTGTTTTTGTAGTGATAAAATTTACTTCTCTTGGTTGTTGCCTATGTATAAATAAACAAAGTCTTTTGTACTAAGAACTAATTTAAAATGATTAAAAAAATAGATCTTTAATTTGCATAAAATATTAAATTAAAGAGGTTTTATGATTTTTCAAATAAAACTGATGAAGAAGTCATGAAAAATAGTGTTGACAATTCACTTTCATATTGCAACTCTATCAACTATCCTTTGACCTATATTCTGCAAATATTAATTACATTAACTATACATAGAATGAACATGACGGGTTAATTATGTTTTCCAACACGCATGTTTTATTTCACATTTTGATGATGAATCAAGTCCTTGCAGGTAGAAGTGAAGCTATGGGTTATATTGTTCCTCAAAATACGATCAAATAGCGAGTTAATTTAAGTATTTTTGTCAATAGTCATCAAATTCATTTTTCAGTAAGTCCTTGTTGAGCATTACATATATTTCTGGATTAAAAACCGATTTGTTAGGCATCTAATCAATAACTTCAATGGTTCCAAACTTTTTGGGTGTAGATGTTTCAAACCTATAGAAACTGTTTTTGATCTCATGGTTGTAGGCATACCAAGTTTTCAACTGGATTTAATTTATTTGAAAGAAATTATGACCTACAAGTGAAAGAATAGTGATGCCATTCATTGCATGACAAAATCGAAGCCTACCACTCCAAATCAAGGCTTGGTGGACGCGAGAAAATATGTAATGCCATTTTTAATGGGACCCATGCCAGAACTTTGGTACAACTTTTTATTTTACAAATAAATACAAAGGTATATAAAGCATAGAAATGTCTTTAGACGATGCTAATGTGTAAAAAATATGTATGTATAAACAGTTTTATCATCACAACTGAACACATCTTCAAATGACATCTTATTGAGCGATCCATATGTGTTAAGTATTAAAATAATTCAAAGAAAATAAACCATGTTCAAATAATAATTTAAAAGACATAAAATAATTTTATACTTTGAAATTCTCAGCCATATTTTTTGAATACGATTATAATAATGTTTTTGTAAGGGATAAAAGTCAATAAAGTCAGTCGTTAGTGTACAAAAAGACCCGTCAACGGAGTAAATTATTAGGGAAAATGCATTTTGTTGACTCAAACCGGTTATTTTGTGTTTGAAACGAATCAACTCAGTTCAAGAGTGGATTAGGATAGTCATCTAATGCAATTTTGAGTCCTATTTTTACAACATTCCAAGGATGTCATTGAACTACATTGAGCCATATATGAAATATCGCTCTTCCTTAGTTGTCTGTCCGCCTCCTTGCTTATATTTATACTGGGGTATGTCACAAAGACTACGTTAATCCCTGTCATATTATTTTAAAAAAATCAAAAAAATCGAGAAACCCACGGGCACGCCTTGAAGCTATGAACCTGATGCACTGACATCGTCACTCAGATTTACAAACATGAGCCATTCAGTAAGAGCGTTTAATCCTGTAAATTTGAATAATTACGTCAATGGATCAGCTTCAATAGCTTCCCTGACTGCAACTTGGAAAAATATGTGCATTCGTCGCCCCTGTCTCTGCTAATGTTTAAGGGCCGTAGTTAATTACCTGAAACCTGAAGAAATCCCGGATCACTTCCTGAAGTCAGCCTCTCAACACTCTTCTCCAGGAGTTTATAAATGACTCTTCCCCCAGTTTAACAATGTCGATGAGATTCCCAAGGGAAGAACCGTGAGCAAGTCCTCACGAGTAATGCTTCCCTTTTGAAAAGAACCCCGGATCCCACCTGAGTTTATTAAGGATAGATACACATCATGCTCCTCTGACTGTAGCTAGATAAATCAGAAAATGCATTTTTTAAAAATCATTTTTGTACCCCACCTTTCCAATGCGGGATCATCTTACACTGTGAACCATTGAATCACATATTAAATCTCCAAGACTACTTTCTCTTGAACGAGACTTCATAAGAGAATTTCGGATCGCCAAGGATTTCCTTGCCAATACATCAGCCCTTTCTTCCATGAAATTATTTCCTTGGATAGCTTTGTGTCCTGTGGAATGGATTCATCCAGGAGAATGGGTGCTCCATTCCATGAAACAATCTTGTTTCTTCATTGAATTTGAGGTTTAAAACACCTAAATATTGGTGTAGGCGAATGCTTGAACAACAGGGACAGTCTTGCCGCTTGGCTGGGTTACGATGGTGGGATAGTCTCCTTGAGGCCTTTCTCTTGAGGGAAGATCTATAACAAAAATAGTGCGGGAGACATATGTTGGCTCTTATTTTAAAAACGATACGAAGCAAAAACTGCATAAATAAATTATATTATGCTTAGCTAAAATAAAGTTGCTCATAAAAAATTACAATCTTAAGCGACTATTTTATATTGTAACTGATTTTTTCTTAACAAATGAACCTCAAGGATTATTACAAAGATATTAATGTATTAAAGTCATATATAATGTCACTAAACCTTTGTAAAATTTACAATAACGATAAAACTTGCTTCAAAATCCATCTTCCCTGTAACAAAAGAAATATTTGCAAATAGGTTTTGACATTCTACAATGTACATTGTACGTCATCTCGTCATTGTTACAAAACATGACATGCTGTTATTTAAGCAATATAACATATTGCGTTTAAAATGCCTGAAAATCTAATTTTAAATTATTGCATACTGTATCCAGTAATAAATATTTACCAGACTTTATAAACAACTCTACCACTATAGCAGTCGTTGGAACTTTAAAAATATTTTAAAACTAGAGGCATATATACACTCAGAGAGTGCAAACCTCCGCCGTCACGGGGTCCTTATGAGCCTTCCGAGGTGGAATTTTTCACGTATATTATTAAAAAGTTGATATTTACATCGCTTATCAATACCGGAAGTTGAGTTTGAATTTATATCCTTATCTTTTATCGCAGGTGAGTTTTGAAATTTTATCATTCATTAAGAGTAGAAAAATAAAGTTATCGCTATTGCAAGTTTAAAAGAAGTTATCGCAGAAAATATTGCTAATAACTATCGAACCCAGGAAGGATTTTTTCTACCGAATCCCAGCGCTGATCAATATTCTTGAATGCCTTGATGTATCTTACCCACTCCATTCCTGGTCGAGTAAAGAAATGAATGTGAATGCCCTCCAACAACAAGATCAATCAAGGGAACGTCCTCGCTATAGCTTATCCTCCTCATAGCCAGAATGCCCAAGAGCAATAAGGATATCGACTCCAGAAGCCTTTCAGTCTCGATCAATAGCCTCCACTTCATCAGTAAACCCGACAGTCTTCCCAGGCCTTGATATAGTCTAAGGAAAAATGTATCAAAATCAATCACAAATCCTATTGCTTATTATTATTTATTACAAATGTACAACTAAAATAGAATATGACGATATAATACATATTTTGCTCATATAAATCATTTTATAAATATCGAAGATATACCTATATAATAATGTATCCGATACATTGAAGTCCATTTACTGTCACTTTGAAGACTAATAATTAGACTGGGCTTTTTAGGATCTACAAATGGACATTAATGATCTACAAAAATATATAACTAATATATAAGTAATAGTTCTCTTAAAAACTATAATTTGTAATATCGCAGCGCTATATATTATAAATGCGGATAGCGAGGGCAATTAGTTTTTGAAATAAAATAATGACATAAATTAGTTGATGTCCATACTGATGTGGTGCCAGAAACCCCATTGGCGATCTCGTCTTCCCAACTCCAAAGAGACCGACGAGGTCTACGACTTCGGTGGCGTGTCCGTTAAGGGGCGGCACAGACACATTTGCGTCCCACGCAGTGTCTGTGTGGAACAATTTTGAGTCCCTGAGGTCGGCCAGGACACTAGCTGCGGCAAGGGACGTAGCCAGGACCATTGGCCGCAGTACCCCAATTTAGGGGAATTTTTTATTTATTTTAGTATTTTAATTTTATACGTGTTTTAGTGTTTATATATATGTGTATGTATTTATACACAGGAATGATTTGTTTTTGTTTTTTATTTTATTTTATATTTATATTATTGTAACTAAGACGGACAGCAAATAGCTGATTATTTAAATCGAATAAAGGATTACACACACACACACTTTTAAAAATATCTTAGCTATACACTTGTGACTTTTTAGGTCTATAAATGGAGTCATTCCTGTACAAAACTATTAATGCCTACTTTTAAAAAATAAGTCTACGTCATTGCTACCCTTTAAATTATAATATACAGCGACCGCTATTGATAAAATATATACTTATTATATATATTTAGTTTTTTCTATTGTTTAATATAGTGGATACACTTGTAGACACTTTTTAGTTCTGTAAAATGGATTTCAATGCTTTAAAAAACTATATCTAGTTGTATAGTTTCTTAGAGAATAATTATTTTTATTTTCATAAAAATATAGTAATAAATAAAGTTACTTACCGTATTGGCCCGAATATAAGACGGGGTTTTTTTCTAAAAATAGTACTTTAAAAAGGGGGGTCGTCTGATTTTCGCGGACTAGACAAAAAACATAATCTCATATTTTTTGGTTAACCTGAATGCGGTCATTAGGCCAATCATCAAAACACCAAAACACTTAATAATGGAGAGGTCTAGTGATCGTTTTGTCTGTATCCTTTCACAACGATTGTTTGGACTTAAAATAACTTAATATATTATTTTTTCCCCAAAAAACATGAGCCTGAAAAGGGCTTATATTCAGGGTCGTCTTATATTCGGGCCAATACGGTAATATTGATTACTTATTAAGTATCGTTAATACACTTTTAGGCTCTTTAGAGACAGTCAAGTGGACTTCATTGATGTACAAAAACGTATCAAGATAATTGCTTCTTTTTAGAATAATAATTTTATGTCATAGCTACGCTATGCATATCAAATATATAGTGAACAATACTAATAGAAGGCATTAACAAAATTTACTGTATTAATGTTCTATTTAATCCATAGTGTAGCTATACTTTTTTTTGTTATTGTCCAAAATATGTAATATATATATCAAGGCTCTAAGTAAAATATTAAATTGACACATAAAGTTAGTTAATGCTACATATTTATGTCTATGAATATCTCACATCAGTTTCCTTTGTTACGTATCCAATGATTCCAATGGTTCTATCCTCTACATTCACCACAGTGGACCGAGGGATCTTTCCTCTCGCCTTTCCTCAGCTGAGGAGTCTATGTTCGCGCAGATGAGGGAAAGGACGCCTGATTTAGGAGTGGGACAAGACCCTCAATCCTATCATCAAATCATGATTCCCAAGGGCCATGGCAGTAAAGTTGAGAATATTCCCAAAATGAACCACGGCTCTCCATTTAAAGTGAGAGTACCAATGTTCCCCTGATAAAAATCACCCCCATTTAAAAAGAGGGTATTTTCTCTGGAGCCTCGAAGTTCATTCACCTTAGTGAGTAGCCTAGAGAGACCGCCATAGCAGGAATCTTCTGCCTTGCAAGTTCCCCCATAGGTATTGGTTCTTCAAACCTGAGCAAAAAATGTATAGAGTAGTATTTTTTTTCTATGGCATACTTTAGAGATTCAGAACTGACCTCACGTGAATATCATTCACATGGAGAACGGTCAGGTCCAAGGATTTCCCAAGGGCCCCAGGGAAGGCCCCATTGGAGCTCCAGGAGAGTCCTCCCAAAACTAATAGGGTCCTTAGCAGAGGGACTGCGTCCATAGTATACGTGACATGACTTTTCGAAGGTCTTTCTTCATCTGCAGACAAAACACCAGTGTTGCAGATGGAAGTTGGAGGAGCTATTCTTATACTACTATTACCACCTGTGAATCATATAAAAGCCACGTTCTGAATAACTTTAAAAAGTTAGACATGAATGGTCGCAAGTGTTCAAAAGAGTTAATGTCGAGCAAATAATATGAGACTAAAAATGCACTCTGTTTTGATGATTTACTGTACAAACAAACCTGAACAACACAAAGAGCTTTCTGTTAAACAAATAAATATTTTTAAGATGCACTTGTATTGCAAGCATGTATTTGCTTTTGAATCGGTTAAAATTGTACAAATATCTGTTCGAATGAATGCTATAAGTATATTATAAGAATCCCTTACAAATGTAATTCCCTTTATCAAAAAGTGAACCATAATTTGCCTTTTGATATTAAGAAACAGTTTGCTTTTTCCATAACAGAGTGGTTTATAGCCTGAAGTCGGAACAATGCAAAAAAAAAGTTTATTTATATTTAGTTAAAGCTGCGAAATATTTTTTTATCGAAATAAATCATACATTCATTGGCTAGTTTTATAATAAAATAAAACTTACAGGTATTGGTAGAATAAGTCTACCAACTAAAACACTGACCAATCGAATATCATTAGGTAATCCCTGTTTTGAAAATATATAAGTAATGTTAAACATAAGATCTTGCTTGGATCTTTCAAGATTCACTTAATTCGGGAATATATATATCAAATTTATATATTTCCTTTTATAAAACAGTATAATGATTAAAATACAGGATTGTGGATTGAACGAAAAAACGAACGCGAACACAAGTTCCAACTCCTCTACGCAATGTAAATAAATGGACAAATGTATATTTTTTTCTTAGCGTTCTTCCGTTTACTTTATATTGTTTTTAAAAGATAGTTTCTGTGCAAAAAGTGGACGGTTTTTTTTATAAAAGAAGTACAATCAAAGGTGTTTTATGTCACTCCAGAAAAAAGTGAGGTTTTTTTACAATTAGAAGTGCAATTGAAATTACTGAGAGTCCTTTTGGAATAAAAGTGAAGATATTTTTTTTACCATGGAATTTTTTCAAATTTGAAATAGGAAATAATGATATTTTCAACGAACAGACGAATGGCAAAACAACGGACTAACGCCTGAACGGATTTTTTTCAAATCGAACGGACGAACGATAAAGATGCCCACAAACCTGTTTAAATATAATAAAACTATAAATATACATCCTTGTCGATTCTTCAAATGGATATGCAGTCAAATATTAATATAATGTCTTACAGTATTACTCAAAGGCACTATATGATACGGACAGCTTTTTAGTTATTTAATATAGAGTGTCAGTTGCAGGAAAAAATGACCAAACTGGACATCGTATCTTCTAAATATCTTAAAGGGACTCTTGAGTGCATTAACTTAAAATTTATCAAAGTTTTGCATAAATCAACTGTATGTATTTTTTGACCAAAGGAATGCTTCCTAAGTGGTTCTTGAGTGGGACCGGAGCAGTTGATAGACTACCTGATTTATGTGAGAAATGCATAGAGATATAAGATACAGAGAGCTGATTCCCTTCAATACCAGAGAAACAACGTTCTGATGTTTCTTTGTGTCCACTATAAACAAAGTAATTTGTACTCAGTGTTGGTCGAATATTACTATGAAAGTAATATGTTATATACTACTTTTACTGCGTAGTAATATTTTTTTAAATAATAGTTATTACTTCTCAAAAGTAATATACTACTTTGACTAATATACTACTTTTTGAGCATTCTGAAACAATAAGTAAAGGCAATTCAACAGGATTTGTAAAAAATCCTCACCAAACCTAGTTTGCATTTTTATAATAATCCTATATATGTTATTGCAATATTATAAAGTGAGCACATGGCTCAAACATGATAAAGTCAGTGAATTCAAAGACTAAATAAATGACTTCAGACATTATGAGAGGCATAGGTTTAATTATCCAACCCAAGCCCTCAGGCACCGCATGTCGATTGAGACTTTTAGGGTTTGAAACCCACCGTCAACCCTATTAAGAATGAGAGGAACCCTAATTACAATATTATACACCCCAAGCTCTCGGGCCCCGCATGTCGATTGAGGCTTTTAGGGTTGAAACCCACCGCCATCCATAATTAAGAATGAGAGGAACCCTAATTTACAATATTTACACCCTAAGCTCTCGGGTCCTGCCTGCTGATATAGGCTATTTTTAGGGTTGAAAACCACCACCAACTCTGGCTAGTATAAAAGGAGTCCTTATTTTCAATCTTATACACCCCAAGCCCTCGGGTCCCGCCTGCTGTTATGGGCATTTATTTAGAGTTAGCCTGTGGATGATTTTAATACCGACTTGACATAGAAAGAGAAAAAAACTGAAAACATAGAGACATCTCTCTGGCCTCTCTTTTATTATAGTATTAAACCTCACAACCTCTCCCTTTTTCATAACAAAGCTGTTATTATTATTATTGCATTACATTAAACAGCTTGAGTTATTAACTTTAGAGGAGGAACCTTGATACGGAGTTCCCCCCTGTGTCCGGAGTCACTTATTCGACAGGATTCCTGGACGAGAGGAACTCCATCGTCTCTTGTCGGCACTGACTTGTTCTTATGGTAAGTAGTTCAATGCCTCCCTCGTCACGGAAGGCTCTCTAAGCTTCCTCTCAAAGCTTATTAGTTCTCTTAGCATTTTTCTGGACGATTTGACGATGAAAGTGAAGGAGGAAGACAGTACGACCGCCCCTCATAATTCATCTAGAAGATGGTGAGTGCCGAGGAGACGCCCACCCGTTTCTCCTGTGCTCACACCATGATACGACTCTTCACGGAGACTCCCTCATCTAAAAGTACAGAATGTACATCAAAGACAGTCCTCAAGGAGGAGGCATGTTCGATAATCAGTGAGGAGGACTGTGAAGCACGGATTGGGAGTTCATGGGGGACGTAGCCAACGGTTTCTCCTGTGCTCACATCAAGATACGGCTTTTCATTCAAAACCACCACACCCGAGTCGGACTGTGATGTGCAATATAAATTTGTTATTTTTTGTTACAAATCTGATATATACTTTTTCAATAATAAAACGATGGCTTTTATTTTAAAGTTTCACCGTTTTTCATAATAGTATAATTCAGTGCTTTATTATTTATTTCATTACATTTAGCGTTTTGTTCCAATACTGGTTTTTAAGAAGGTTATCATTTTCACACCATATCCAATAAATCTCAGTCTGATGGTTTTTAATGGTTAGTAAATGGCTATTAAAGTAAGATATTTTACTTTTTGTATTAAGAAAATGTTAGACTTTCATTAACTATTTTAAAAATATATTTTTAGTTTTCTAAATAAGAAGAAAATATTGTCAATGTAAAAATTCATCAAAAAGGCATATATATAATATAATTTTTCGAAACATTTTAGTTTATTCTATTATAATAATATCAATCCCTTATATAGGCATTTCTTTCACCTTATTAAGGGCGTAAATATATGTAAATGAGATGTTTTATATAACGGCGTTGCAAGGTCAATTCATAATGCTGTCTTGCCCTGATTTGCATAAAGCAAAAAACTGGTGCATTTATTTTTTATTAATATTTGCTGATTAGAAACTACCAATTGCCAAATTGTTATTTTTCACCCGAAAAAAATTATCACTAAAAATTAAGCTTATGACTGATTCATATTATTTCACAATTTCATATTTTGATAATATAATGAATGACCTTGTAAAACTTTTACTTTCAAAATTCGTTGGTGAGATATTATCTGGATTACGAGTAAATGCGAATATTAAAACAAGCTAATACTGTTTTTGAATCAACTGTTGTGCGTCTTCAATTTTGGACGCTGTTCTTATTTGAATCTCAAACTATAAAGTACTCTCGGAAACGAAATGGACTTAAAGTTATTCATCGACGAGGAATATGCCATAGCGTTCTGTCGAGATCGAGGCTTACTTTGCAGGAGCTTGCTTTGTCCTGCATGTTTAGCCCCCTGCAAGGAGGCTAAACGCAAAACGAAGACAGTTTTTCGTTGTCCTAAAAAAGTCTGCAATAAGGAGTTTTCGATTCGTATTGGCAGCGTATTTGCCAAAAGCCACCTTCCCATTTCCAAGATTTTACATTTACTGTTCCTGTGGTCGAGACCAAGGCCAGTCCGTGACGGAGTTCAAGAAGTCGGGGTGAATAAAACGACGGTCATGGAATGGTACAAGACCTTCCGAGCTGTCTGCTCAAGATATCTCCGAGAGCATCCGGTTCTGTTAGGGGGGCCAGGAAGGATCGTGGAGATTGACGAGTCGAAGTTTGGGAGTCGAAAGTATAACCGGGGCAGGTTAGTCGATGGCCACTGGGTTTTTGGATGTGTAGAGAGAGGCCAGGATGGTGGTTGTTTCTTAGAAGAGGTGGAGGAGCGTAGCGTCGGAGTTCTTTTGCCAATGATTGAAGATAGAATTGCGCAGGGATCCACGATTATATCTGATGGGTTTGCTACCTACCGACGGATATCTGACATGGGTTATAATCACCTAACGGTGATTCATCAGCGTAATTTTGTCGACCCTCTTACAGGTGCCCATACTCAAAATATTGAGTGTCTTTGGTCCCAAGTAAAAAGGTTTATGAGGCAAATAGATGTCATGAATACTTCGAGGGACCTTTTCCAAACCTATCTTGATCAATTTTGTGTTAGAAAACTGTTATCCAATTCAGACATTTTTAACAAAATGCTGGATTTGATTGCTGAACAGTATTCTCCACCGATCGGGATTCAAGCGGAATAGTTAATTCATTATAGTATTTGTGTCAAGATAATTTATTGTTGATGTGAGCGTCGGACTATAAATATGAGGTGTTGAATTTATATTTTTGATATATAACATTCATATCCTTGCATTTTAGAGAAAAAATGATATTTTGGAAATATCAAACATTTGTAACATATATATATATATATATACACATGGTATACAGAGAGAGAGATACATACCGAAACTTAAAGTTATAATTTTTGTTAAAGAATAGTAACACAAAAGTTCAAGTTATGGAAGGAAAGAAAAAATACTTAATTTTTTTTTTTTGTCTTAAAAAGTTCCATGATGAGATATTAGAGTCAAAAACTTCTTAGAAACGTCTTCAAACCAATAAAAACATGAATTTGTATATTTCCCATTTGTATCTATTAAAAAATCTTAATTGTAATTAATAAAGGGAATGGATAAGGCTAATGAAGGCGTAAATAAAACTTTGATACTCTTTGGACTTTCCAAACGGAAAACAATCGTTTAAACGCTTATAAGTAATTGATGTTGCGGTTTTAAATGCTAAGGCAAGAATAGCTAGCACACTAACTTCGATTGAGGGTTGAAGTCCCGAGGATCACCGTGGAATTATCCTAACAGCCGTCGCTAGATATGGAGCTCTCACCCTCTAAGTCACTTCCGTAACCTTCAACTCGAGGACTCTCGCTTCGAGGGAAATCAAGTATTTCCGAACGAAGTTTCAAAGCTACTTTAAGATAATTAAGGATTTATTAAAATTTTATTAGCTATTTAAATATTAATGTATGTTTTAGTCTTAATTATACGAGATGTTTCATTATAATGTGATTTTAAAATTATTATATACCCAAGTATATTATATCATTGAGTCATTTTTGTTTTGTTTAATCTATTTTGATGGTTCATTTGTCGTTGTATTAATTGAAGTGAGTATTCTTATGTATTTTATACTATTATTTAAGAACTGAAATACAGGAAAAGAACATTAAAGTATATTAAAGTAATAGCCAACTACTAATGTTATTTATTGGATATGATGAGGAAATTATAAACTTGATATCTTCTGAATACATTTCATTTCGTCTCGGTAGGTATACAATTGTTTTTTCCATCTCCTTGTCTAAATAAAATTTAATAAATAATAAACCCCTTAATTAAACTATTATGAAAAACGACAAAACTTGTAATTAAAAATGACAGGATTGATCTCTTTGTAAAAAAAATATTCTAACAGATTTTTTACTAATTATTTTATTATTTTTTACATTTATTACAAAAAATTCAATACATTTTGATGCGTTGTTTCTTTTATCTTCTAGATGAATTATGAGGGGCGGTCTTACTGTCTTCCTCCTTCACTTTCGTCGTCAAATCGGCCAGAAAAATGCTAAGAGAATTAATAAGCTTTGAGAGGAAGCCTAGAGAGCCTTCCGTGACGAGGGAGGCATTGAACTACTTACCATAAGAACAAGTCAGTCCCGACAAGAGACGATGGAGTTCCTCTCGTCCAGGAATCCTGTCGAATAAGTGACTCCGGACACAGGGGGGAACTCCGTATCAAGGTTCCTCCTCTAGAGTTAAATAACTCAAGCTGTTTAATGTAACGCAATAATAAAAATAACAGCTTTGTTATGAAAAAGGGAGAGGTTTGTGATTAATTTAATACTATAATAAAAGAGAGGCCAGAGAGATGTCTCTATGTTTTCAGTTTTTTTCTCTTTCTATGTCAAGTCGGTATTAAAATCATCCACAGCCGGAGAGGGAATAGTAAAAAGTAAATCAGCTGATATAATAAAATGAAGCATCATCTACTCATGGCTGCATGAACATCAACTCAGAGCTAAGCGCATAAATTCTCTCTTCCCATGTGCCTCCATCCATTTTTGATTTATGAATTGATTTCTCCAACATAATATGTAAGTCCTTATTTCAGGGAAATAATGATGATTCATTTATCTGATTATAAATGGATAATCACTCTGATTATATAAAGAAAACTGAGTTACCAACTGAAAAAAATATATTTTTGCTAAGTTTGCGAGAATTAATGCAATATATTATTTAACGCAACAGGCAACACCCCCCAGACAATCACCCTCCGGACTAACACCCCCGACAATCACCCCCGGGCATTTAGTAATATTTATTATCTCTTAATAGGTATGTTACACGAAATTAAAAAATATATATTTCTTACCTTATTTTGGATCAAACTGTTGAGAAATGGTCGATGGAAACGCTTTCGAGGATAATCACAGATATTTGTTTGACGGATTGGACGTAATCGTCTTTTTTCGTCTCGAAAAAATTCCTCCTTTTCTCTATAAGCGAAGCATATTTATAAGTCAACTGATTCCACTTCCTGCTGGCGTAGACTTAATACACCATACCTTCTATCAATAAAATCACTAAACCCTCCTTTTTAAATTCTTGTCACGCAACAGAATAATAGCAAAGTAATTGTGTGATGACGTCATTCTGATTTTTTCAGATAAATTTTGAAAAGGCTAGTTCACTATAGAAAACGAGTGTTAAACGATGGACACTCATAAACAACCGAATAGTTGCAAAGAAATAGTGTGAGGACTTCATTTTTGATTTTTGTATATAATTTTAAAAAAGGCTAGTTCACTTTGAAAAACGGGTGCTAAAGAGTTCAAATTAATTGCAAAGGGTAGTAAAAAGATTAAATTTTATGGCCAGGTATGAAATTTGAGTGGACACTCATAAACAACCGAGTAATAGCAAAAAAATTGTGTGATGAAGTCATTTTTGATTTTTGCAAAATTATTTTCAAAAGGCTAGTTAACTACGAAAAACGGGTGCTAAAGAGTGAAATTAATTGCAAAGGGTAGTAAAAAGATAAATTTTATGGCCATGTATTAAATTTGAGTGGACACTGATAAACAATCGAATAATTTTATTTTTTGAAGAAAAAAAAACATGAATCGTCGAGAAATCTTCAACAGCCAAACAGAAATTCATTTTTTTACTTCGGGAGGAAAACACCAGGTGGCAGCACCTTCGTTTAACATACCTACTCTTAAAGTCCACTTTTGAAGTTAACTATGTTTTCCAGCTATTAACAAAGGTGACGTCACTGGTGAACCACTTTCTTGATTTCCTTTTCCGCTGCTTGCGAAGACAAATGGGTACTTAGTTATCTTAAAAAAGCCACAGGAACACGTTTCCGGGTGTGAAGAAATGAACATAATCAATTGAGAATAAAATTTATATGTCAACTTATTTGAGTTGATGAGTTTTGATTTTCAAATAGTCACTTGCTCCAATGATCATAGTCTTCGATTTAAGACAAGTGGTTCCTTGATGAAATCTTAGAAAATAGATTAGGACCTATATGAGATAAATAAGATATCTTGAGTTGATAGGTTACAAACTGTATGATTGTCTAGTTGTACATAGATAACCCAGATATAAGGTCTAAGACACGAAATTTGCAAATTATGCACGTTTAATTTATACAGATTCCAATTCTAAAGAGCTGGGACTGTGTGCTAACCAGTGACGTCACATTGTCAATAGCTAGAAAACATAGTAAACTTCATAAGTGGACTTTAAGAGATAAGAATATTACTAACGGGGGGTAAATGCCCGGGGGGTGATTGCACGGGGGGGAAATGCCCAGGGGTGATTGTCGGGGGTACTAGTCCGGGGGTGATTGTCTGGGGGGTGATTGCCCTGGAATCATTATTTAATCATATATTTTCCCCCTTCTTAATTTCCATGTATAAATATTGAGTAGTTTCTCTTCCTATTATTGAATAATAATAATTATTATTATGATATTATTTTACGGCCTTACCGTATTTTTATCAAACATGACATATAGGTACATAAAATTTGAATGACTTACTAGGGAACAGAAAAGGAAGTTCTCGCACACTTACCAATATTCCCAATTTTTACTTCATTTGATAACCTTTTTACTGTTTTTTTCTGTAATATATAATTCTTTTTCCCTTGAGTATGAGGAGTTCCTTTATTCAATAATATGATCAAGTGAAGTAGGGGATTATATATATATATATTATATATATATATATTATATATATATATATATATATATATATATATATATATATATATATATATATATATATATATATGGATATTAGGAAGAAATGAACCAGGAAATATGGACTAGGAAGAAATGGACCAGGAAAGAATGGACCAGGAAGGAATGGACCAAGGTAGAAAAGGAAAATTATGACTCATGGAAGAAATGGACCAAATACATAGGTAGGCAAGTTTTTGAGTGGAATAATCTAAGTATTGTACAAATACTATTTTTATATAAACTGAGTATATAATGACTAAATCGAATTTTATTTTTATTTTCATGGAAAATATAAGATGAAAATAAAGCCAAAGAAGAAACTGCCTGTTTTTTACCAATTAAAGGAAAAAAGCGGAAATAAAAAGCGATTTTCAACTAGTCCAATGCTTCAAATGCCTGAAGTTTGGGCATATGAAGTCGGGATGCCATGAGGAAAAAATAATGTCTTATACAGATTATGTAGAATACTAGAGAAAGGAACTAGATCTTCCTTTAAAAATAGAGTGCACAAGATCTCATCACAACAGAGTTTGAATCGCAGGAAAAGGATCAGAAGGAATACAACACGAAAAGGAAGAGGCGGTAGGTGGCGTTCTAAATTCTGTGAAGGAAAGATACCCACGGTACTGGAGAAATCGGGAAACGAACATCTAAAGGAGATACAGAGGGTCAAAGGGCCGATACTTTGAGAGAAGATTGGAAAGTTATATTAAGAAAACGCCCTGCCGAACCAAAAATACTAATACTGCGGAAGGAAGAACATCAAAGCAAAATGGAAAACGAATTTATGGAAGCCCTCTGAAAGAGGCGAAGAAAAAACTTCGGGAAAGAAACCCTACCCAGGAGAAGGAAAAGTCCAAGACGAGTCCGAAAAGGAATGACAATGCCTTTAAGCAGAATGAGTAAGCATTCAATTTTTAATATGCAAATATGCATAATTAAAATTTTACTAGTTAAAGTTATAAGTTTTATTACATCGATTTTATATTTTTACCCCTTACTTTTAACTCAACAATGGTTGGATCGCTCTAATTTCTTATCCTCACAAAAA
The DNA here is from genome assembly GCA_013387185.1 of Caligus rogercresseyi. NCBI lineage: Eukaryota > Metazoa > Arthropoda > Copepoda > Siphonostomatoida > Caligidae > Caligus > Caligus rogercresseyi. Next base: position 8,247,176 of record CP045903.1, read on the forward strand.
CATATTACATGCAAGTTTATAATATATACATGGGACTCAGATCTTTTATTCGTTTAGATTTTTGTTTGTTTTTATTAAGCTTTTGAGATGGATCTTAAAATAATAGCTGCAAACGGAAACTTGGTATTTAACAAAAGAAAAAGAAAATTATTTTTAGAGTATATGATATCATATAACCCTGATATAGTTGCAATATCTGACACAAGAGTTAAGAAGGTGGCGCTTTGTGATTATTTTCCTGAAGGATATCAAATCCTAATTACTCCAGCAGTTAAGAAAAGAGCGAATCACCCATCAAGGGAATTTAGTTTTGATAAAAAGTGAATTAAGGCCCCAATTGATTGCAAAGGATGAAGGGGGAAATTTCTGTGTAATGACAGTGAGCTGGGGAGGTAGAAAGATTAAAATTGTATCAATTTATGGACCGAACTCGGATAATCCTACGTTCTTTCATTCTATTGAATCTAAATTATAACAGAGAATACTCGTGGGGATGAGGACCTGATATTGATGGGAGATTTCAATGTGACCTTAAACCAGGAGCAAGATACATTCGGCTATTAAAATTTAAATAATAGTAAAGCAAACACCGCATTGGGGGATATCCTTTATAAAAATAGGCTCACAGACCCTGCAACAAAATTTAGTGACAATCCGCAACACACATTTCATGTCAGCAGAGAAAATAATATAATTAAAGTTCCAGACAAGACTATTTTTTGTGTCTGAGGAGCTATCGACCTTGGTTGGGGACTATAAGAGAATCCCAGCATTTATATCAGATCATCATCCGATCATCTTAACTTTCACATTGCCAAACTATAGATCAAAGAAGGAATGGAAATTGAATGCCTCCTTACTAGATGATAAAGTTACGCAAGAGATAATTAAAACTATTATTCAATAAATTAAGTCTAAACTTTGCAACCAAAATATAAAATCTCCTTCCCATGCATCAAAACTAGTTCTTGACTGCTCAAGAAGGGAATATATTAAATGGGGGTTAGGCTAAGTAAAGAAAGAAATTCAAAACTACGTAGAATGAAGGAAAAAGGAAAGGATGTAGGGGGAGAGGGAATAGTGGAAGGTGAAGAGGTGCAGGAGTTAAAGAAAGAGTTAATTCTAAGAAAAAAGAAATAACAGCAATTTTTGACACTTGCGGAAATTTGGAGAGGGATACTCAAAAAATCAATAAAATAGTTAGTCACTTTTATCAAATATTATATACATGCAAAGATTGTTATAGACAGTTGGGTAATAAATGTATAAATGCATATTTAATTCTGGCGACTTTACCCGATAAATAGAGACTAAAATGGGGACAAAGGTTTCTCAGATTGAAGAAAGTTTTAAAAATATTCTGGAAGAAAGAATTAGCGCCTCTGAGATAAAAGATTATATAAGAACTTATAAGAAAAAAAACAAAGCTCCAGGACCAGATGGGCTTAAAATGGAATTTTTCAATAAGTTCAGTGACTTTTTGTCACCATTATTGGAAGAAGTTTTTGAAGAAGCTCGCATGGCAGATAATTTTGAGAATGACATTTCACTTGGCCAACTAATATTAATTCCTAAAGTAGGGAAGGACCCAAGAGTGGTCGAAAATTTAAGACCTCTGACCATGCTCAATGTTTCGTATAAAATTCGTAGTGGCATATTAGCCAAAGGACGGTATTTGCATTATATAATACACCCGGCTCAGAAAGGTTTCGTTCCCAACAGATTGATGGAAGATGTGGGTAGAAGTATTAACGATGCTATCGCACAGGTAGATAAAAACAGTTCTTATATAGCGATTATGGGAGTTGATTTAAAAAAAGCTTTCGACTGTATGTCACATCAATTCATTTTAAAAAGTCTAAAAAATCATTGATTAGGAGAAAATTTTGTAAGGATGGTAGCAGCCAGTCTTTGTAGTACATATACGTACTAACAATATTTTCAAATTAATAGTGGTTGTATGTAGACAAGGGAACCCTATCTCTCCAACTTTGTTTATAATGTGTTTAGACTCGCTAGTAGAGGAGATAAGCGCAAGTAAAAACATAAAGGTGTTAGAGTACGATAAATAGTAACTAAAGTACAAGCCTTTGCAGATGACATGCCCATAACATATTCAGGGAGTCTGGAAGATATCGAAGAATCTTTTAAAGAAACTTTGAAATTTTTGAACAATTTCGTTTAGATTCTGGTCTACAAATAAATTTTACAAAAACTCATTTAATGACAGATTTTAAGGTTTTATTTAATTTGAATGGAATTAAGGGTACAGATATTTTAAAAGTTTTAGGAACATGTACAGCTTTAGATGGGAAAGATGTTTTAGAAAACAGGAAACTTATAGAAGAATATATACAAAAATCTACTGCATTCATGTTGTATGACTTTTTTTTCTTTTTTTAAAGGTCTTTATTATAACTGTACTATAAAATATACAATAATAAATAAAAGATAGGTAAAATTGTGTACATGGTACATATATAAACATTATAGTTTAAAATTAGATTACCTATAAAAGACCAAACCTCTATTCATAAAAAAGTGTACAAACATAACTATAAAAAAACCACACCTAGTAAATAATAAAATATAACGAACACAACATGTCTTTTGATGTGGGCTCTTGGGAGTGGCCTTCCTGGAGGAGTAGTCATAATTGTCGCCTTGTGCCCCTGTGAACTTTTCTCCCTTGTTCCGCCGCTCTCGCTTGAGGTGCTTACGGAAGGCAATACGCTCCCGTTTGGGTATCCAGCGCTCAGGATCGGGCTCCACGTTGGGGTCGTAGTTCATGGGAAGCTTCTTTTTCTTCTCGACAAGGTCACCGCTCTCCTACCGACTCGAGGAACCTTCTTGCTTCCCCCAAAGAAGGCTGAGGACTCCAAAGCATAATCATGTACAATCAAAATTGCTGTTAAAATTTAGATTTATGCGAGCGAAAATATAGCGACGTAAGCCTTTTTAAATAACTAAAATAACGTGAAGAAAATGAGCATTTGAAATTAATCAAGTCAGCTGCATAATTCCATGTAGGACCTGAAGCCGCAGGGATTTTTAAATCGAGCGCAAAATACCTAGCAGAAGCTGAAATTAAAATTGATCTCAATTCCGCTCTGTTTAATTGCTCTCCTTTTGTCAATTTGGATCCAATCAAAGCCTTGGCACTAAGAAGAGAAAAATGAATTGCCTCAAGCTGGCGATCTTTACTCCTCTGTATCTTCGGGAAACCATACAAAATAATGCCCTTTGCCTCTTTTGTAGACTCAAAATTTAGTTTCAAGAATTCCGTCAAAATATAAACATACGGACACTCAACAAATGTATGAACAATGGAATTAAAGATTTTACCGCAGTCCTTGCAGGGATAATTAAAAAAGATGCAGCCCGTAGAAATTTGGAACTGAGAGGTGAATTTCTTTCCCTCCGTCACTTCCAACAAGGACTCTTTTATTCTAACGAGCCAAACGCTAGACAGTTCCAACTCTTCAATTACTTTAAGGCATTTTTTATTTACCTCAACCTCATCCGTAGGAGAAACGCTCAGCTTTAGATGCCATGGACCTGGATGTTGATGATTTATACCAGCTTTTTTTAAAGGGTACATAAATTTACCATGGGCAAAAACGGAATTACATTCCCTTGGTATGTCATGAACAGTATACATACCCTTTTTTAACGCCTCACACTCTAAAAGCATTGGGTTTTCATTATTTTTGAAGAAGGCTCTCCTATGCATGTTTTGCCTAATAATATCTACCGTAGAACAAGAATCAAAGATAGGGGTACTAGTCCAAATTATTCTCTGCACTGCAGCCCAAGTTGGTGAAATTGCTGTGAGGAGTTCATTAGAGTTCAGTGTACCCATCATAAGGTATTCGTATACAGAAGAGTTTGAGACTACTGCACGCCACTCTAAGTTGGGTCTCCTCGATAAATCTATGATAACTTTTATATAAATCTTCCTTAAGACTTTTGACAAAAGAACCAGACCTCCTCCTAGCTGACCTCTTGGTCTTATCAACGCTTCAACATAAGATTTGTGAAACAAAGCATGAATCCAATTTCTCTCCTCCTTAACAACATTCCAAGCCAAATCCGGAAGAAGGGAAGCCTTGAATAATACCAGGGGAACTATATGATAGTTGAAATAATCTATTCGAGTTTGAAGATTAAGGCGCTTCCAAAGTGAGATTTTTTTGGTAAATGGTTGACTTAAGACAGAGCCAATCCCTCTCCGAGCCTCTCTGTCGTCCATACTCCACGCCGAGGATGACTGCCTTCTCATTTACTGGACAATTTTTGATATAAATGTCCTTTTTAGGATGCCAATCTCCTAAAGGTACAATGGAAGTTTTTTGGTATTGAGTTCTAGTCCTGAACTCCTTTTAAATTTTTCAAAATACGATAATAAAATCTCAATTCTTCTAATTACTTGCTTTTCAGATTTGGCCTCCACAAATAAAGTAACGTCATCTGCATAAAGATCAATGATGTGTTTAGAACCATTGAAAGATACACCGAAACCCTCATACTTGCGTTTTATTGAAATGGCCAACTCTTCAATAGCCATTACAAAAAAAGAGGAGCGGCAGGACAGCCCTGTCGACAACTTTTTCCGAGAAGAATGGGATGACTTTCCTTTCCGTTAATCGAAATTGAAGAAGAACCATTGTAAAGCAGAGCTCTAATTGGATTAAAAAAATTCTTTAGGAAGAAACTTCTTCACCATTTTCATAACATGCACATTGCACATGGGACACAGAGTCAAAAGCTTTACGGAAGTCTACAGCAATAATGGCTCCATAAGATTTTCTTCCTTCAATGCCTTCAATTGCGCAACGAATGTTTCTTGCAATATCTGCCAGTTTTCTACCCTTAAGAAACCCCTTTTGATGCGATCCGATCTTTTATTAAGAATAGGCTCCATATGTGAAGCTACAATTCCGGCAAGGATGCGATATGACTCATTAAGTATGGTAATGGGGCGCCAGTGACTTATGTCAGTACCGTTTCCCTTTTTAGGAATCAAGACGATCTTGCCTTTCGTGACCTGCCTAGGCAGCTTCCCACTTTTTTCCATAGCTCTTCCTAAACATAACAAGAAGGGGGCTAAATCTTTATGTAAAAGAGTAAAGATTTTTCCTCCCAAGCCATCAGGACCATATGCTTTATTTGATTTGAATTTATGAGTGACGTAGTCGGTAATGGAGGATAAAGAAAAAATTGAATCAGACGAATTCTTGACTGCCCTCGGAAAACGGGGCCTTTCTCCAGCAACAGTAGCCTGAAAGTCCTCATGAAACAAAGACAGAATGTCTTCAACTTCTGTAAGGACTCTCCCCCGATGCTCTATTTTTCTCAATTTAGTATTAAGAGTCGAATTAGACAAATTCATATTCTTCAGGCGGTGATGTTGATTGTTCTCCTTTTCTTTCTTCACTTTCGCCTCTTCATCCACAATATCAGCCAATCTGAACGTATTTATCGTATCTGATACATGTTCTCTCCAGAAAAGAGACCCGTCTCTCAAAATTTTATTGACCCTGCCTTGGAACACGCAGAAATCTTTTCGATGCTGTTTCAGAAATGTTCTGGCCGCATAACGAACGGAGTGCTGAAGCATGTAATTTATCTTTTGTGCACTATACGACGGATTGAAATGGTGGGACAAAGTTGACTTAAACAAGTCAACGAACTTGGGTTCTTCGACTACCCATTTCGACAGGCGAAATGTTTTCTTTGAGATATTACAGTGAAATTCAAGTTCTACAATTTTGTGGTCGGACGCTGGTTCTGGAATATACTGTGCACTACTTACTTTTGAGAAGACTATAGGCGACAACAATGCATGGTCTATCCGCGAGAAGCGATTACCACACCTGTTGTATGACTTTTTAGTACAATAAATATAGTCCTTTATGAATTATCGTAATTTTAAGTAAACTAAATAATACTTCCAATAAAAACAGCTCTTTAAAAGAAAGGCCTCTTAAATTATTTAAAAAAACATTTTCATAGATCTTTTCGTAGTTTCGTAATACTTTTTAAATATTTTTAGGGCCCTGATTGGGTTATTCCGTGCGGCTTGAATGAAAAGTGTCTCATTTGAACAATTAATTTATAATAAAAAATAATTTGCATGTGTCTTGCTCGAATTCTAGGGGTCCAAATTAAGAAAAAATTTATTCGATTTTTTAAAACTTCGGAGTGCCAGAAAATCGTCTATATGAATGTTTTCTCTTTAAAAGAAAAAAGATACATTTGAATAAACAAATAATATCACTATATTTAGTATGTTTCCCTCAGTACAAAAAACAGTTGTTTGAGTTATAAAATTCACTATTATGATGAATACTTCCCTATAGAGCCCAATGCCAACAACACCTTCATCAACTATTTGCTATCATTCTTTAACGATGATGATGATTAGCTTTACGTACAGACAATGAGACCTATAATGGTGTAACTTGTTATGACACACTCAAAAATGTATGACAGAGGCCTCTGTTATATCATGACCTGACTCTCTATTTCTTTCCTTCATTTAAAACATAAATATTTACTCCTTTCTTTTCATATATGACATTGTGTTGTGTATACATGTAATATGTGCGGTTTCTTATAGAAATGGACAAGAAACATGCATGAGTTGGCAAGATATTGAGTGGAATAAAACTACGTATTGATCAAAATTTATTCTTCATATAAATTGAGTAAATAATTTTCATTTTCTACTTTGGGTAATTTCTTCCTAGGCCAAGCTTTTCTGGTCTATTTATTTTTAATATCATAATGTACAAATAATGAACTAAACTGAAAATAGTGAAACAAATGCTTTGAAATATTAAGTTGTTTTTTACGTTTATAACAAAACATGAATAAAATGAATAATAATATAAAATAGCTGCTGAAAATATTCAAAACCCCGCCTATATGATATTGGGTTTCAAACAGAAAAACTATTTGTTCGGACTGTCCATTAATCCACAAAGAGCAATATCAAAAACTCAAACTCTGGACATAACTTTGTCCAGCATTCGTAGTTATCTGGCTAAAAGGATGACTGATGATGAATTTATCAAAAACGAAGACATCAAGGCCATTATAGCACGATAGCACGCTTTCTCAATTAGGGTTCCTGGCATTGAATACATTCTTTGGAAGTATGTGAGGAATCTGGTGAGTTTTTACCCCTCCAGTTCCAATAGGTATCTACAATTTCTTCAACGAATTTTACGGACTTACCATTTTTTTAACAAAACAATATTATGACCTCTTTTACTATGAAAAAATTATCATCATGTATTGTTAACTAAATATTTTTATTTGTTATACCAATGAATACTTAAACAATCAGGAAGGTAAAGTCGCGCAACCTTTCAAAACAAAAATTCAAAGTGGATGGACTAATTTATTTATTGCTGCGTGAATGAAGTAGTGGAAGTGTGTAGAGGAATTGTTTTAGAACTACCTATTTATCTTCAAACTAGACGACAATGGGGAAGGTTTGTGTTGCTCCGGGTTGCAAGAGTGGCTACAAAGCAAAGGACAATGAGGGGAAAAAGAGACGGTTTGATATGTTCCCCAAGGATGAGTCCCTACGCCAACTCTGGACAAAGGCTGTTCCACGAAAAAATTAGATACCTTCAAGACATTCTGCGTTGTGTGACGTACATTTCATGCCCCCCGATTATAAGCCAGAGTCTACTGACTCTAATCCATCACGTTCAGACAGATCTGGAAAAACTCTTTGTCTTAAGATATTAAAAAAAGATGCCGTCCCTTCCAATTTCCAAATCTTCCTCACTACTATTCAAAAAAGCCTCCTCCTTATCTATGTCCTGGAAAGGTTTCTCAACGAGTCTTTATAGAGATCACGCAAAAAAAAGTTCTCACATTACTACAATACGTCGCCTTACGGAACTTTCTTCATCTTTGAATTTAGAAACTGGATTGGCTGACTCTACAATAACTTACCTAAGGCTCGCTTCAAGGATCTAATCAAAATAGAGATAAAATATTAGTATAATTTTTGACGAAACATATGTACAAAACGAGTTGAATATTTTGCTGGGAATTTTTATGAGGTGGATGATGATCAAGTAACTAAGACCCTATTTTGTGTCATGATTAAGAGCTTTCATTCAGTTATCATGACATGATAGTTATGCAGCCTGTTTCGACTTTGAATTCTGGACAATTAAAAAGATCATCTTTGATTTAAATTTAACAATGAAAAGATTAAGTCTTCTTCTTTAAATATATTTTCCAATTTAAAAACTTTTACTTTTAAAGATTCATTTAAATATATTAATGACGTATCTATAGTTTACTTTGGTTCTGGTTATATCGCGCATTCCTTATGTAAAACTATAGCCTGTCATTTTTGCCACAATTTATTGACAGCTTTAAATAAAAAATTCGATGTAAAATTATTCTCCTTAGAAAATATTGATGATGAAAGTAAACTTTTAGATCAAATTAATCGAGGTGGGCTGACTCGTCCTTCTGATGTTTCTTTTTAACGTGTTCCTTTGTTTATGGATTTTTTTAAGAAATTCAAAAGTATCTTCAAAGAGTTGATTTCTTTCCCTTCTTCAAAAAATACTTTTTGTTCTTTCGTTTATTAAACTTTTGGAAAATGATACTTACGCTTTGGAAATTATTTTAGCAGAATGCGAAGAAGACCATTCCTTTGAAAAATTTATCCACAAATCGCTGGTAAATTTTTCATTGTATGTCCAAAAATTATGTTTCGGAAATCAATGATCAAATTCACAAAAACAAAAGAAAAACAAGCAGTCAAAATATGACAAATAATTATAAGAGATTGAAAAAACTTAAAGGAGAATAAACAAAATGTATGTATGTTATTATAATTTTGCAGAATGTCTTAAATGTATCTATGTTTATTAATTTATGTCCATAAATTTGTAAATAGTAAAAATATATATTTCGTTCTCAAAATCCTAATTTGTTATGAAATTATAAGGAAAGGGGAGAATGTACGCGTATTCTCTTTTTCCTTTTAGATCCCTCATCGTATTTTCCTCACGAGTCTTTTTCCTTATTGTTTTAGTATTCATTGGTAATATCTATAACTCAATAAAGTCTTTAAAAAACTTATTTTTATTCAATAGTTCATAAAAATATGCAGGTACGAAAAATAACGTACATAAAGTGATGATCATTTGTTAAAGTAAAACATTTTAGTTTAATATTAAAACATCAGTTATGAAAATACTAAAGTACCATTCCAATAAAATGACAAAAATTAATATAACAAAGAATTCAATTGAAATAAAAAACAATTATAATGAAATAAAATACGAGGATAATAAAAAACTGTGTCAGGCGTACTCGACGGGCATGCCTTTGCATTTTCCTTATTTGTAGTTAGCGTTCCTGCATTGAACTCTTTTGCATGAGGGTATTCTGTCAGGCGGCGGTTTCGCCTGGGATTGTACCTAGGAAGGATTTTCTACCATGGAAGGTTAATTTTTATTTACTCTATCTTAGCCATAAAAGTTCGAGTCGGTTAACTGGACTTTACGATATTTCTTTTTTTTTTTTCCTCATCAGCAAGGCCTTTATTTATCTAAGTGACAAAAAGTAACATACTTAAATAAATAGTAAAATAGGAAAATATGTGCTAACGATTCTCTTTCCTTAAATTGCCTAATTTCATAATATTTATATGTGTTACTTGAATGAATTTGTTGACTTTAAATTAAAAAATATGAGGTCAAATGAAATATTCACGTCTTCTATTGTTGGTAAGAGAGTATTTCTATTCAATACCATAACAAGTTATTCCATCTCAAGTGTCAGTCTTCAATGTCTTAAATTTAACTCGTAACAGGACTACCACCCCCGGAATGGCACACCCTGGGCTTTTACCCCCTGTTATTAATATTTTTTATCCCTTAAAATCTACTTATTAAGTTAACTATATTTTCTATTTATGAATAAAAGTGACGTAACTGGTTAGCACGTAATCACAGTTCATTAGAATTGAAATATTATAAATTAAACGTGTATAACTTTACAGATTTCGTGTCTTTGACCTTATATCTGGGCCAACTATGTAAGACCAGACAAGCATACATTTTGTAGCCTATCAACTCAAAATCTCTTATTTATCGCATATAGGTTCTAAACTATTTTCTAAGATTTCATTAAGGAACCTCTTTGTCAAGAGAAGCAATACTTGGCGACCATCGGTTGGATCATCAGCTACCTGTCAGGAAGAAAATATGCAGTTTTCAGGACCTTGGAAGATTTGGAGGTTCTCGAAGATGAATTTAATTAATACATATTCCAATTCTAATTGACTATGAATGCGTGCTAACCAAGACGCCACTTTTGTTAATAACTAGAATCGAGAGCTCCTTTATTATTTCCTAGGACTTGCAGTTATAAACGATCATAAAAAACATAGTATACTTTAGAAAAAGACTTTAATTGATAGATTTGCAAAGTAGTATTGTAGGAAACGAAAGAATGAAATTTCTGGAATAGTATGAATCAATTATATTTTTTAATATGAACCGATATTTAGAACATAGGTTTCAAACAATAATGCAATTTTGTCATAAATAAAACATAGTTCCTTAATAATAGGACTTAAAAGAAAAAAAATATTAGTAAATGACACGGGGAGTAAAGCCCAGAGGGTTATTATTATATTATTTTTTTGTGGGGGGGGGGGGGGGGTTTGTCTGGGGGGTGGTAGTCCTACTCATTTTAACTTCACTATGACATAACATGTATTTTAAGAAAATATAGCTTAAGTAGTCAAACTATTTAGAATTTTGAATTAAATAAACTTTTAATATTCTCCCAGCTTATTATTTAGTAATGCACTATTAAACAAAGAAAACTTTATGCAGTAGGATTTTTCATAAAAATATTATTTTAACGTATACATTTTGATGATTTTGGCTTGGCAGTTACTTTTTCCAATTTAATGGAAACCCATATATGTACCAGCAAAACTCAACTTTGCGAGTTTTATTGTCATTGACATTTTAAAGGCTTAAGGCTTTGCAAAACTTCGAAGCAGCTCGTATGTTAAGGTTTAACTAAGGGGTCCTTCTAGTTCTTCAAATTATTAGCCAAGAGTTGGTCGATATCACAGTCCCATATTCACTATGACAAATCCAAAGACGGTGGGTATACTATTACTAATAGAGAAAAGGTCTGGAGCTTTTGCAATATATGAATAATATATGAAGTGATCAAATATTGAAAAGGTTATGACCTCATATGTAGGTGTGGAAAAATATTTTTTTTAAATCAATTGTTTGTTGAATCTCTCATTTCAAAGGTACAATGTCCGTTTTAATTTAAATTTCTCAGTTACCATAACCTACTTGGTATTAATTTAGTGCTCAGTTACCTAATCAAAATGGTAATATATAAACTTTATCTTCAGATTAGCAAAGTAACCATAATATAATAGTTTTTGAAACTCTTTATATATCGCAACATAATTGATCAATCACTCAACCTTTTGGATTTATAGTACCTGACTCGAACTGTATCATTAAACTATGAAGTAAATGATAATTACCTTCCTTGGTAGAAAATCCTTCCTAGGTATAAATCCAGGATTAGAGATGTAAAGTTGAGGGATATTTTGGGCGTGTGAAAGGAAGAATGTCTGAAGGGTGCAATTGAGTTCAAGCTCCTTTTATCACTATTCTCTCTCCTCTCTTGAGGAATATTTATTTCATTTATGAAGCAGGCCAAGTCGGCCAGAACAGAAGGTATTTATTTTATATTTGAATCTCTGTTTTTTGCTTCTGTTCTATGTATATCCACAGTAAGAATTTGTGTCCGAAGATCATAGAGTAAAATTACTATTCCGTTAGATAAATAATGCCTAAAATAACGCCCAACTCGTGGATTGAAGCCAATGGTGGCTCCGACGTTTGGAGTTATAATGATGGCACTAAGAAAATGACCTGTCGGCTCTGCAGATTTAGTGTAATCCTTGTCAAGCTATATCCTTTGGAGCGACCATGGATAGTAAGATCACAGGATCAACTTTAGGAGATTCCGAGCTAATTTAATTAGTTTGGATAGTTCGTCCTCCTTCATAGATGATGTGACCAAACTTTTATCATCGTGTAATATCCCTCTGTCAGTCGTGAATCATCCAAATTTCATTGCCTTCATGGAAAAATATTGTGGACAAAGGCCTCCATCCCGCCCTACTATTAATACCATTTGAAATCCCAGAGCTCCAACATCCTGTCCCAGATCAAAGAGAATGTCCAAGGAAAAGATGTTTACATCTCATTGGATGAGACAAGAGACATCAAGGACAGACCTATGACGGCTGTGTTGATGGGATCATTGGATGGTGATAATCCAACCAAACCCTACTTGATAGACTTATTAAATGTTGGATCCTTGAACCATTTAAAAGTCTTCAATTTGGTTCGGAAGAATGTTGACCACTTTCTTGGGCCGGATTACCAGGCGAGTCAGTTAAAGCTTTTTATTTCGGATGGGGCATCGTATTGCGTCAAGGCGGCGGGCGACGACTGAAGAAATCCTTCCCTAAAGAATCCATGTGACATGTTTGGCTCATGGATTCCACAGACTGGCCGAGTTTTGCCGCAATGAGAACCCTGAAGCTAATCTCTTCGTTGGAGAAAAATGAAGAAGCTATTTTTGTTTTCCGCCTCTAGAAAACGAAAATTCACTGATTCTCTCCAAGTTCCCTTGCCACCTTCGCCTGTAATTACGCGATAGGGAACTTGGATAAAAGCAGTGAGTTATTACTGGATTCACTTCTCTGCCATAAAAAAATTCATCAACGAGATGGATGATGAATGTACATCCTTAATAACACTTAAAGATCTGGTGAATAAGGAGTCCTTGTGGAAGGAAATAATTCCATCCATGAGGTATGGATGGGATACCAACCCTCATCAAGGCGCTGGAAGAGAGGTTCCCCTCATGATTAGCTCAACACTAGTCGAAGAGCAATATTGGACATAAAAAACCCTGCTACAAGGAAAAAATTACAGAAATTTTGTCTCTAAAAACGTCGGATATTTTTATTTAGAGAAACTGTAGTGTAAATAATCCAAAATCTATTGTATATAAAAATGCCCCAATTGTAAATTGTGACGCAGAACGAGTTTTTAGTGTCTATAAAGATTTATTGTCATGTAAAAGAACGCGTCTTACCGAAACAAATATTAAACATATTATGATTCAGCGATGTGGAATTCAAGTTTGTCTATGATCTGTAATAAATTGTAATTAATCCGTAGAACTAATTTGCTTATTATTTCACAAAAATGAATATTATTCATGCATACGTAGTAGGAACACACCAAAACATAGAGGAGTTTTGAGGAACGGTGGATTCTCTTTTGGGGTGTTTCTCAAGGAGGATAAATAAGGTGAGGCAATGATAATCGACGTAGGCAATTGGAGAGGGACAGCTGACTATTTTGTTGTGATGTCACAGCTGCTACGCTTGATTTCTAGTTCAGTTTGTATTGTAAAGCGAAAATTGCCATATTATCGAGGAATTTGCCGTATTGTGGAGGATTTTAAGTAGAGCTTTTAAAATATCCATCAAAATATGTAATATATGTTTGTCAAGAGAGTGAAAACGTTTAAGAAGATTGATTAATTCATGCAATATAGACTGCCAAAAGAATCTAACTTAATTTTAAAAAATATCTAGGCTGTAATAAAAAATATTGTATTGAAAAAAGATTTCAAAATATTGATTTTTGATTCCTCACCGAATCCAACCATTTATTGTCTCATTAACAGATTTCAAAATGTTGTATAGTATAAGACTTCCATTTAGGAAAGAAAGAAGGATATTCAAGGAACAAGGATGCGAAGCATTCTTACTAATCTCATTCAATTTAAGCATCAATAATTGGGTATATGGTCATTAATATTTTCAAAGACCAAACTATATGTTACTGTAAAATTAATTAGATAAGCTATTTATTGTAAAATGTATAGTTTCAAGCTATTAGAAA
>CP045903.1:8261296-8290658 GCA_013387185.1 Caligus rogercresseyi
AATACTCGTCGATTTCATGAACGAGTCGAGTACTTGATCACGTTTTGGGTTAACATACTCAATAAACCTCGAGTTTAAAAAACGAGTTTGACTCGTGACCCATCACTAGTATATACATTTAATATTTACTTAAATTAGTATTAAAAAGATAATTTTTTTGTTGGTCGCAAATTAAATTGATCGGATCGCTGATCGGAAAAATCCCTGATCGTTATTCGCTATATCGCAAAAAATTATGAATCGCTATTTTGATCGGATCCTATTTTTTTCCCTGATCGCATACAGCCTTAAAATACTTAATTAGAGACGTTGTTGAACTTTTGTACAAGTAGACCCCTTCCTGTTATATCCCTGACGTCACGTTGGAAGACACCCTGACGTCATGTATACTGTGTCTCACCCTTTTCCTTTCCGTGTATATTTTCCTCCCCTTTTCCTTCAGTGTTAATAAATAAGTCTTCAAGTCATGACCCTCTCACACGTTTTGTTGTTTCTTATATATTCGTTCCTGCCGTGCAACCTCATTGGCGACGACTCTGGAATATTAATATACTATTCATACATTCTTAAGATATCCCAACACACACTTCATACAAAAAAAAAGATTATTTCTATGGTATATGTGTGTTGAAAGACGTCCTGAGATGATAACACCTTTTGATGTACCCAAAGCAGACATTTATAGAGGTTTAGCTTCAGGCAAGCGCATTGGGTTAATAAGTTAAACAACGACCACATTGAGGGCGCTCCTATTTACAGAAAGATAAATAAATATACACCTAAGAATTAGTTCTTTCATTTCTACATTAAAAGTGAGAATTGCCGGCGGAGTTTATTGTGCAGCTATTATTGTTAAATAGCACTAAAGGAATCGCGGTTTGCATTTCTTCAGGTTTCCTCTGGCTGGGATAGATTGCAAACAATGGGATTGAAATTCACATCGAGAAAATCTTGAAAGGAAAGTTGTCAAAGTCATGTAATATGAATTACAAACTATGTGAGAAACATTTTTGAGGACAGCATGTTCATAATGCTGCAGCGAAAAATAGCCTCATTCACACTGCAGTTCCCACACATCTTTGATGTAGCCAATCCTCCCCCTAAAAACGGAATTATTTCTTCGGCTTCACTAGAAGGAAATTCAGCAGGTACGACCGTTGATATGGATATAACTATGTTGACTTTCAAATTATTATTTTCAGGCAACAATTCCGTCTCTATTCTTGTTAAGATGTTTCCTTGAGAGGATGTAACAATTTAAACTGATGATGAAATGATAAATAATAATAAGTATCAAGAAATAAACAAAGGCTCTATTGTAATAGTAATCCTCGAGCGCATGATGGCGCCATCATCATCACATTCCTCACAAAATCTTGTAGCTGGGTCTCTAGTTTATATATGATCTATGATGTAACGCTGTGCTGATGCAAGGAGATATTGCGTCAGAGGGATGAAATCCTATTTTCTTTTTTTAATAAAGATCATAGATAAATATGACAAGATGTATTTTATGTTTTTATCTAAGATATGCAATGCTATTTGGATGTATAAACTTTGTAAAAAGATAAGTATCAGCAAATAACAAAAAAATATATGCAGACAATAAAATGAAATACGGAATAAATAAGTCCTTATCAGTGATTTTGTTTTCAGTCTCTCCTTTCTTTTTCTATATAAATCAATCCATCCCATTATGGGATTCTTACAGAGCTTGATTCGGTAACGCTATTCGATATTCGGTAGATTTTATTATATATTTACCGAATATCGATCGGTGCAGTAGATAAGAAATAAAGAAAATTATTTATGGTTCTGCTCAGTGACTTCTTCATATGCATTAGTATCGGACAATTTATAACAAAAGACAATTAAGGTCATAATGTGTTATAATTTTTTTAGAGTTTATTTGAAATTTAATACATGTTATTTTTATATAATCATAAATGCACTCGGATGTTGAAGGAAATGGAAGGCAATAGCAAACAAATTATTTCCTTAACTGTCTTTCGTTATACATTGTCCAAGATTAAATGCGCTTTCAGCTCCGGAGTTGTTTATTTATTTTACAAAGTTCAACTTCTTCACACGAGGTGACAACCATAGAGATATAAAAGATATAGCGAGCTTATTCCTTCAATTAGCAGAGAAATATCGTTCAGCTGTATTCTGGTCGCAATGACGTATTTCTCTTCCCTGCCAATAGCAAAGAAACATCGTTCAGCTTAAAGCGTTAAAGTAAAGTAGCGCATGCATAACATAAAATTCTTCCTTTTTTCCCCAAAAGGAATTGGCCAAAATTTTAGTTTTTCTTTAGTCCGTAGGGGCGCTTTGATGCTAGAGCTCTTTGAAAATAAAAACAAAGTCCTTTTATATTTTTCGCACAATGTTGGGTTACGGTTACTTCGATCTCCTACCTGAGCTAGAAACAAGAGAAACCACATTGATGAAGGAGCTCCCAAACGTCGTCTCCTCCTCCGATCATTGAGGAGGAGGATGAGACGAGACGGGGCAAATATAATGACTGGAATCATGCCATACGTCCACTCCCATTCGAGAAATTTGATTCCAAGCAATGATGAATCAATGTAAACAATAACAATAATAAGAACAAGGCAGGAGCACTCTGGATGACGAATACTTTTTTTCCTTCTTCTTCTGTAATAAGTACAATAATAGAGAGGTTTGTGAGGAATGTTAGCACGATGGCCGTGTTGAAGTGTGGTTTCTCTTTGTTTCTAGCTCAGGTAGAGATCGAAGTAACGTACCCTAATTTCATTGACTAGCGACATTTAACGTTAAAGAAAATAACCAAAATTTTGGCCAATTTTTTTTGTTTACTTTTTCCTTGCATGCGCTACTTTAGTTTAACGCTTTAGTTCAGCTGTATTCGGGACAAAATGACGTATTTCTCTGAAGGATCTAATACCTCTCTATACCTTTACATCTCTATGGTAACAACGCTTGCAGTTCTAAATTCCGATTTACATTCGGGTGTCGCAGCTCTGGAGTCTTATAGAATATTAATAATTTATAACATCAGTTATACAATCGTTATATTAAGGCTTTTATTCAGAGAAGGTAGGCTGGCAAGGAGTAAGGATCAATTTATTTTCAGAGCCTTCTTATATCACGAGTGATGAGGAGGAACTGTTATTTTTTTCTTCTTATTCAAGTTTAAGGTCCTCAGTCAGAGGAGAGAGTTGTCGTGGATAAGGAAAAAGAAGGTTCAATGGACTACAATATGGAAAATATTTTTAAATTTACACCTATCATCATCTGCGTATCCTGTGAGTAAAGCATTAAATGCTTTAATGCTAAAGCTGAGAGGAAAGATATAACATAAATAAGTATGTAGGAAACTGAAAAACACTCCGCCCAAATAGAAAAAAAAAACGAATGCTCCTTCCGGACAATGTTTGTAATAGAAAAAGACAAATCTATGTCATCATTAGTGTACAATGATTTTGTTTTTATGTTCCTTGATAAATGAATTCTTGTTTAATTGTATAAGGAAATATATTATATACCAAGATAGTAATAATATATATTTTACAATCCTCGCTAGGTTACGTGAGATCTCATTTCATAAGTTGCGATATTCTAGGAGGTAAAAGCATTGTAATATGAAACGTGATTGGTTGGAAGAAAAAGGAGAGGGAAATATAATAAAGTAAGTTGAATAATGCTAGAAAGTATCACTTTAGTTCTTTTGTGTAACTTTATTTTCCAACAATGGAGATCAAGGAACAAATACGTCCTATTCAGTGCTATCATTTGATGCTTCGGCACTTATATTCTCTGTGGTGGAAGACGAGCGGCTGGGAATTTACATGCGACTGACATGCGTCATATTGGTCCTGTTACAAGACGTAGGCCACTCATAGATATATAAAACATAGAGAGATTATTGGATTCTTCAGAGGGATACGTCATATTGCCCAATAAACAAATTCTATGATCAATTTACGATGACGTAATACAGATTACTATGTTTAGTTCGGGCAATGGCGACAGCTGATCAATGTTTCTCTGCTATTGAAGGGAATAAGCTCTCTATAACTTATATTTCTATGGAAATACGTCATATGGACCAATATAAACAAATATTTATATCTCTGATATCAGCACTTACGATGACGTTGTACAAATTACTTATTTATATTGGCAATGACGACAGCTGAACGTGTTTCTTTGCTATTGAAGAGAATAAGCTCCCTACATCTCTATGAGGCCACCTTTCTCCTTGCTCATCCAGCGCACCATAATCTACTTCAAAGACCCTCACAACCTTCTCATAGAGGGCAGAAAGTTCGTCACAACTTTATCTAAATCCTCGGTCCTTATCGGGTTTTGACATCTTTGACGCTTCACATTCGTAATGAATTATATTATTTTCATGTCCTCAAAGTTGTAAAACTTCTTATTCTGTATCCAGTAAGCAAGGTTATTGTTGAGGGTGATAAAGTTGCAATCTCTGTCAAGACAATTTTTGTGAATGATCCACATACCCATCGACCTTTTCCATTGATTCCTTGTACATAACATATCACATTTTGGCCAAGAGACTGTATCAGTAGAAAAAATATCGGTTAAAGTAGGAAAAACACCTACAGGTACTACCTATCTACGGATAACATCAGTAGTCTCTAGCTCTGCCCATTACTATCTATGTAATAAAATAACTGCTCCTTCACAGGGAAGGAAATGTTTATTTTGTTTCACCATATTTGACGATAAATTGATCATTGAATAGGAATATACAGAAAGACATATTTGTTGCCAAATGAAAAAAGATGTTCATCGATGAGTTTGCAAGAACTTCCAATATATTATATAGTTATAGTTAAATAAATTCATACTAAAGTGTTTATTATTGTATAAAATTAGATGTCATAAAAAGGCAGAAGTAGTTCAACCCTATTACAAATGCGGAATACTGCTTTTTACACACTGCTTTGGTTTATTCATTCATGCTAACGCATGTTACCTATATTTGTTTGGGCCTAAGATATTGAGCACAGGCGTCAACGTGCTCTACAAGCTTTGTTATTTTAACAAGCATCATTAATTTATACTTTGCAATACCTCTCTGGGGATTTTATTACGTCAGGCAAACATGAACCGCGGCTTAGAGTGAGAATACTATTAAGAGCAAGAAGGTAATTGAGTCTAGGCTTTACATGCATTAAGTTGCCAACCATCTTAGGCATTGTTGTTGTTTGCTATTTTCATGAATGCATCAAGCATTTGAGTTAGTGAGAGTCATTATTATATACCCATTCAAATATGGACCACAAATATCTAATTTGTTTTATTCATTAAAAAAATACTGCCGAGATTAAGATGAGAATGACTGGAGACCACAAAAAGGTTGTTATTCCCAAACTCATAAATAAAAATGAGGGTGTTGCTTCTTTTTAGTATGTCGATAATTAGAGTGAGATTTACTTATCGACATGAAACATTCATTATATGCTTGAGATGAGCCCTTGCTTTATTCAATAATAGCTGGAGGTGGAGGAGTCATAGAGATATAAAGACATAGAGAGCTTATTGGATTATTTTATGAAATACGTCATATTGCCCATATAAACAAATCTTTCTATCTCTCAATATCAGCTTACGATGACGTAGTACAAAATACTTTGGTTATTTTGAACACACAGAATACAGCTGAACGTTGTTTCTCTGCTATTGAAGGGAATAAGCTCTCTATATCTCTATGGGAGGAGTTTGTATTATTAAAAACTAATATTATTAAAGACGAATTTCTTCTCTCGGAATTTATTTAATTCTTCAACGCAGCCGGTAGTGAAGTTAATATTTGTAGCATAATGCCTACTGTTATATTATTATTATTATTATTATTCATTCCCTATCTTTAACCAATCACATAACACACAACACGGGTACGGTTACTTCGATCTCCTACCTGAGCTAGAAACAAAGAGAAACCACACTTCAACACGGCCATCGTGCTAACATTCCTCACAACCTCTCTATTATTGTACTTATTATAGAAGGATCTGGATCCACGAGTCCCGTTGAACATATTCATGAGCTGAGTCAGTGCTAGGAGCGACCACATTGATGAAGGAGCTCCCAAACGTCTCGTCTCCTCCTCCGATCATTGAGGAGGAGGATGAGACGGGGCAAATATAATGACTGGAATCATGCCACCCGTCCACTCCCTTTCGAGAAATTTGATCCCAAGCAATGATGAATCAATGTAAACAATAAAAAGAACAAGGCAGGAGCACTCTGGATGACGAATACTTTTTTCCTTCTTCTTCTATAATAAGTACAATAATAGAGAGGTTTGTGAGGAATGTTAGCACGATGGCCGTGTTGAAGTGTGGTTTCTCTTTGTTTCTAGCTCAGGTAGGAGATCAAAGTAACCGTACCCCACAACACCACCGTTTTCCTATCCCTAGGAAGACATATTGGCGTAGAAAAAATATTTTGATGCCTAAAAATAATTTGGATTGACTACTTTAAGTATACGTAACAGCAATAGGACGATAAACAGTTAATTTCTTAGACTGATACGACTCACACAAGTCTTCAACACTTTTTATTTGATATTAAGGGTATACCATACACGGACTTTTTCTACAACGTGATTGGCTTAAACAAAAAGGAGTGGCAAATATATTCAAAAAGCTGTTGACGTTATGAAATACAGCATGTATTCACTCGTTGAGGTGTAAGTATTTTCTTTGAGCTAGGAAGTGATCCGGAGATGTCCGGAATGATGTATCGGCAAAAATTCAATGGCCAGTACGGTGTTCCGTTAAAAGAGGAGTCCGGCGAAATTTGGAATAAAAAGCATGTTTATGCGTGATAATGAACAATATTTCAAGAGCGTGTTATAATATATTCATGTTTTAAAGAAATAATTTGCAATTAGGGCCATAAAAAATACAAATTACCGACAAGAACCACTTTTATTTATCTAATTAATATATTAATTATATAAATCAACCCCTCAAGAGAAAGCGTGAATGTCATTCTCTGATTCTTTGAGGTAGAAAAATAGTTTTGAAACTTTAAAAAAATGTTTATAATTAAGTTTGTCAGAACCACCGTAAAACCATCCAAGCCTATAAGAATGATTGCGTATATACGTTAACTGCTATTACCAATGTCATTCATAACATTGGGAATGTTTTACCCTTTTTAGATAGAAAGATAAAAACCAGCTGTCGATTGGGATAAAAATATAAAATATAAATCAATTTATCACTTAACCTGTAGCAGATTCTCTCTGCTGCTATTTATAGCCTATTTGTATATAAAGAGCTCCCTTTTATGAAATACATATCAGTTTAGATCAATTAACTGAAGGTGTCACTTATTCACACCATTAGTTACAAACTCGCGATTGTTGACATCAATTCACATAGAAGAAATCCATTCTTGTGAATACTAATATATTCTTGTTCAATGGCCGGCATCCATATATCACTTTATAATCCCTTGAAGTGACTCCTCCCATTGCTATTAATTAAATCAAGATATCAGTATTATCCCATGACGTGTCCAAAAGGCCCTCTGACGTCATCAGTGCCTTATGAAAGCATGAGTGATGACTAAATCCTTTTAATTGCTCAATCTCAAGGGGAAATATATAATTTTTGATAGCTGGTATTTGTCGACAAATGGATTATCGTCAAATCTGAAGTAGAAAAAGAAAGAAAAACATTGTAGTCACATCCAAAATTAATGTTGATTGATGAGCTTGCAAGAACGCTCTCTGTGTTACTCGGAAGGATGTCAATGGTTTGCTTGAATAAAAGTCCACCGCCACCATTTCTAGGTATAGAGATAAAGAGAGCTGATTCCCTTCAATAGCAGGGAAACATCGTTCAGCTGTCGTCATTGCCTAATATAAACAAAGTAATTTGTTTACTATGATCGAAGAGATATCAAGATTTGTTTATTGGGCAATGTGACGTATTTCCATAGAAATATAAAGATATAGAGAGCTGATTCCCTTCAATAGCAGAGAAACATCGTCGTTCAGCTGTATTCTGTGTGTCCACTACAAACAAAATAATTTATACTACGTCATCGACGGCTGATCATAGAGGTAGATTATATCTCTATGATCAGCTTACGATAACGTGGGTCAAATTACTTTGTTTATATTGGACACAAAAATATAGATGAAGGGAATAAGCTCTCTATATCTTTTATCTCTATGCTTCTAGGATATATTTATATATTTGGTGTTATACCTCCTCCTTTATATATATTTATTCAACTAAGTAGCGGGGATTTCTTCTTCTTATGCTACTACTACTACTTTTATTTCTCCATCTTTACCTGTCTTAATGCAAGTGAGCATGGAGCAATTATCCACATTATAAATACTCTTTGCCACTACTGTGAACACCACCTATCTTATACTAGCTCCTCCATCAATTTACTTCTTCTTATTCTTATATATGATGATCCGAGTGGTGGTGATACCGTTCTCATATGTAGTTATAGTAGCTATATATACAATCAAAGAAGGGAAAAGAGAGAGAAGAGATAATGCTTTGGCGCCATTCGACCTGGCGCCATCTCTCTTCCTCCTCTCTGCTTTTTTACTCCTTCCTCCCAATCAAAATAATAATAAAGATAATAATAAAACAGTTGTCTTCCTTAGTCAGCGTGTGCATAATCGTAAATTATGTGTTCAATCATTGAATCGATACATTACATATATTATTGTATGTATGTCTTGTTGCTATTGCACACCATTCAATGATTTCTTCTTCAATAAAACACATCGTGTTTATATCATGATGATCCCTTAAGTCTCCCAGGGAGCCTCTGACGTCATCAAAGATGGCTGCCCTATTAAGACATGAGTTAAATCCTTTTACTCTTGGTGTGGGGTTTCTTGTCATACAGACTGATTCGGAAGGATCGTTGCTGCTAGAGTGTGTGATTAATAATAATAGTAAATTATGCGTTTAATACTTGATACATTGTACTTTTGTGTATGTGTTGCTGTTGTTGCCAAGGATTTTCCTTAATAGAGTAGGCATGAGTATATTGTGATGATGTATCCAAGGGACCCTCTGACGTCATCAAAGATGGCTTCCGTATTAAAAACAGAAGTGATGACTAAATCCTCTACTGTTAAAGTAAAAATGGTCATAATCCAAATTATAAGAAATGAAACACAAAAAAGGATCTGGGAAAAGAAGTAATATCATTCTTAATCCGTCACGTATAAACATAAGGGGTCATATTCATACTGATTAATTGCATTGATAGGATAGGCCCATTGTTAGTACCTCATCAATTACTAGTAACTATGACATTATAATCAATAAACACTTATTTTCGGCCTTCGAAATCGACCAAACTCATGAAATTATATAAAGATAGTAAAACATTATTAAAAAAATCAATTAGTAGTATTTCATTATCTCATTGCTCCAATAGACCCATTTATTTACAATAATTTCCTCCGGACGCCGGTTTCTTGTCATGAAGACTAGAAGAAGCTTTGAGTTAAGGAGAGATTACCTCTCATATATCATTATGAAGGTTGTCTCATTCATTTACTAAATATTCTTAGAATTATTTTACCATATCGACTTTAATCGGAGCTATAAATAGAAGAAAAAAAGAGTCTTATGTCATGACGTCATTAGTCCCGAGACTATGAATGGTGTAATCCCTCTATCTCTAATGTTGATGACCCTAAAGATGACGGTTACACAAGCCTATCATCAATTATATACTATATAAATAATTAAAGTTGATTAAGGGGCTACAATTAATGTAAATATACAGTCAAACCTCTGTTAGCGTCAATCTGTCACTATTGTGGTTAATTTCTCGATAGCAGGTACTCTAAGTGCGGCAAAGGATTACTTTAACCCCGACCTGACATAGAAAGAGAAAAACAGATGTCGATTAGAAAACATAGAGACATCTTTCTTGTATCTCTCTGTCATCTCTTTGATTATAGTATCAAATTAATCACAAACCTCTCCATTTTTGTATAATTAGTAATCTGTTGCGATTATTAACAACTGAAGTTCTTCTTTTTTGGGGAGGAACTTTGCACGGAGTTCCTATAGAGATATAATACATAGAGAGCTTATTGGATTCTTCAGAGGAATACGTCATTTGCCCAATATAAACAATCTTTCTATCTCTAAGATCAACTTACGATGACGTAGTACAAATTACTTTGTTTAGTTTGGGCAATGGCGACAGCTGAACGTTGTTTCACTGCTATTGAAGGGAATAAGCTCTCTGTATATCTTTATATCTCTATGTTTTTTCTATTATAATCAGCTGTTGCTATTATTAAATAGCTTAAGTTCTTTTTTTTCTGGAGGAGGAACTTTGCGCGGAGTTATTACTTATTCCCAGGCTTGTGAACGGAACGCAAAATTGAACGGCGTTCAGCTGAACGCACGTTCAATGAACGGAACGCTGAACGGAACGCAACTTTTTTTGAACGCTGAACGTTGAACGCAAAAAAAATAGTTTTGCGTTCAATTTTTCCGAACATTTCAATGTAGTTTTGATTAAGTATTTTTTCCTGGGATATAAACAAGGGGATGAAATATTATAAGAATAACTTATAAACTACTCTCCCAAGAACTCTCTATAGAATAGTAAAGCACTTTTTTTTAATTTTACCCCAAGTGACAAAAATTACACACAATTGAATTACCTTTTTATTCATTCATTCTTATTACAAAATAAACAACTTATTTAGTATTTAGGTATGAAACTATTGTTGAAATAAGTTGAGATTAAGTCTGACTACGGGATATTCATCTGGGCTGTGGACTCGGAATCATGGATTTGCTCATTTTGATGGACTCGGATTCGTGGACTCGATAACTTAAATATTAGGACTCGGATAGGAGGGCTCGAGAGTTAAAATCTTAGGAATCGGATACGAGGACAGTATTAATTTCTTCAGCTTTTTTCATTTCGTCATGGAGAATAAATAACAGTCTACGAGCAAACAAAAATATATATTTACAAGGTTAGTCCCTGTACGCTTCCTAGTAATTAGCATAGTTTGGTAAACATTTTATACTCGCACGTCACAATTGTATATGGATGTATGATGACTATAGATGATAATTTATTATTTTGGCTTCTCCTGTATATAGCAGATATATATATTTTTAAGGCGCCATGATGGTCGCGAATGTCTCAACCAAAGTACTCTGAGGAATGTAAGATCAATTCTTTGCACATTCCCATAGGCCAAGCGACCTAGAAACTTGTTGTTGTTGCTTTAAAAAAAGATAATTTGACGCCATTGATCAGACAAAAAATTACCCTTACAACAGTTGCAGTTAATATTTTGCGTTTTGTTTTGTTCCTTGCATAAATTTAATGTTAATAATTGATATTGAGATTAAGTTATTTCTAATGACGAAGTCGATATTAACTTCAATTTAATGTAGTAAATGGTTGATTCGTGTTTATATAATATTAAATGTGTTTTATATTTCAAAGATGATTAAAAAATACATCTCTCTAAAATAAGATGCATTCATATAATGTTGTTTTATAATATTAATTTGTATTATATAGCTTTGATCTCGTATTTGTCTTGATTTATTACACCTTAAATATGATTATAATTTAAAATGTAATGTATCCATTACGGAAGAAAGTAGGGATCCAGTTACTCATACATCGAAGGTTTAAAATACTATTTTGCAGATTCTTAATATCGAACTCGGACTCCGTTATTCGAAAATAAAGAGTCTGGTCATCTCGACACTTTTTCAAATATATTTGATCTGAAGTTGTTTTTAATAAGATTGAAAATAGTTAAGTTTCTTTCATGCTGACTGGCGTGTTTGTCTTTTATATATGGAAAACTATTAATATAATGATTATTTGTTACGGGTCAGGAAAAAATATATACAAGTTGGGGTTTGATCAGGGGTTCCCAACCGTTTTTCTTTGGCGACCCCCCTATAGAAAAATCTCCAGTCTGGCGACCCTCTTATGTAGTGAATATAGACGTTCTGCGGACCCCAGGTTGGGAACCCCTGGGTTAGATCCAGTCAACAAATTTATATCATTTGAAAGTCGATTCGGGCTCATTTTTATTATAAACCCCTAAATAGTACTTCCATTTTTCAAAATTACACATTGTTATTTTTAAATATTTGAACGCTGAACGCTAACGGAACGCTGAACGCAAAAACATTGAACGGAACGCTGAACGGAACGCTATTATTTTTGAACGCTGAACGCGCTGAACGCTCACAAGCCTGCTTATTCCACAGGACTCGGGGACGAGAGGAACAAATATGTCCTTTTTATAAGAAAGATGTCTCTATGTTTTCTAATCGACAGCATTTTTTCTCTTTCTCTTTCATGTCGGGGTTAAGTAATCCCTAGCCCTGAGTACTATAACATAATATATATTGCAGCCACCTGTCTGTAAAGGCCACTTTTTTGTATTCCCTTAAGTGGCTACTATAAACAGGTTTGACTGGACTTGATGTACATAAGACGTCACAAGTAAATATAGTTATTTATTTAGATATGAAGTACATGTATACATAGGAGGGTATTGACCATAGAGATATAAATATCTATGACCTTTACCATGAAGTTGTATAAAAACGGAATGTCAAAAAGGATCTTAATGGATGTTTTTGTTTTAGTATAACAACTAAGAAATTACATTGAAAAAAATTGTGCGCCTCTTTGGCGATAATCCATTGAGATTCCATTCTAAATATTATTTTTTATTTGTGAAAACCAGGAAACGACCGGGACACCTTTTTTCGCCGGGACCCGGGCCGGGACTTTATATATATTTTCGTTCCTCTGACATTCTGAAGTGACGACGTTCTTTAAGAAAAGAATTTCCAAAAAAGTGAGGACGTTTTTTTTAGAAATAATATTTCGAAAATCCTTTCTTAGAAAAACGTCCTCACTTTTTGGGGAAATTATTTTCTTAAAAAAATTATGAGTAACAAACGAAAGAAAATATTGAAGTCCCGGCCCGGTGTCTTAAAAAATCGGGACCCGGGCTGGGCCGAGACGCTCAAAAATAGTCGGGACCCGGGCCGGGTACCCGGTCGTTCCCTGGTGAAAACAATAAATTGACCTATCTTCCGAAGATAATTCGGGCAAATAACATTTCTAGTCAGAATTTGTATTTTGAAGTAGGTGCCAAAATTATATTTTATTTTGATTGTACAATTATCATTTTTAAAGAAAGCTGGTTATATATTGAATATTTTGATATACAGACAACCAAAATCCAACCGCTATTAAGGGAGGTATCATCTTTTAAGTATAACATGGACAAGTTTTTTGACGCTTTCCAGAACTTGAGCACCAATATAATGACGGTACTATTTAACTAAAGAATCCCTATTCGAGGTTTTGAGATTTGTTCAGTTGAGACCATACAACAAAATAATCATTAGAGAGAAAAACAGAGAGAGAGAGAGACACACACACACAAGGAATATCCAGCATTAGAATCTTGGTTCATACTGAAAGTTCAGTATTATCATTAATATCCATTATTAGTTTTTTTTGTTGTAATCCCTGAGCCTCTAATTAATATAAATGATATCTAGTAATGTTAAATATATATGCATCCCATTTACGCTTGAAAACTACATGCAATAGTTTAACTTTTGGAATATCTCAGTTCATTATGTCTTTATTATATGGAGAAACTGCATTGATGAATCGACGTCCTTTGTAGCTTTTATTATTTCTCCATGGAAATGAAATCGACCTATGAATATATTTATCTTATAAACATAAAAATAAATCTTTTGATATCATATACACACAATCGGTTAAATAGTATGTAATATATATATATTCAAAAAAACGATCGGGACAATTCGTTTTGCCGATCCGGGCCGGGACTTAATTTTTCTTGCTGGGCCGGGAATTTAATATATTCGGTTCGTTGGTCATTGTGAAAGTGACGACGTCTTTTTAGAAAAAAGATTTTTTTCTTATCAAAAGGTGCAAACCACTTTTTAATTTATTAATATTTAAAAAAATATTTTCAAATAAATATCGTCACTTTCAAAATGACGAACGAACAAATATATTAAAGTCCCGGCCCAGTGATTTTAGACACCGGGCCCAGCCGGTATATATATATATATATAATATAGATAATATATAGTATATATATATATATATATATATAAACGAATACATTTAACGTTTGGGCCCTTAAATACTAAAAAAATTATTTGTGTATTTGTTCATGGAGGGGATACATAGAAAAATCATTAAAAAAACCTACAACTACAACGGAATGTTTACAGGCTTAAGCTCTAGTGATAAGATAGCCATCTATTGGGCTTTAAGAAACTCCCTTAAAAAATAAAACGTGAGAGATTTGACAAGACATATGTAGATAAATACAACTGCAACGCAATGCTATGACGTAAGTATTTATGATTTTCTGACGCCACTCTGGAACTTTTTTTCGAATGTGATGGGTTGAAGGACAAGGAGCGTGAAAAGTTACAAAGCAGTTGGAATTATGAAATCAGTCTTCATTCGTAGCTGGTGAGTTATAAAAATTAACACTTAGCTAAGAATATCATCCGTAGGAATACAAAGAATATTTTCTCATGGACTTCAATCCCTGGCATTAACATATCCATTGAATAGATATTTTGCATTTAGTATCATTATTAAAATTAATAAGTAACTTCTGATAGAAAATAATAAACATTTTTTATGGGTCATCAATTCTGTTGATCAAGGATTCACCCTTTCACGTAAGACATAGATAAAGAAACAAAATATAGTTACACACTTTAAAAAATGGTGCTTATAAGTGAGCTTTTAAGAACTATCTTAAAATAATCCTAATAGATGAAACGGAATGTTTTAAGGCATACTTAATTTTCGAATTATCAAGATTATGATACAGATTGACTTAAATCAAGTAATCGGTATTTGATAGTTTTTATTTAAACAAAGATCGATATCAGTAGAAGACAAATCCTACCGCAATATACCAACCAGTACTTCCCTGCTGCGTTAGTAAGGCTTACAGAAAGGTAAAAGCTCCAACTGTAGTACATATATATATTAGGGTTGTTCTTATTTTTCAAATGTTTGAAATGTTAGCAACATTGTGGATTTTCTGTTTCTTGGTGATAAAAGAAGACGACATACAAAGTTTGAACAAAATCGGTCAACATTACGAGGTCGCGCAACGAGGTCAAAGTTTTAAAAATTTAGTAAAAATATAGTTTTCCGCAAATTTCTTCAAAATGGTGGACGTTACAGACTTCAATAATAATTATTAATTTAAAGGAAATCTAATTTACTACCAGACGTATGTTTGATGTTTTTTAATAAAACAAAGTTTTCAGTAAAAACAAAGAAAAAATGGAGTGTGTATTGTTAGCTTATTTCATAGCTTTTTTGTATCAATTAACTTCACTCGCCTGTAGAAGATGACTTGTTCGCTTCAGAGTAAAATAGTACTTTTAAGTTTAGTAAAACTTTAGATGATAAATCCAAAAATGACCTTGGTTGCATTCTATCAATTCAGAATTCAGTACAATCTGAGTTTACATCATATGATTCAGAGCCTGTATTGACCTATAAGAAATCGATTATGAAAAAAATAAATCATAATGTGTTTCTTAGATTTGCGTCAAGGTATCCTCTCAAAATTTTACTTTGTCTCTGACGCATACATAATCCATTATATGCGTCATTTTGTACGCGAGATAGGCTTTTTTAATGTACATATAACTCTCTACTTATTAAATTGACATGATTTAGTATACCAAAATATTAAAGCTGGTTAACCAAGCTTTCATTTGATATATTTGTGTTCTAAAAATCGCTATACTTTAAGAGATATAAGCAAATACGTACTCTCCCCCAAAAATTGATCTTTTGATATGAGAATATACGATTACCATCTGGTACTGCTGTTAGTGTTACCTGGATAGAAAGAGAAAGAGAAGGGAGGGAGTATTTTGCCTCACTTCATTCCCTTCTTTTTTCTTCCTATCCAGGTAACACTAACAGCAGTACCAGATGGTAATCGTATATTCTCATATCAAAAGATCAATTTTTTGGGGTAAAAAAAAAATATATATATATATATATCAGGAAACGACCGGGTACCAGCCCGGGTCCCGGCTGTTTTTGAGCTTCCCGGCCTGGCCCAGTGTCCGGTTTTTAATACACCGGACCGGGACATCAATATTTTGTTCGTTTGTCATTTTTTTTTTTTTTAAAGCTCCAACTGTAGTACATATATATATATATTATATATATATATATATCAGGAAACGACCGGGTACCCAGCCCGGGTCCCGGCTGTTTTTTGAGCGTCCCCGCCCGGCCCAGTGTCCCGGTTTTTTATACACCGGACCGGGACATCAATATTTTGTTCGTTTGTCATTAAATTTATTTTTTCAAAGGAATTTTTCTAAATACTCCTTTCTTTAAAAAACCGTCGTCACTTTTTTGGAGATTCTTTTCTTTAAAAAAACGTCACCAAATTCAGAATGTCAGAGGAACGAAAATTTACATTAAGTCTCGGCCCGGCCCAAGTCCCGGCGAAAAAGGTGTCCCGGTCGTTTCCTATATATATATATATTATATATGTCTGCATTTAACTACCACGAATATTATTTTTTTTAATGAGACCAGTAGTACTAAATATTAAATGAAAGAACTGAGTACTTCCTTGTTCAGAATGACTATGCAAATCCTTGATCCTATTCAGGAGAGGTTCAATGACTTCTCAGCAATCCTTCACCCTTTTAATTACCTAGGATCCCTGTGGCAGGGCCATCATAAAGGTAGTTCTCCTCAATTTACTAATAAAAATTATTTATTTCACTTGGTATATTTCTTATCGTCAAATATGACAAAATTTAAATTCATTATTCCCCTCATTATGAGCAACTGTTTGCATTTATTAATTTGTAGGAGTCCGTTTAAAGGACTTGCATGGATCCAGGCCATGGAGATATAAAGACAAGGAGAGTTCATTGGATTCTTCATATTGCCACATATAAACAAATATTTCTATCTCTATGATCAACTTACGATGACGTAATACAAATGACTTTTTACCTCCGCCGAAGGAGGTATTGTTTTCACTTTGTTGGTTTGTTGGTTTGTTGGTTTGTTTGTCAGCAGGATAACTCTAAAAGTACGGAACGGATTCGGATGAAACTTGGTGGAGTTGTTGGAAATGTCAAAAGTAACAAGTGATTAAATTTTGGCATCTCTGAGTGCAGAATTAAGATGCAAAACGAGCTAAATACTAATAATATTTCAAGTTAGCCTACTCTGCCAATAGATGTCGCTGTGCTGTGAAATCGGGTGCCGGGAGGGTCTTCCTCTCGGAATTTTCGTCGAGGGGAACCCTCCCCCGTCCCTCTACGCCGCCCCAGTCGTGAAAAATCCGCCTCGGAAGGCTCATAAGGACCCCGTGACGGCAGAGGTTTGCACTCTCTGAGTGTATATATGCCTCTAGTTACCTCCGCCGACGGAGGTATTGTTTTCACTGGCGTTTGTTTGTTTGTTGGTTGGTTTGTTTGTCAGCAGGATAACTCAAAAAGTACGGAACGGACTCGGATGAAACTTTGTGGAGTTGTTGTAAATGCCAAAAGGAGCAAGTGATTAAATTTTGGCATCTCTGAGTGCAGAATTAAGATGCAAAATGAACTAAATACTAATAAATATTTCAAGTTAGCTACTCTGCCAATAGATGTCGCTGTGCTGTGAAATCGGGTGCCGGGAGCGTCTTCCTCTCGGAATTTCCGTCGAGGGGAACCCTCCCCGTCCCTCTACGTCGCCCCAGTCGTGAAAAAATCCACCTCGGAAGGCTCATAAGGACCCCGTTACGGCGGAGGTTTGCACTCTCTGAGTGTATATATGCCTCTAGTTTGATATTGTGCACAGGCTACAGCTGAACGATGTTTCTCTGCTACTGAAGGTAATAAGCTCTCTATATCTTTATATCTCTATGATCCAGGCCATGAGAAGGAACAGCTTCTTATTCTTAGCTGATGATATCTTAGCTCTAAATTGATGTTTTGTCTCAACAGTCGGGAGTGAATTGATGTTTTTTAGTTGATATTATTCGCCTTCCTTTTCTTTCAACCGATCATTTTCCTCAAAATGTGGGTTCCTTAGTCAAAGGAATAAAAAGATAAACATTGACCTTTTAAGAAACCCTCTTAAAAACAATTGTTTTTCCTAATTGTTTTGTACTTGATAGCAATCCATAGCGATATAAAGATATAGAGAGCTTATTCCCTTCAATAGAAAAGAAGCATCGTCGTTCAGCTGTCGCCATTGCCCAAACTAAACAAAGTTATTCGTACTCGGTAGTTGATCATAGAGATAGAAAGATTTGTTTATATTGGGCAATTTGACGTATTTCCATAGAGATATAAAGATATAGAGAGCTTATTCCCTTCAATAGCAAAGAAACATCATTTAGCTGTCGCCTTTGTCCAAACTAAACACAGTAATTGTATTAAGTCATCGTAAGTCGATCATAGAGATGTAAAGATTTGTTTGTATTGGGCAACATGACGTATGCCTTTGAAGAATTCAATAAGTTATCCATTCCTTTATATTTCTGTGGTTGTTATCATACATATATAAATGCAGAGTGCTTATACACTACAATGAGAGAAAGACCAGCGACAACTGAAAGAAAGAAACAGAAAGACAGACCATAACATCCATTTTAAACCTGGAGATTAGTTCTTTAATATCTACTCTTTCATCCTTTAACTGCTCCTACTTAAGGGCTATTCATTATCACTAATCGACAGGACTTACTTAACATCCAATCCCTTTTTATTACGGAGATGCATATACCTATGTCCTTATAAATTATATTTTCATCTAGCAGATTAAAATGCCAAGTTGATATGCCTATAATGTCATATAAAGATAGCCAACATTTTCCAAAAGTCATGAGAGGAATCCTTTTAGTGGACGTGAAGAAAAATGTCTTATAAAAAATCGACATTTTTTCGCGTAAGTCTTATGAATATTATAACATAACTATGAAAATAGAAAGGAATTTTTCAATATGTAAAATGAAAACTATATTATTGTGGTCTTTATGATTTCCAAAAGATACTGATTTCTTAAGGAAGTGGTTGATAAACTGCCGTCAACAAAATTGGACTCCTACCAAATGATCCGGATCTTCTCAAAGTACTTCAAAGAAGCACACATAACACAAAATTAAATATATACGCTGGTTGATTGAGCTGTCCCTTCGATTTTTGATTTCTCGGAACATTTGAAAAACAAAATATCAAATAGACAAACTTTAAAACGATAAATCCCCGAAGGAAACGATAATGTAATTTATAATGGAAAAGAACCAACGCCAAATACAGATCATATTTATTTTCTTCCTAGTACTATTGAATCGTTAGGTGAGACTGCTAAAAAAGCCCGAGAGAGTCTTACGGGACATGTTTGATCTTAAGCCGTAAGGGACAGTTACAATAGGAGGAGGATCACTATATAATAAAGCAGAGTCTATGTCAGGGATAGGCAAACTTTTTGACTTGCGGGCTACTATGGGCTATAAAATTTGAAAAAGGGGCCACAGGAGTGCATTGACTGTCCACTTTCTTTTTCTTTGGTCCGTTCATTTTTTTTTTACAGAAGGACTCAAATGGCAATGAGAAAATTCAAGAGAGAAATAAAAGTAAGGCGCGGCTTAAATGTCTGTGCGCCTCATCTATTGGTGAAACTCGGTATTGTATGGACAAGACGTAATGAATGATGTATGAAGCAATATTATTTTATTTGCTGGACAAGCTCGGTGGGGCGGATTAAAAAGGGCCGTATACGGCCCGCAGGCCTTAGTTTGCCCATGTCTGGTCTATGTGTTCCACAAATAATTAACACAGAAAATTGTTCGGTTTGTTGTTTCTTTATTGTGCTTGCATAGAGATATAAATAAATAAAATTTAAAAAATGCTAAGTTTCGTGAAAAATGAATCGAATTTTATTGTCATGGTGGCCAATATTGAAAAGGCTATGCTTTGATAAAACAAAAAGATTGGAGAGGACCTCAGCAAACATACTTAATGTATCCTTCCAAAGAGATGTGATCGCGGTCCGTATAGAAACGGAAATAATAATGCTTCAGAAACTTTCTAATTCAACGAGCAATGTCCTACTCAAAGATTTCAAATTAGCAAATTAGTCTTAAAAACATCGGATCTAATCGTAGTTAGGTATTTCAGTAATGATTAGTGATCATAAATTCGATTCTTTGCCTCAATCAAATCATATATTAGATCGTATAAAAACAATTGCCAAATGTTATTCTAGTATAATAAAACCGAGTCATTTAAGCAAAATTGAAAATGAGAGGATTGAGGGTATGCACTGACAAATCTCATACAATTTCGAAACCAATGATGGTAAAATTAACACTAATATTTTGAAAAACTAAATAATGTAAGCATAACCTCACTAACAAATGATATATTTCATAGTCGATATTATTAATAAATTATTTATACCTGTATATATTTTTCCGTAACAGGACTAGCACCCCCCAGACAATCACCCCCGGACTAGCACCCCCCGACAATCACCCCCTGGACTAGCACCCCCCGTGCAATCACCCCCGGACATTTACCCCCCGTTAGTAATATTTCTTATCTCTTAAAGTCCACTTATGAAGTTTACTATGTTTTCCAGCTATTAACAAAGATGACGTCACTGGTGAACCACTTTCTTGATCTACTTTTCCGCTGCTTGTGAAGACTAATGGGGACTTGGTTATCTTAAAAAAAGTCACAGGAACACGTTTTCGGGTGTGAAGAAATGAATATAATAAGTTGAGAATAAAATTATATGTCAACTTATTTGAGTGGATGAGTTTTTGATTTTCAAATAGTCACTTTCTCCAATGATCATAGTCTTCGATTTAAGACAAGTGGTTCCTTGATGAAATCTTAGAAAATAGATTAGGACCTATATGAGATAAATAAGATATCTTGAGTTGATAGGTTACAAACTGTATGATTGTCTAGTTGTACATAAATAGCCTAGATATAAGGTCTAAGACACAAAATTTGAAAATTTATGCACGTTTAATTCATACAGATTCCAATTCTAAAGAACTGGGACTGCGTACAAACCAGTGACGTCATCTTTGTTAATAACTAGAAAACATAGTAAACTTCATAAGTGGACTTTAAGAGATAAAAAATATTACTAACGGGGGGTAAATGTCCGAGGGGTGATTGGCACGGGGGGTGCTAGTCCGGGGGGTGATTGCCCTAGAATCATATTTTTCATCTTGTTGTTCATCATGTTATCAAATATTTTGACTCTCCCAAAAAAAATCCTATTATCCTTGTCATATAATATTTAAATCTATTTATGTGATGTTAACATGCTAATAAAAAATAAAAATAATTATAACCTGGTAATTCATTGATTCCTTTAATATTATTATAAGGTTTTATTATGAGGCAAAATGAATACTACAAAGTCCAGGAATCATTTGTTACAGGTTAAAAGTCCTTCCATCTTTGTATCCTCTGAATACTGAAGGGATAAAATTTTATCTTCAAACACGTGTTCAGTAATTGTATAAATAATATTTGTTTAATCTTTGAAATAGCATTCTCTTATACATAAAAAAGAAACTATAGAGTCCATCGACGTCATCACAGAACTCAAGTATGTAACACAGAGTTCCTACATAATATTGTAATTCATGGGTTATCATGAAGTAATAACGATTTTAATAAGGAAGATTATAAATATATATATAGAGAGAGAATTATTATTTGAATGAACGGACCATGGCTCATACGCGTGGTTTGCTTGGAAAACCCAACAAGAAGAAGATTGTGAACCTCGACAGACAAAAATTGCGGTTGCTAGTTCAAGCCTACACCGGACATGGGCCTTTTCTGGCTCATTTCAGCAAATGGAAAAACTCAACTGCAACCTGCAACATTTGCGAGGAAGAGCCGCAGACAGCCGATCACCTCATCAGCAGATGATGCCCTGCTCATTCCCAAGAAAGATATGAAGCCATTCAATGCGTAGCCAAATATAATCGAATTTCAAAGCTAATGAAATGTGTCAAAATGAAAAAAATTATGCCATATAATTATTGTACAACGTAAAATTCTTATAATATTCCGTAGTAGCACAAATACCCCTTTTGCGTGGCCGTACTCATTGCTTGTTTTTATTTATTAATATATAATTATTTTTTACTCTATTCTTGTTTTTTATATGTTTTTTTCTTTTTCCCTGTAAACTATATATATTGGCAAGCGGAAATAAAGTCTAACTAACTAACAATAGAGAGAGAATGTGCTACAAAAAATAATAAAATATGGAAGCTAAAATGTAAATAAAGCAATGAGAGGATTAAAAGAGTAAATAACCTTTTCATAACTTAATTATGAGTCAAGGATAATAAATGCTTTATTTTCTCTCTTTGACAGCAAAAAGAAACAAATATACTCTATTTGAACCTTATTAAAATGCTCAAATATACCATGTTTTGATCCTCTCGGTAGCAATAACACTGCTTTCAACCATACAGATATAAAGATATAGAGAGCTTATTGGATTCGTCAGAGAAATACGTCATTGTGTCAAGAACATATGTATCTCTGCGTCCACTATAAACAAAGTATTTGATCTACGTCATCGTAAGCTGATCATAGAGATAGAATCTATCTCTATGATCAGCTGAAAATGACGTAGATCAAATTAATGTGTTATTAGTGGACACACAGAAACAACAGAACGCTGTTTCTCTGCTATTGAAGGGAATCAGCTCTCTATATCTTTATATCTCTATGCTTTCAACTCCCAACACCCCACCCCGCCCCAGATGATATAGTCATTCAACTCTGACGTCATATTCAATAGATCCATTGGAGGAGTCCTTATGCAAATATGACCGCATTTATCATAAGTATTTGCCTTTTTAAGTATCTGTAAGTCAAGGCGCACTTCAAGCGATTATGATGATGATTATTCCTTGCATGGACCGTCTCTTCTTTTAAGCGGAAAAAGGTAGTCAGGGCCCCTTCAAGGCATGAGCCAAGGAAGGGTTGCTTTCACCCTTTTTTACAAGGGCGGGGAGGGGAGAAAGTGAAGTTGTTCTTATAGAGAGGGAATGAGAAAGGGGTTAGGTTACGCTACATATATATATATATATATATATATATATATATATATATATATATATATATATATATATATATATATATATATATATATATATATATATATATATATATATATATATATATATATTATAAGAATGGATTTTTATAAGTAATCGTTGCAGTGGGCCCCTTTTATTGTTTTATAAGCTAAGAAAGTAAAAAAAAAGAGGTGGGGGTTCTTGGCAGTTGTTTTCCCTCTCATGCAAAATTGCGTGAAGAAGAGGCCTGCTTGGCTTGTCATTATTCTTATATAAAAGTGCCTTTGAAGCTTAACTTCTAGTAGTATTAAGACTAATACGAGTATAATAGCTTAGGCGCCAAGTTCGTCCTTAGTCTATGTATG
Source organism: Caligus rogercresseyi (assembly GCA_013387185.1). Classification (NCBI taxonomy): domain Eukaryota; kingdom Metazoa; phylum Arthropoda; class Copepoda; order Siphonostomatoida; family Caligidae; genus Caligus; species Caligus rogercresseyi. Next base: position 8,284,874 of record CP045903.1, read on the forward strand.
CTTTTAGTTTTTTTTTGTATCATCTTCCCTCTTCCTCTCTTAAAAGAAAGGATATATGCATTTATTATTATTATTGTTCGGAGCCCATCAATAATTCAACAATATCAATATGCACATGCAAAGAACAACTTTATAAGCCGTATTTCTGGGGGAAATTATGTGACTCATCAGGATTTGGGAGAGGTTTATTCACTATGTTTATGATTTTCTCTCTCTCTCTCCACGCTTTGTATTAATAATAACTGTTTCCTCTTCAGGACCTCGCTTCTTCTTCTTCATTTAAAGGTCGTTGCTTCTTCTAGCAAACTTTTATTAGGTTGCGTGTGCCTTCATTCTTATAAATGTATTATTTGATGGCGTACATATTTATTAGCAATTTTTTAAAAGAATTTAATGTTTAGTCATACAGGAAAAATATTTTTTGTAGTTTTGGGTGAGTGCAACACTCTGTAGCCATGATGGGTGGCTATAGAGAGAGAAAAAGTGTGAAAACACATTGGAAAAAAACATTAATAACTTGTTTTTTTTATATTTCTTGGTGTGCTTAAGTGGTCTTATAAAGTGGAAAGGGAGAAGAAGTATATATGTATATATTGGGACACGTGCGAGAAGTCTCTTTTTCTTCCTTCTGTGTGCCATCTCTCTCCCGCATACACCACCAGGGTGTGCCACATATTAAATCTAACCTCGGGTGGAGACCTTTTGCAGTCTTTACCCCCTCCTCTTGCTTTCCAAAAAAAAAGTTGCTTAGAGAAGAACACAACTACTGCCCGAAGTGCAATAAAAAAATGTACCCCCCCCCTCTCTCTTTTTTTTTTCCTTTCCTACCCCTCCGCCCATGCAACCCCTACTGACGTTTGCATTCCTCCTCTTCTCCCCCCACGTTGTGGACTTTAATGTCAAAACGCGTGCGAGGAAGGAACGCCGGCTCTCTTTTTTCCTTTAAAGAAGGCTCCTATTTATTATTATTACGATTATTATGGTCAACATATTCCAAATGCAAGTTCGGGAATATATAGGCGCATGAATCTTCCAAATGCAAAGAAACTAAGTGTGTTTGTCTCCATTCCTCCCAATGCAGGAAGAGCAGCAGCAGCAGAGTTTGGGAAAGAGACTCCATTCATCTTATAATAATTATTTGGATTAAAGGGGGAATTCTTTTCCACATCAGGAGAAACAGCAGGCATTCACCCAAGAATAGAAAGAGAGAGAAAGAGCGGGTCGGCGCGTTTGCGGGTGCGCTCTGCGGAATATAAGAAGACAGAGAGAGAGAAAGAGAGAAGGTGAGTGGTGTTGAAGAGAGGGGAGTAATGAGCGCTGGCCTGCATGTCTGAAGTGGAAAAGGAGAGTATTGAAGTCGTCTCCTTCTCTTCTTCTCTTTCTTTTTCTTCTTCTTTTTCTTCTTATTATCTTCTTCAGTCCTGAAGTTGAAGAAACAGGAGAAGAAGAAGAAGTGTTCGTCGTCTTGAAGAGAACTATTCGTCCATCTTGTCGTTTTGTCATATTTAAAGGTAGGGTTGGATCCAAAGTCTCTCTTGAATAAGTGAGTAAGTGAGTGCCCGTGTGGAAGAAGTAGAGCTCATCTTTGAAGTCAGTATCAAAGCTAGTTTGATTCGTTTCACTGTGTCTTTTCTCCCAAGTCTGGTTTGAGTCACGTTCTTGTTTTCCTTCTTTCTTTCAGATTGGACTTCCTTCCTTCCATCCTTCCATTCTTTCTCTCTTCCTTCGTTTGGATCGATCGAAGTGTGAGACCTCCTCCATCTCTTAGGATTCATCAGAGTCAGTCTGTGCCTGCCTGCCTGTCTGTCTGCGTCCCATCTCGTCGTGTTTGTGTGTCTATCTGTGTCTCCCCCTGGATCCTTGCGTGCATTGAGTAGGATGCCGTCTTCGTCGTCTCTGCCTTCCTTGTCCCTATTTGATCGCGAGTGGAAGACTGGAAGTCGTCCTCTGTTGTCTTCTTCTTCCAGTTCACCATCCACCTCCACGTCCACGTCCAGACTCCCTTCCTCCTCCTCTCTCCTTGAGGCTAATCAGGAGCAATTATAGTCGCTCTCTCTTTTGAGGGAAACCACAAGGACACTCAAGCAAAAAGAGAGAAAGAGAGAGAGAGAGACGACTCGGTCTCTTGCTTTAATACCACGACTTCTGTCTCGAGGTCCTTGATCCCTACTTGGATCCTCTGCCTGCCTGCCTGCCTTCCTTACACCCTTCCTTCCTTCCTTACATCCTTCCTTTGCCCTCCTTCCTTCCTTCCTTCCTTGCTTCCTTCTTCTCCCTTTGGAGTAAGCAAGCAAGTAAGTAAGTAAGTAAGCCAGCAAGGCAGCCAGCAAGCAAGCGATGTCTTCTTCCTCCAGCTCATCTTCCTCAAGCACTCAGAAGCGCTCTCTTTCGCGACGATCGCTCATCGGAGACTCCAACAACAACCCAAACTCAAACCAACTCCACCCCACGACTCCAAACACACATCTCCATCAATTCAACAATAACAACCAATCCAACCACAATCAAAACAGCTCCAGCATCCTTCACCACCATCACTCCAACCCGGGGACACCCCCAACGTCCACTTCCTCCTCCTCCTCACACCCTCTCCGAACACCCTCCTCTCATCAACTCTCCAAAAACATCCACAACGCCCTCAACAACAACACCACCCATCATCATCATCATTCCACCAATCTCAATCACAATGGCATGACGCGGAACACGCGACGGAGACATCTCCTTACGTCCTCAGAGTCCTTGTCTTCCAAGGGCTCGGAGGTCATCGCCGAGGACAACAACGCCGGCCCCAGCGCCACGTATCGCACCTATCCAGAGATACGAAAGACGCCTGAGGCGACCTCCACCCACTCCCATCGGAGGAAGCCCTCCAAGTCCCTCCTTCTCAAGACGCGCTCCGCCAAGGACATCCCCTCAAGACTCAGATTTACCCCCTCCCGACTCAAGGAACAGACGGAGAGCAACAACAAAAGGGGAGCGCCTCACCGGCAAGCACTCCGCCGCCTGCGCCCATGGAGGCCGGAGGACGATTCGTTGTGGAGAAGCAAGACACGGAAAAGAGTGAGAAGGGCACCGTGGAAGAGGAGGAACCCATCTCGGCCACGAAGGTCACCTCCACCACCACCTCTGTGGCCACGACGACCACAGCCTCCACGACCACAGTCCCGCCCAAGACGGCACCCGCCGCCGCTGCACCACCCAGTAATGACGAGGAGGAAGAGCCCCAAGCTGTGGACCAGTCCCCGGGGGAGGTTCCTCAAATACATGGAAGAAATCGGACGGGGGAGCTTTAAGACCGTTTACAGGGGGCTGGACACCATCACGGGCGTCTCCGTGGCCTGGTGCGAGCACAAGGATAAAAAACTCACAAAGTCCGAGCGACAACGCTTCAAGGAAGAGGCAGAAATGCTCAAGGGCCTACAACATCCAAACATAGTACGCTTCTACGATTCCTGGGAGGTCATCAAAAGGCAACATCAGCCTCCATGACAAGCAAAAAGTACATTGTCCTTGTTACCGAGCTTATGACCTCGGGAACACTCAAAACCTACCTACGCCGCTTCAAAAAAATCAACCAACGCGTGCTCAAGTCCTGGTGCAGACAAATCATCAAGGGACTCCACTTCCTACACACGCGATCACCCCCCGTCATTCATCGGGATCTCAAGTGCGACAACGTGTTCATCACAGGGCCCACGGGCTCTGTTAAAATCGGAGACCTCGGACTCGCTACTCTCAAGAATAAGTCATTCGCCAAGTCTGTCATTGGTAAGTCATTCATTCATAGACGACTCTACCTATGCATGCCCCCCTTTACTCTTGCGAAAATAAGAATAATGAGTTCTTAACTGCGACATATACGGAGGAGAAATGCAATCCTCATTTTTCCCCAAGGCGCTATACGACGTAGTTGCTCTCTTACGCAGCTTGGCCTCAACAATCGTTTTATATCCTAAAAGAAAAGAGCAGCAGCAATAGTAGTACTGATTTTTATTATTATTTTGGGGAGCTAATTGTATAAAGTAGTACATATAAAAAATATATACATACAAGTTCACGAGTTCTATCAAGAGGTGTTACAAAAAAAGCACGAAATAAGAAGAACACAGAAATGCGTAGCATGATACTTAACTACGACAACAACAATAACAATACTACTACTAGGGGCAATGACGAAAGACCAATAACATGATTGCCCCAATAATAGAAGCATACAAAAAAAAAAACTTCCCTCTACTAACTATATACTAGTCCTTAGTAGTACTGCATTATGAAAATGACACTCAGAATGGAGCATTTTTTTTGTATTTTAGACTGAGAATTCAGGGGCCAAGAGATGTAACATCTTTGATGTAACCTTGCATTGCTCCCATTATAATTGTTATTGTTGTTTTTCCTCCTCTCCTCCTCTTTGTGCTTCCTTGCACTTTTGATTCAAGTAACTGCTGATGACCTTGAGTGAATTAGCCGCTGCCTCTGAGCTATCATGCTGAAGAGAAGAAGCATGCAATTATAATGATAGCAAGCTACTACTTACTACTAGCTAGGCATGTTAAAACTAACATTTTATCTCCTTTCCCTAGGCACCCCCGAGTTCATGGCCCCAGAGATGTACGATGAACACTATGACGAAGGCGTGGATGTCTATGCCTTCGGAATGTGCATGCTGGAAATGGCAACCTCCGAGTATCCCTATGCTGAGTGCACGGGGCCCGCTCAAATCTACAAAAAGGTCACAAATGTAAGGAAAACAAAACAAAACGATGATCTCTTTCCTATTACCTCGTTTTTTTTCTTTCATCAGGGAGTTCGACCACAAAGCTTTGACAAAATAGAAGACCCCGAGATTCGAGATGTGATTGATCAATGCACCCGACTCCAAAAGGAAGAGAGGTATATTTAGCAATATCTAAGGCCCCCGACCATCCCTTCACGTTAACTATTTGGTATATTTTTTCAGACCTTCCATGAAGGAACTTCTTCAGCACGAGTTCTTTGCGGAGGACTTTGGCTTCAAACTGGAACTACTCAACCGGGAAGAGTCCGTCAATAGTCAAGAGTCCACCATCAACTTTCGCCTTCGGTTAACGGACCAAAGAAAGAAGCGTCGGGATCGACCTGCCCATAAGGAGAATGAGGCCATTGAGTTTGAATTTAGCCTCCAATCCGACAACTGCATGGAAGTGGCCAACAACATGGTCAAGTCCGGCATACTCCTCACCGAGGAAGATGCCAAGCGCGTAGGGAAAATGATGGAAGCTCAAATCCTGAGCCTCAACAAGGAGCGAGAGGAAAAACAGCGACAGGCCCAATTGGCTCAGCAGCAGATTCAACAGGCCAGACAATTGGCACAGCAAGCCGAAAATGCGGAAAACTCTGAGGCACTCCCGCCTTCCAGTGCGTTAATTGGTTACAAAGGGAAACAAAGTAACTTATTATCTCATATCTTCCAGACGATCCCGAATCCGGTTATCACACGATGCATCACTTGGAAAACACTCCGGAAATAACTCTATTCCTCAAAACATGATGCAGGTAAAGAAGACGTCCTGAGTAGGCAGAACATTTCTCGTCTTGGTCGTCCTTTGTCGCAAGGGTGTATTGCTATTCTTAATTATCATACATAATACCATTTCATATAATTTAATCTCTAACAACTCTTTTTCTCTCTGTCTCAATTTTCATCTTCCTTCCAATCATCTCTACATCATCATCGTGCTTTAATTTTCCGTGTTTCCTCCAACCTGCAGCTAAACCCCTTAGGAAGCTCCCAGGGAGGGCC
>CP045903.1:8290758-8336592 GCA_013387185.1 Caligus rogercresseyi
TCATTTTTTTTTTTTTTTGTGATAGTCCGCAGACTATAAGCATTTATTTTTCATTTCAAAACAAACACAGAAAAACAAGTAATAAAAATTAGCATAAGATTGAAAACATAAGTAACAAAAAATTAAAATATGTTAAAACACGTACTAAAAACAATTATGCTTTAAGATTTTTTAACAATTTAGAATAGTTTTTTGTAATATTTATCACTGAATCACATAAAATTTCTTTTTTTTGCTTTTATTGCATAAATACAAAACTGTGTTTTTGTAATAATTGCGTTGATATGGTCCGCCTCTTCTCCCACGTAGAATGATATGAAGTCGTTCTTGGAGGTTGTAATTTTCCAGTGGCTTTAATTATTCCTATCGTTTCCTCATAAAACTTGAGGAGTTTTCTACAAGACCTAGAAGGTGTTTGAAGTTTCGGGTTCCTCTCTGCAGAAATAACAGTTTTTTCCTTCTCCTCTACCGAAGTTTTCCCAACTTGGAGTGTTCCGCTGAGGACCCTGTACTTGAACCATTTTTCTGCAGAGGTCAAAAGAGAGTTTTTAAAGGCTTTAATGCATATTTAATGTCTCGATCTATCTCCCTCCTGGAGAGGTAATTTAAAAAGGGCGAAAGAGTAGCCTTCGTTCCGCATCTTCTCAAGACTTGTGGGGCACATTGGAAAAAATTATCCTAAAGGGAGTGACAGGTCTATTTTTAAACTTTGGTGGTCCTTGAATGTGTTTTATTCTATGGAAGAGCATCTTCCCTAAAAGGCTGTTTTCAAATTCCATGTCCCCCAAACACGACACCCTTGGAACGTTGAAAGGTCCTTCCTTAAAGAGGATATTGCATCCATTGCAGGCATTTGCCAACCAAGGTATTCCTCAAACTTAACAATAAGTGGTGTTGCTGCTTCGCTCATTTCCTTTAGAAGAGGACACATGAGTGAGGATTTTCTTAAAATTTGAAAATAACCCTTATGGAGGTCTTTTTTAAGTCTTCTTTTTGGGAGATCAGATATGTTTTATCATTTCTGCCCAATCCTCTGTACAATCTTTTAACCTTGTAAACCATCGTGAGTTCATGTTTCTCCACATAGACGAAAAATCGAGAACACCAAGACCACCATATCCGTGATGATTATGTAGTCTTTTGTGAGAGAGGTTCTTGTACTTGGAGAGAAGAAATATTTTTCCTTTAGGGAGTTAACCGTGTCACAGGTTATAAGGTCGTAAGGAGTGACCTTAAGAAGATGAATACTTTTGGGAGAATATAAATATTCCAGCTGATTATTTTATTCCAGAATCCAAGATTGAGTGGAGTGAAAAAGGTTATTGCATTCCTTATCCTATTAAAATTTCATTGCAGTTTTTTGACCCAGAGTCGAGTCCGATCCATGTTCCTAAAACTTTTAAACTTTTTTGGGTAGATATGGATGGCCAAATCGGAGACAGATGATCATTGTGGGGCTGAGTACTTCGCATTTTTCTTCGTTTATACAAAGGCCAGAAATTCACCTCAAATATTTGAAACCACGTGTGAAATTTTGTGTCGTTCGTTGTACATCGCCCGTGGTTGGATTGTAGTGTCATCTGCATAGGCTTTGACATCTATCCCTTCATTTTTTGATAATTGTCTTAGGAGAGGATCAGTTGCAATGATGAATAACAGGGGAGCGCTCGGATCTCCCTGGAGACAGCCTCTATTTATTTGGTATGTGCATTGTTTGGCACCATAGCCAACGGTGTTTTTGCATTGGAAAGAAGAATGCCAACCAATCTCATCATATAATGACCAAACCCCTTGTTTGCAAGAGTTTTAATTATATGTAAGTGAGAAACTGTGTCAAAAGCCTTTTTAAATCGATGGTTAAAATGGATGTATTAAAATTGGTTTCGTATTTGGTCGGAGGTTAAAAGGAATGTCTTCGATTAGTTTGCTCTTGACGAATCCGTATTGTGATGTATTAATAATGTGACTCATGCATTCATTTAGCCTGTTACTAATTATGTATGAAAAGATCTTGAAAATGCAGTTTTGCATGGTTAAAGGGCGGAGGTTTTTGACAAATCGAGGATCTTTATTCTTTTAGGTATGAGAACCAGTGAGCCAGTGGATGCGTAAGACGGGAATGCACCTACAGCGAGAACTTTTTCATAAAATAAGAGTAAAATCGGGGCAAGGGCTTTAGAATATTTTTTTATAATTCAAAACTGAGCCCTGTGTTACCTGGGGCTTTATCTCTCTTAGCATTTTTGTTAATAGCAGTTAAATTTCTTCCATAGTTATCAACGATTCCATTTTGTTTACTATGTCTTCCGGTATGTCTGATATTGATGAACTCTTAATTTGGTTGCAAAAGTTTGCATCATTTCGTTCACATTTTAAACATTTTTGTTGAGGGGAACAATCATTGCACGAATATAATGCCGAATAAAACTTGAATGACTTGGTTATTTTCTTCCTCATCTTACTTATAGAGCCGTTTTCCTTAAAAAGATTTTTTTGATTTTTTTAATAGATTTTTTTTCTATTTGAACACATTGAAGTCTTGATTTCGAGAGATCGTCAATTTCGGAAAGTTTCAGTTTGATTCGGTGAATTTCGTCTTCTCTTCTCAACAGAGAGCTTATTTCATCTCGTATTTCGCGGGTTTCTTTCGAGGGGTCGTCGTAAGAACATAACTTTAGAATTCGGTTTCTTTTCCTTGAGCATTTACACTCCCTTGAAATCGGCACGCGTTCCGATCGAATTTACCATTGATGCAAAGTCTTGAAATATATATTTTAAAGTTTGTTCTTGCATGAGTGTTACTAATTATTTCAGTAATTTTTTTATCCAAACATTCGTTTTCTAAGACTTATTGTTAAGTTTCCATGAGCTCTTGTGGACGGGGTTCATTGGTCTGTCGTAGAGTCATTTTGATTGCCCTATGATCGGAGATAGGATTCTGCACAACTTGATAGTCTTTGACACTTGATATGCATATTCCTTTAGTAAAAAAAATAGTCAAGTCGAGAAGATACTTTTTGTCCATTTTTATTGTTAGTGAAAAAAGTATGATTTAGATCATTTTTGCAAACTGCTATATCGTTGAACTCATGTGCTGAGATAATGGTTTTAAAAGCTTTTGTGGCGTTCGGTGACGGATTTGAATTACTGGACGTTGTGTCCCTTTTCATGTTAAGTTTAAATTTAAGTCTCCAGAGATAATTGTAGGTTTGTTGGTTATAATAGGGGAGAGCTCGTGGTAAAAGAAATCCGGATCATCGTCGTTGGGTCCGTAAACTCCAATTATTTCTATTGACCGGTTGTTTTCCACTGCAGCGCTTATTTTGAGAAGATTCCCTCTGTTGTCTCGGTAGAGAACCTTAGATTTGAAAGTCTTCTTTGAAAGAATACAAACACCTCTATTAGCATAGTTTTCTTGAGGTTTAAAAGAGTCGAACGAGTTATAACAGTCGGGTATGGTAAAATGTTTGGTGTAGAGCATCTGGTATCCGTTAAAATGATAAAATCTGGTAAGTCTAAAAACCTCAAAAATCTCAGAAGTTCAAATTTTTTCTTTGTGCTGCTAATCGAATTGACGTTTAATGATAAAAAGCTTAGCGTCTCCATACATTAAAAACTAAGAAACATTATCTCCTTGATGTTTTTTACCGTCTGCCTCAGGGGAGTGCCCACCGTCCGGCAGATTTCTTTTAGCGCTTTCGGGTTTCTCTGTCTTTTCAGAACTAGTGTGTTTTTATAGAGTCGAAAGGAGGAGTGTCATTGCTATTGGGTTCATTTAAATTTGAGAGAGATTTTTACTTTTTGTTGGGGTAGAGGAGAGTTATCAGCCTCACCCGAATTGGGGGGAGGACAACAACAATTTCCTCTGGTTTGTCTTTTGAGGGCTAGATTGTCTGCTTAGAGAATGCTTAGGTGAATTTATATTCTGTTTGGTGTAATGTTCAATGTTTTTAGGGTATGTGTGATGTAAAGAATGACTATTAGCTTGTATGTCTTCTTTATTCATTGTTTTCTCTTCTGTATTTTTAGGTGGAGTAATGTTTGAATTAGGATCTTTTTGGGACGCTGGTATCTATGAATAAGTATCATGATGTCCTGATGATCTAACAGTCCAAAGGACATGAAGATCATTAAATCTCGGTGAAGGAGCCTTGATCATCAAACCTAATAGGACTACCCCTCCCCCCAGACTAACGCTCCCCGGACTATCACCCCGTGCCATTTACTCCATTACTAATATTTTTTATTCCATGAAGTCCGCTTATGAAGTTAACTATGTTTTTTTTGTGACAATTGACCAGTTTAAAATTTGAATGTAATCAGATAAAATAATATTAATACTTTAGTTTACCATTATTAATCAATCTTATGTTTCTCATTTCAAATCTCGCAAGAATTGTAACTAGTCACCAAACTTATCAAAAATATTATTAAAAGTGCTAATTATTTTTAATTTATTTTCTAAGATATGTCGTTAAAATGATTAAGCTAATAAAATTTTACTTTAACATGACTTGAAAGAGTTTTTACTATGGATATATGGCCTCTTTTACAAAATTTCTTACAAATCCAAGAAGTTATAGGCGTCACTTTGAAATAAATCATTTTAACTACTTTTTCACTAGTGCTTTACAATATTTACACTTTATTGAATTTAACGTGAATGCATGTTATAAATATATAATAAAAACTAGAGGCATGTATACACTCAGAGAGTGTATACCTCCGCCGAAGACGGGAAGAGGAAGAAGTTTAAGCTACGTCACTGGGTTAACATAGTCCTGAGCTGATAAATGAACAATAATACGTCAATGAATATTTTTTTAGCGTTTGTTCTTTCCTACTCCCTGAATAGAGACCCCATTTCATTTAGTATTTGGCTCATTTTGCATATTAAAAAAGCACTTAGAGATGCCAAAATTTAATCACTTGTTCCTTTTGGCATTTCCAACAACTCCACAAAGTTTCATTGGAATCCGTTTAGTACTTTTTGAGTTATCCTGCTGACAAACAACAAACAAACCAACAAACGCCAGTGAAAACAATACCTCCTTCGGCGGAGGTAATTATAGTTTAAAAGTTATACAGTAAATAAAGTCAATAAAAAAAATTATGGCATTAAAAAATCAAGTATAAATATAATCAAATCTACTGATATAAAATATCATTAAAATGTTTAGGAAATAATGGTTTTCATTCAATTTAAGATTATAATTTTTTGTAGAACCGTAGTAAAAACTTCAGATAGGGAGAGGTCCTCTTGGAGCACGAGGGAAGTACCGAAGATGTCACCCGCAAATCGCCAGCTTGAAACCTACGGAATCATTATGTAGAACGCCATGTTACGAGCTGCTGCTGATATTAAAATGGCTTTTAGGCCTCCCCCATAATTAAGATATTATCTTATCAATTTATTATATTATAATACAGACATAAATTAAATATTACTATAGATGAGAAAATAATATTGTAAACGATTTACTGTTCCTACACTTTAATTCATGAAAGTAATTAATTTATATTAGATGGCAAATAAATTTCATTCACAATTCATTATTGTATTATAATACATAAATAAATTCAATAGTACTTTAGATGATAAATAAATATTTTAAACGAATTTACTTTCCGACACTTTAATTCCCCCTCATTCTTTCTGAAGGATTCCAAACATTAGAAACGTTGAACTTTTTGACTCTTCTTCGCACTACTGCAACTCAAACATTTGCTGAGTCGGTCATTGGCTTACTTCCTGGAAAAGGTCATCTCACCCATTTACTCCCCTCTCCTAGCATCTCATCTCAGCTTTCATCTACTCCCACCCCTGAGAAGCATGAGTTCTATCTCTTGATCGATTTCTTCCCTGATATTGAACTGGAAGTAATAAAAAGTCGCAGCACTAGAGTCGGCCAACAACATCCTTTAAGTTCTAGACGTCCCTCAAGTCGGCCTTGTACCAGCTAAAAGTTTTGCTGAAAGCCCGAAGCTTTTCCAGAATACTCTCTAAGAATGGTTTGTACTTCCCTTGCCAAAGCAAGAACCCTAATAGAATATGGAAGCCACAGAGCACACTTTTATAATTATAGAGGTGTTCGCCAAGGAGACCCAATGGCTGGAATCCTTTTTGTCTTATGCATTGACGGTCTGCTCCAAAGAATTCACTCTGATCCGAACATTCGTGGATTTAATTCATTAGGAAAGGTGTTAAAATGTTTGTGCTACGCAGATGACATGACCATGACATATTCTGGTAATCCACTTCAAACCATAAGATCAATTGGCAGAACATTTAAATTTTAAATCAATTCTCTATTATTTCCGGCTTTAAAATAAACGTTGAAAAGACCGAATTTCTCAGCCCCTTTGGAGGCATTGTAGAAAAAGCCTGGCCAATACTAAATTCGTCTGATCATATGAAGATACTTGGATCTTGGATTGGATCTAACAGTTCTAGGTTAAATCGTGATCTCATGATGTCAACACTGAAGAAATCGTGTTCTTTTTCCACTCCCTCAACTTAAACGTGTGGGATAAAATCAGAGCCTGGAATACCTATATTTACTTCGTGTTACACCTTTTCACCAAGGAACATCCGAAGAAATTCTAACTATGGAGACTTCTCTCTTGGGCTTCCACAAAAGAAGAAATATATCCCAAAAACGAATTCACAATCCACTCAGACTTGGAGGATTGGGAGTCTTGGACGTCCAAAATTTATGGAAATCTTTAAATTGCTTTTGGATTCGAAAGCTATGGGACAACAGCCACTATTGGTCTTGTTATATCAAGCAATATTTAAATAATAATGGAATCGACTATAATGAATCCCCCTATCACGGGCTATCAAAAGTTTTACCCACTATCTCTATGTTGTCTGAAAGAATAAGAGAATTCTGTCATAGCTCAACAGAGTGCATCAAAACATATGAAACGTCCTTAGCTTGGGAAATGCCTCTTTTAAATTGCCTAAATGTATCGATCCCAAAAACCTTGAATGCTCACATTGCAAGCGATGTTATACATTCATCGAAATTTTTAAACAGAATTGCACATAAGTATTTTACTAGTGTTTTCGGGAAGCTTTCTAGAGTGAATCGTCCATTTTTACCCTTCAGGATCAAGATCTCCATTTTATCCACAAAGATTTTACGCAATGCTTCCACAGTCTCAACAATAGTACCTTTTAAAGCCTACTTAAAGAGACGTGGGATACAAAGAAGTATAAGCGATTGTGTCGCCGCTGTGAATAATAGATTTCTTACGTCCTCAGAGAAATGGTTCAAATACCGACTTTTGACCGGTTCGCTGGAGGTTGCAGGCAAGTTTTTCAAGGACGATCGAAAGAACTGTTTCTTTTGTAAAACACACCCCGAGACCACGGATCATCTCCTTTGTAACTGCCCTGCATTAGCAGAGACTTACCAAGCCCTCCAAATCTCACTAGAAAACCTCTTCAAGACCAAAACTTCTGAGGAAGACTTTCTGACATTCACAAAGAATGCCAAATGTGACGCCGTCATAACTAAAGTTCACTACATATTATATAAAATGCGAACTGTTAAAAACGACGACCTTTCTTGTATCATCCCAATCGCCTCTTTATATTCAAAAATTTTATTAGAGATATAATTTTTTATTGATATGTTTGTTTTCAAATTATTGTAATGTTTTCGCTTAAATGATTGTTATTTATTGATCGTTTTTCACTAAATATGTGCACAACCTTTTTGTATATCGTTGGTTGATCTATCGAAATATATGCCCACTGGGCCAAGAAAAAAAAATCTAAAAGTGTTGACCACCTCCGAAGTGAACGTTTTAATGAACATGCATTTTTTCTCAAGCAGATGATTAAGTTTTGCTTTATTTTCTTTCATTATAACCCTCTGGTCATGCAAAAATTTCAACGAGGTGTACCAAACCACTCGTGGAAAAACTGAAGATGCTTGATCTGATGAAAGAGAGGGATTGAAGGCTTGTGATAGGTTTTGACGAAGTTTTGTCCTAAATATTTTCTCCTTTTATAATCCACTTCGACCTTTTAAAGCATGTTTCCTTTGTGTAAAGTTTAGTTCTATTACTAAAATATGATGATCCGAGAAGGGTTCGGGTCTATAAAAAGCTTTTCTTATTTGTTGATAAAAGGTTGGCGATACCAAGGCCAAGTCGATTCGAGAGACCGAAGAATCTTTTCTCCACGAGACTCGCTAATTGGAGCTTAGTTTTTTTAGTAGCGTCTAAAAGATTAAGTTTTGAGATTAAAAATTCAAAAATAGGCAAGTTGGGATAATTAGAAGACATCTTATATAAATCAACGTTGAGGTCTCCTATGATAATCGTGGGAAGATGCCTAAAAAGTTTGGAGTCAATAATTGATTGGTAGAAGGCGGTACACAGGTCATTGGGGCCATATGCATTGATGAGACAAATTCTCATATTGTTTGTCGAAATGAACAGCTTATGCCAATCACTCTTCTCAAGAAATCCTCAACACATTCAAGCACTTTGATCTTCTTCGAAACAAACGTTAGAACGCCCCTATGTGATATATCTTGAATGCAAACTATGTTAGGATGTCCTTCAAAGATAGAGTTCAAAATGGCATGCTTACGTACCTGTTCATCCCACCTCTAGTGTTGAGAGATACTATTCTCTTTATTCCCATATTCTCTTTTATTTCACAAGAGCAATTGTCCTGGAAATAATCAGAGAACTTTGTCTGTGAATATCTTTCAGAAGAAACCCTCATTGAATAATAGATTCACGTGATATCGGTTAATTCTTTTTTATTTTTGTTGGATTTCTCCCTTTATCAAGCGATGGTACAGACTCAGACCTTATTCTTTTGGTTGAAAGTGAACGAGTCCTATCCAATAGAATTGCATTAGAATCGATATGGGAACGCTGATTCCTTGTGTACTTAAGACTTCTCTATTACTATTAGTTTTTTGAATAGCCTCAATAGGTGTGATAGTATTCATTCCTTTTACCTTCTTTTTTATCACAAATACATATTTAATTTATCCCTATTTAAATCATAACACAGAGAAAACTAAAAACGAACATATTATGCACATAAACTAAAAAGGCGAATAAAGCTTTAAAACAACCATACATAAAACAAATAAAAGACAGATATACAAAAATTAAAAAGGACAGTGATCTTTAAAAAATGACATCAAAAACATTCATAAAATTTAATTCATTTAAAGCAACGGTGACAATGGAATTGGATAACTTTATTTTCGTAAAATATGCATAAGCTATCAGGGTTTGAAATTTTGCAATTACTTTGGCGTTTCTTAAAATTTTCGACTTGGGACGTTGAGCTTCTCTTCCCGCGTTGATTGTCTCCCAACACGTTCCTCAAAGGTTTTGTCCACTCTTTCCCAAAGCCTGTTGATTTCTGTGCAGTCTCTGAAGACATGGGATATTGCCTTCTTATTACCCATAAGTTTGTTACCAACGAGACAACTCTTTTTTAATGATGAAGTTATGGAAGATTGAAATGACTTTTCAATGCTTCAAAAGATACAGATAAGTCCATTTTAAATCATTTGACATTTATTTTTATGTTTTGCCATAAATGTATATTCGTGTTTTTAGAAATATAAAAGTACAAACAATCAACAGATAGATACAAAGAGTTATATATAAGTTTCGATCAACTGAAATACCCCTTCCCGTTAATTTTAGTCAATAGGTTATCGATACCCTTGAAGAATTTATTTTAAAATGTCTATACGTAGTTTTGATATTTCATGATGTCATTTTATGATGAATAATATATGTATTTTTTCTTTCGAAAAAAATGAAGCAAGAGAATGCTCAAAACAGTGCAATAATAGTAGTTTGATACGAAATTTAAAGTTGGTTTGCATTTCTTTATTCTCTTTTGTGCAACTATTTTTATCGGGTATTTCTTATCATTAGTGATTGATGTTAGTTGATTTGCATTGGTTGATAGAGGCTGCAATGCAATGTTTTTACAATATATGGGCACAAAAAAATATTTCAATTTCATTTTTATATCAGACGTTTTATTATAAATATACGAGTTATAAGATTTACTCATATTGGAAATTATAAATTAAAAGCTATTTTAATCAATATTATATATTTTAAATATTTCCGAAATATTAAACCACAATACAACAAATTTAGAGGTAGAGCAAAAGCTTAGTTGAAGTGTATGATCTCTATAATAAAGTAGAAGTTGTCTGTCTGTCTGTCTTTCCGTTACAAGTAGGCGGCCACATGCCTGGGCCAATTCAGCTCAAAATTTGCATGCACGTCGCTTATCATCTGGGAAGGACATGAGAAAAAAATAAAAGGCCTTTAAGGCCACACTGGGCTAGAAATGGCCTTTTTCATTTTTTGACTAATAAAGCGATTTTTTTCAAAAATATGTTTTGAAGAACTTTTTTTTCTAAGAACTTTTCTCGCTGCATGTTGGTATGTATCTTCAAAATTGATGAATTGTCGAAAATAAAAAGGGAGAAAGAATAAATGAATCCAGGTAGACATTAACCCGAGCAAGGCAGAGTTTCACAGAGAGCGCTCAAAGTTAAACAAACAGGTTTCTTCTCTCTCTTCCTATTGTCAGCAAACCAGATCAAATCTTATGAAGCGTCAAATTGCATGTGCCGACCTTGCCCGAGCAACGCCGGGCACATTGCTAGTATAAAATAAAGAAGCAATTATGTCTAGTCAAGGTTACATAAAGAGTAAATCTAGTTGTCCTAAAAACATAAAATTGAGTTCACACCTGAGAGAAAGTCAAGAATTAGAAACGGGTCAACCAGGAAAATAAACATTTTCTATAAAAAACGTAAAATTGAATGCTGCAGGTAAATGGCCTTCAATTTGCTTTAAAAAATTACCCATATATCCTTTGTAAAGCCTAACAACGGACCTTACACATTTAAAAATATGCAGTTTACTTTGCCTATTGACACATCAAAAGAATAACTTTAAAGAAAATTATTAGTCTCCTTTTGTTTACTCTCGGTGTTTGTTTTCGTGTAAAGCCATTCAATATCATTATTATCATCAAATAAAAAATAACGTTACATAAAAATGGTCTAAAAGTTGTAAATAATTTAAAGTAAAATCAGGTCAGTTAAGGTCAATAGACTTTGTTCTTCAAAATTACTGTAATTATAGATACATCATAAATTGATACTCTAGGCCCGGCAGCAGGCCCAGGCTGTTGGGGGGCCCTACAGTTGTTATGGGGGGGGGCACAGTTGACACATTTATAAAAAAATCGGGTCCACGTCACTCAGTGGACGGGCGGGCCTGGCTCCCCTTAGGCCCGCCCATCCCGCCGGGCCTGACAAGGGTGTTACATTTCTCAACACCATTAAATACCATCAAAATATAATTTTGAGCAATTTGAATAAAATTTAAATTCTGCCCATTTCCATGCTGACGTTACAAAATAAGAATTTCGTGCAAGTAAGTGCAAAGTGGCTAACAGCTGCACCAATTAGGTCTTAGGTCTTTTTATAAATGTACTTTATTGTAAATTTTTGGTGTGCTGTTAACGATTTCATATTAAAAACTTAATTGAATAGTGACTCGGAGAAAATTATTTTCAGATATATACATACATCAACAAGATGATTAGTTTGCCATATACAAAAATGTTTGTAAGAATGGCATTGCCTAATGATACGGTTATAAAAGGGAAGTATAAATAAGAACAAAACTCAGTCAAAATGGACATAATTAAGTTGCCCTAAAAACTAAATTGAGTTCACGAAAAAAATACTTTCAAACCAGGTGCTATAAAAACCTTCAACAAAGCCAAGACTGTATGACTGTTTCATCAAAGCTCAATAGAAATACAGTCAAATAAAATATTTTGAAACAGGTACTAACAGATCAAAATGAGATATCTTAGATCTGCAGCTCTACTTGTAAGTAGTCTAATTCACGAGTTGCTTAAGATTCAAAATTTAATTCTATTTAATTTTAGTTTATCATTTCTCAACTTTGGGTCGTTTCATCCGCTCAAGATGAGCCAGAACAAGATCCGGTTGAAAGAACCGGACGTGCTGGTGATATCACGAGGAGAGTCACCATTGATGACAGTCATCTTCCAGGGATAGTCAGGCCTGATGGAAAAAGATGCATCAAAAAGGTAGTCCATGTTAAGGAGACAGTTTACGATCGTGGAGTGGAGTGTCACCATAAACTCAAGAAGAAGTGTCATCTGACTTATGTCACGGATTATCACTCAGCCCCGGAGGAAAAGTGCGAGACCAACTTCAAGAAGAAATGCCACATCACCTTCACGCAAGAGGTATGCCAGTAAGTTATATCATATCCTTTATATTTCTCATCCCTGTATCTATTATAGCCCCACACCGAGAAAGTGAAGAAGTGCCACACTCCCTTCGAGAAGAAATGTGGACCTGGACATAAGGAAAGGAAATCTGCAAAACCATTTACGAAAATATCTGTGAGACCAAGTATGAGGAATATGATCTGGATGAAGATAAGCCTGTTTGCAAAGTCATTGAGGAAGAGAGATGCAAGACCAAGGATGTTGAACTTCTGCACATCCCACATCATCCCGGAGATCGGCCCTACGCCAAAAAGGAGGTTTGTGAGAAGTGGCCCGTCAAGAAGTGCGACATTGAAAAAGTCCACTCGAAGAAGATCCACCCCAAGACCGACTGTAAGAAGGTCCCTAGAAAGGTCTGTCACCCCACTGACTGTGAAATGGTTCCTGGAAAGGAGATCTGCTATGAAGATGAGGTGACCAAGCTTCAAGCGGTCCCTCACGAGGAGTGCGATCTTGAGCCCCATAAGGACTGCAAAACGGAGTCAACCCTCGTGCCCAGGTGAGCTAACTTTTTAAAAAACATTACTTCAGACTAGACGTTAATCAAATATATATTTTTAGGCTTATCCCCAAGAAGAACTGCATCAAGGTACCCAAGGAGATTTGCGTCGACACAAAGAAGAACCCCAAGCATATTGTGAAGCCAATCTACAAGAACTGGTGCTATGACCCAAGGGAACTCCACAAGCTTGATTAAAAAATTACATTTTGATGAATACAACTCGGTGCTTAGAATAAAACTAGTGATCCAAATGCATTTTTTAATGTAGACATCAAAGATAGGCCTTAAGAAGTACATGATATGCTAGTTGTCGTGGTCTTTATAAACTTTATAATCGTTTGAAAGGGGTTAGGGATATATTGGGGTTATTCATGACATGATCTTTGCTCAAAGGGATGGTCCATCCCTTTGAGCAAAGATCATGTCATGAATGACTGGAGTCCTTTTAACCACAAAGGGTGGCTAATTTGTACATGGCACTGTGTCATATGAGGGCTACTTAAGCGTTTGGAGTATATGAGGGTCAGCTATGGGATGATGAACAGAATGCCATACTGGTGAGCTAACTTAACCAAGGCCATGCGTTATGTGCGGGATTACTTTTGGTTTTTGGGCATGTTGGGGTCGGTCATGGGATGGCTGTTGCTCAGGGCGATGGACACAATGGCTTGGGCACACATACCCATACTTGTGAACAAATTTACCCATGGATATGCGTTATATATGGGTTACTTGGTGAGAGTTGATCATTGCTCAAGTTGATGAGCTGAATGGCTTAGGAACTCGTTCACAAACTGATGGACTAATTTTCCCACGGTCATGATTTCATATACTTCTTTACGCCGATTTCTTAGTTACACTGTCTACCTCTATCCACCTAATGCCGCCATTTCTGTATATCTAAGCCGCTTTGTTTTTGTGTATACTATAAAAACTAATATACAAAAATGATGGTCATTTAAAAAAACTCAGTATCTATTTTAAACCTCAATTCTGTTTTTAAATGAATAAATATATATATTTTATAATAATATGATTATGAGGAAACTTTAAATAAACATTTAGTTGTTTTGATACCACTCGTTGTCAAAAATTAGTAATTTTAACTCTAAATGCTACGTCTTGTATATTTACATTATATATTTATGGAGTTTACTCTGTTTCTTGTAGAATAATATTGCAAATAACTCTTGTTACAAACATAACACGCTACAATGGATTAATTTTGAGTAGCCCAATCTTTGACTCACATGCAATTTACACAAATCATATTATTTATACTTTTATGCAAATGGAATCCCATTTACTTATTTGTTCCGGAAGAGATATTTGCTTGATATCTCCTCAACACAAGAGTTCACATGAATCTTTGGCTGATATTTAAAAAAAATCAATTTGCTTTATAAAATTTCAAGTTTATTTTGTAAACGACAACATGTGTATGTAGATACGTGTGGTGTAAGAGAGCTATGCATGTACGTCGTATTACATATGTTTCAACATTGCAAAGGAATGTTTTACCTATTTTGTTAATATAATGATTTGTAATATAAAAATATGTAACAATATAAATCATAACTATCAATATGTGCAGTCTAATTTACTTAATTTTTAGACACATGAACATAAAAAATAAAGGAAGTTGATGCAATAGAAAGGATGCATATATTGAGAACATAAGTTGGGAAGTGGAGCAAGAATGGAAGGAAATAAAGGGAAATACAATTGCAATTGTAAAAAAATCATAGAAAATACTAGTCCTAGAGCTGATTATAGAGAAGTGGCAGAGTTGTGTCTTATACTGCTTGAAACAAAGCCTCCTCAAGGCATCCATTGGACCAAACCAGGCGCTGTTGAAAAACCACTTGGAGGGCGAGGAATATTTACTCTATGAAGTACCTGTTCTCCGAAAAATTGTAGTATTCCAACTACAATACTTTTAAACTAAACAAATTATTGGCCTTGTTCTACACTTGCTACTGAATAACCTCTACGTCAGCAGTTGATGCTCCAAAAAACGATCTTTATCTTTTCAAAAGCGTCAAGACAGTGAAATAGCAACTTCTGTTCTCAATAAGCTAAAGAACCACCGTTGGTACCTCACCCAAAAAACAGTATGTAGTAATTGTATTGTTTAGCTCACACGAAAGTGTGATCAAGACTGTCGCAGAAAAGGTCGCAGTAAAGTTATCAAAAACAAGAAAGAATGAGAGCTACAGAAAAGGAAACCCAGTGTTTCCCGACATTATTCAGACAACAACCTTCTTAGACCTTATCAGATCTGAATTGCACTTTTTATTTTATGCTTAAGGACTAAACTGTGATTGGCTTACAACTCCTGCCAAGACTTGAGAATATTACTCCTCGTACCTAAAAGCGTTGGAATGTTTATAATCAATAAAAGTGACGAATAATGTTGATGAAAGAGGAGTAAAAATGATTAACGACTTCGCTACAAAGATAACAACGGATGAAGAGCAGAGACATCATTTATTACGAGTTGTCAAATACAACAGGCAAAAATTCAACAATCTTAGGAAATCTACATTGAATCAATGACCAAAGTATATATCTATGTATAAAAAATCAGAACATTTTAAAGAAATTTGTTTTCATTCAACCCTTTTTAATTTTGCATTTGTATGTGTATATTTTAAACTTTTATATATAAACTTGTCTATCAATTAGTCTTTTTTAAATGTCCTTTATTATTTAGATGGTTATATAAAAAGTATATATAAGTAAAATAAACATTATAAAAAATATCAAAATAAAGGCGTTACAATAAAAATATCACATGAGCTGATTAATTAAAATATTTCATTATTCTTTTCAAAATTTTAAAATATCTCTTTGACTTAAACTTGATAATGTTTCCGGCACTTATCCATGAATCATCGGTGTCAGATGGAATCTTGAGGGTGAAGGCGGTATATCGGGCGGCAGCAGGAATCATCGCGGAACGAAGTATTTTGGGGTTTAAGCTTTCCCTTTTTGATAAACAACTAGCAATGTAAGCTTTGCAATTTAACAAAGCCTTGCTTTTGAGAGAGCGGAATCTATTGCTTTTTGAAAGCCCAAATAAAACCGTTGCTTTTACATACTTATTAGCGACGTTAATCCCTTCAAATAGATGGACATGAAATGTTTTAAGACAGTAACAAGTGGACAGTCGACAAAAGCATGCTCTACGTCAATGTAAAGTTTGCCGCCATTTGGACAATGTAAATCTAAGGATATGTAGTCGGCCGATATCTAAAATTGACCAGTGAACTTCTTGTCATCGTAGATTTTCTTGAGATATGCAAATATTCTTAATCTCCAATTTTCTGGGAGAAACAATCTTTTTAAATGGGCATTGCTTCTGCCCAAGAGGAACCTCATCAAAATCAAACTGAAAGGAGTGGACGAGCCTGTGATATCACGAGGAAAGTCATCATTGATAAAGATCGTCTTGTATAAAAAAGTAGTCAAAGTTAAGGAGGTCGTCTACGATCGTGGAATGGAGTGTCACCATAAACTCAAGAAGAAGTGTCATCTCACCTACGTCACGGATTACCACTCAGCTCCGGAGAAAAAGTGCGAGACCAACTTCAAAAAGAACTGCCACATCACCTTCACGTGAGAGTTATGCCAGTAAGCTATACCATATCCTTTATATTTCTCATCCCTGTATCTATTATAGCCCCATACCGAGAAAGTAAAGAAGTACCAAACTCCGTTCGAGAAGAAATGTGGACCTGGGCATAAGGGAAAGGAAATCTGCCAGCCCATTTATGAAAGTGTCTATGGCTCCATCAAATTAGACATTTATAGATTCTTTAGAGGACTGCTATTGAAAGAGTAAAAAAAACTTAGTTATTTTGCTAAGTTTTGATAGAACCAGTGCCTTAGAGTAGGAGAGTCTGGACGAAAGACTGACGAGTCATAACATAAGCTGACAAAAACCCATAACAAACCAATTTCATATCATAAATTAATAGGTGTTTGGATTTAATAGCATATGTAATGTTATTTGTATAAATCAAAGGGGATATATTTTAATATCTCTAGGATCAGTCATCAAAATAGGTTTCTCGTAATACTTTACCCAGAATAAGAGCAACAAATGATCTTTCCGGAGTAAAAGAAACATTGGAAGCATCCCACATACTGCCATCGGAGAAAACTTATGTCTAAAGACAATCCTATCGTACATCGCACAATTCAAGAGGCTACTGCCAATATTCTCATTCCACTCTTGAAACTGATTGGACTCCAGAACGATCTTTTGTTGCTCTTATTCTGGGTAAAGCTTAACGAGAAACCTATTTTGATGACTGATCCTAGAATTAAATATAAAAACAAAAAGGTTGCATGATTGATGAAGGGCTGCCCACATTACAAATAATAAATATCTCATCTATGATTAGACCGAGATGCTTAAACGTTTTTAGCCAACAACAGGAGTTTATTTAAGACATCTTGCATCAAACTGACCAGGGTAGGGCGGTCAACACCCCGAACACAAAGAGTCAGGTCATCTGCATAGGCTATTTTGAAGACTGGTTTCTCAATTAGGTCCACTGCTTCCTGAAAGGCAAGTTTCCAAGCCATTAGAGAAAGGATCCCTCCCTTGTGGCAGCCTCTCGTTGGTATTACAGATGCTTGTTCAAACCCAAGACTGGCATATACAAACCTATTTTTTGATAGATAGTTATACCAGCTTACAATTATTTTATCTATGTTGTGTTTGTTCATGGACCCAATGATATGGTCAAAGTCAACCCTATCAAAAGCTCCTTTTATATCTAAGAAAACCACAAAGGATTCTTCCTTCCTATGATAACTGCCTTCACAGAAATTTAGAAGCTCACTGACAGCTGTGTCAGTGGATTTACCTTTGATAAAGGCATATTGATTTTGAAGATTTAAGCCACACTTCTGGTATATTTTCCATTGGACCTTCCACTCTAGTAATTTCAAGGCAACATTCGTGAGAGTAATAGGTCTGAAAACTCTCGGATCACTGTAATCCTTTTTACCCTGTTTGGGTATGAAAATTACTTTTGAATCTCACCAGATCTTCGGAGTGTAACTTGTGCGAAGAACTGCATTATAATGTCGTGTCAAGCGCTCCAGAAAAAGGTCAGGTAGGTGCTTGTATGCCTGGACAGGAATTTGATCTGGACCAGGTTTTTATTTGACTTGAGGCTCTCTATAGCATTTTTGACGAGTGTGACGTCAAAGTAGTCTTCATGAGGCTCCTGACTTTGGGAATTTGGACATCCTGAAGTGATGCCATCAACACTGTCCACTGAGTTAGGAAAGTGCTCTTAAAGAAATAATAATCTAAGATCGTTTGAAATGGATAAGACACTCAAGGTATGTTTTTTAATGCAAATTACAAGGAGAAAAGATCTCTTTGAAATCCCTGCTCCCGCCACCAAAATTTTAGAAGATTTGTATAAAGCTAATTTTGATTTCTCAATGTTATGGTTAAAATATATAAAATATCACTAACACCCTTTCCTTAGGTGGCATATTCGGCAGAACGGAATATGAAAGACTTTGTTCATTTTGTAAGGAAAAGTTGAAAGCATTAAATCATTTTTTAGTTGAATATCGAGAATATGGGGTGATTTAAGAGTGGTTTTATCTTCAAGACTTAATTTAATCCTGACAACAAAAACTTTTCCATACTTTTATATTGGCCCTAATCAAAAACAAGTAAATTTCATTGTAACCAAAATTCAAATTATTCTTCATAAATTTAGATGCTCTAGAACTCCACTCCCAGATAATTTTGAACTACTAATGAATAATATTGTTGATAACATGAATGATTTTTAATTTTGAGAATGTTTTATTAGTGTATGTATATTGAGAGATTAAATAAATTGTTGTACTGAGGTACAAAACCAGCTGCTGTCATAATTTTTGAAATTTATGGGCGAAAATCAGCTTTTTTTGGAGTTTCGAGGGATTTTTTCTTTTTCGGGGGATTGATTTACATCATCCCGGATCCTCTTTGCAGATTGAGAACGAGTTTTATGCATCAAAATGGCACTGACATCCAGGTGAGGGCGTGGAGGTTTCCTTGGTTGTTCTCTTCCTCTTGTGTTGCATTCTTCTATGGCTTCAGATCCTGAATTTATCGGAACCTGTGATGAGGATTTTGAAGAAACTTGAGCTGAGACCTCTTTTTCTCCACTTGAGTCTGACTCCCGGATCTGATCTACCTCCACCTCATTTACCGTTGGATGGGCCTCCACGAGATCATCGTTCGGAGCATCTAGATTCGTTGTATCCACTGAGGGAGACAGTCCTCCATCTATGAGTTGTTTGAGAGTCTTTTTCTGGGCGCTCAATGATCTCGCTTTCCTTTGCCCCACTCTCTGACGGATCTACCTCATAGATATCATTGTTGGGAGTTACTTGAGAAGCTGCTTCTCCTGAGGGAGGCAACACTTCTTCACTAGTTTCAGGTGTTTGAAACTCTATTTCTGAATGAGTAGTCTTTGGAGCTGAGATTCAATTTAGTTTTTAATATAAAATATGCAATCGTTTACAGCACACCAAAAATCTGCAATAAAGTACATTTATAAAAAAGACCTAAGACCTAATTGGTGCAGCTATTAGCCACTTTGTACTTACTTGCACGAAATTCCTTATTTTGTAAAGTCAGCATGGAAATGGATAGAAATAGAATTTTATTCAAATTGCTCAAAATTATATTTTGATGGTATTTAAGGGTGTTGAGAAATGTAACACCCTTGTCAGGCCCGGCGGGATAGGCGGGCCTAAGGGGGGCAGGCCCACCAACCCACTGAGTGACGTGGATCCAATTTTTTATGAATGTGTCAACTGTGCCCCCCCCCCATAACAACCGTAGGGCCCCCCAACAGCCTAGGCCTGCTGTCGGGCCTAGAGTATCAATTTATGATTTATCTATAATTACAGTAATTTGAAGAACAAAGCTTATTGACTTTAACTGACCTGATTTTACTTTAAATTATTTACAATTTTATACCATTTTTATGTAATGTTATTTTTTAGTTTGATGGTAATAATGATATTGAATGGCTTTACCCGAAAACAAACACCGAGAGTAAACAAAAGGAGACTAATAATTTTCTTTAAAGTTATTCTTTTGATGTGTCAATAGGCAAAGTAAACTGCATATTTTTAAATGTGTAAGGTCCGTTGTTAGGCTTTACAAAGGATATATGGGTAATTTTTTAAAGCAAATTGAAGGCCATTTACCTGCAGCATTCAATTTTACGTTTTTTATAGAAAATGTGTATTTTCCTGGTTGACCCGTTTCTAATTTTTTTTCTCTGCAGCAAGGCCTTTATTAGTCATATAAAAAACACATTAAAGCAACTAAAAGAGTGATAGAAAATTTTAAGTTTTACAACAACAATAAACATTATAGTTTATAATAAATTTTCTACTAAAAGGCCAAAATATCTTTACAAATACATACAAATCTAAATAACTAACACAATATCTAAAAAACAAAGAATAAAATTACGCAAAAAAAAAACATTAAAGGTCAAATAATTATTTTTTTAATTTTTTCCTTGCGGTTTTCATTGTCCTTGGAGTAGATTTTTTTGTAAAATCGTAGCACCTTTTTCAAAGTATGGAGATGTCGTGCAGATTGAGAAGGGTAGAACTTAGTAACTTCAAAAGCATAATTCCATGAACTGTCCTGGGTTTTGGGGATTCGTAAGCGAAGAGCACAATACCTCGCAGCAGCGAAAATAAAAATTGCCCTCAGATGGTCAACATTTACTGGCGTGTAGCTTGTCAAATTTTTGGCAATATAGGCCTTACAGTTAGAAATTGAAGCATTTATAGCTTTGCCTTCGACTGAGATGGGCTTAGTGTATGGTTGCAAACCAAAAAGTAAAAATCCATTAAGGAAGCTGGGCCTAAATTTTTTGATAAAATCCTGATTCAATGTAATAAAAGATTTTAATAAAGCTAAAACTGGACAGTCACTAAAAGCGTGTACACTGTCATTATAAGTTTTCCCGCAGTCCTTGCAGGGGCGAAAAAATCGAAGCAGCCCAGCAGAGATCTGGAACTGAGAAGTGAATGTTCTACTGTCAATTAAACCCACCAGAGATCGCATAATCACCTTATCCCATGAGGAAGGAAGAAGAAGAACTTTTTTAAAGTTATTTAGGATCGCCCGAGCATCAAGACATTCATCTGTTTTGGTTACTAATTTGAAACACCAAGGAGTTAAAGGAAGATGATGGGCAGCAGATCTATTCAAAGGAAAAACAAACTTTCCAGTATGGAAGATGGAGTCTCTCTTCAGGTCATGCAGTGTAAACACACTTTCACTAATGGCAGTCTTTTCAAGTCTATCCGGACATGGTAGGTTTGTAAAAAAGGGCGCCTTTTGGAAGTTTTGACGAATAATGTCGATGATCCCGCTCGAATCAAAACAAGGTGTTAAAGACCAGACAATTCTCTGAGCTGCCCCCCATTCCTTTGATACTCGGTCTACTGAGTCATTTGATAGAGTAGTGCCGAACATTAGGTGTTTAAAAATACTGGACTGACATATAAAATTTCTCCACTCTACATTGGGTTTGTACAAAATGTCCTTAAAAACTTTTATATATATTTTCGGTAAAATAACTTCTAGCAAGGATAACCCTCCGCCCAACTGAGCGCGAGGCCGCTTCAGCGCCGGAAGATAGCTCTGACTGAATAATAGCCTTAGCCAATTTTGTTCCTCTTTAATCGCTTTTTCAGCTACTGAAGGTATTGCAGTTGCCACGTATAAAATTTGAGGAATTAGCTGGGTGTTGTATAGGAGTATCCTTTTTTGTAAATTGAGATTTCTCCAGGATTTGCACCATTTTCTAACTTTCGAGAACCGCTGTTCATAATTAGAGACAGATGGCCCATCCCTCTGCCAATCAATGCCCAATATATTGACTTTGTCAACCACACAACACCCACAGATTTGAGTACATTTCATTGGGGACCAAAGACCTATTGGTAGAATTGAAGTCTTCTCTTCATTGATTTCCAATCCAGATGCTTTAGAGAATTTTCCAAAATAAGAGAGCAATATCTCAATCCTTTTATGTAGTTGGGCGTTTGAATTGCCTTCCACCATGAGAGTCACATCATCTGCATAAAAATCCACCAAATGTTTCTTCCCTCCAAAACTAATGCCAAAGCCCCCATACTTCCGAATGAGGGATCTGCAAAACTGTTCCATGGCTGCAGCGAAAAGAAGGGGAGAAGCCGGACACCCTTGTCTACAACTTCTACCCAAAACAATAGCATCACTATGAACTCCATCGATGCAAAGAGTTGAAGAGCCATTGAACAACAGAGCTCTCACAGGATTAAAAAACCGTCTGGGAAGATACTTTCTAACAGCTCGTAAAATAAAATTGTGATAAATAGAATCGAAAGCCTTTGTAAAATCTACTGCTATAATTGCTCCATAAGTTTTCCTATCCCTAGTCAAATCTATGGCAGCTTGGATATTTCTTGAAATATCTGAAATATGTCTATTTCGTAAAAAACCCTTTTGTTCATTTTTTAGCTTTCTGTTTAAAATTGGCTCAATGTGCTTAGCCAGGACTCCTGCTAATATACGATAAGTCTCGTTTAAAATTGTCAAAGGTCTCCAATGATTTGTTCGAGAACCATCACCCTTTTTTGGAATTAAGACGATCCTACCACGAGTAACCGCAGAAGGAAGTCTACCCTTAGTCTCCATTTCTTCTCCAAGTTTGCTAAGATAAGGGACAATGTCTTCTGAACATAAGGTAAAAATCTTCCCCTTTATATTGTCTGGACCAAAAGCTTTATTGTCCTTAAATTCTTTTTTATATAATCTAAAATGGTATCATGACTAAACAAAGAACCAGAAATGATCTTCTTATGCTTAGGGAAACAGCTCCTCGAATATTCAAAAACTTTACGAAATTTTTCACAGAACACTCCAAGAATTGAATGAGAATCTGTCAGTATTTTATCATTGACAACTAATTTGTTGATCCTCTTAGCTGAGTCCTCTTTTTTAAGCCATAAAAACTGTCGACGTGAATGTGAATTTTGTTCAGCTTCTACTTTTAACCTCATTTCCTCTTCTGCAACTTCAGCAATTGCCAAATTGTTAGAGACGTCCGTTACTAAATGACGAGAAAATAACGTTCCTTTTTTAATCACAGACTCAATGTCATCCTGAATTTGCATCATAATCTTTTTTTTGCTCTTCATGAAGCTTATAGTGGTATCTCGGACGATTCTACAAAAAATCTATACAGCCGACTACAGGAAAGAGAATAATCAAAAAACATTTGCAGTCTTGCTTTCAGTTTTATTTTATATTCGTCTAACTCAATAACCCAGGATGGAATTCTAAAACTTTTCTTTGCAGTAGCAGTAAAAAATTCTAGATTGAGCATCCTATGATCAGAAAAAGGTACAAACGAATAAGTGGCTCTTTTTGTGCAAGAAGACAACTGAGGAGTCATCAGAGCATGATCGATTCTTGACTGTTTATCTCTCATCCTCCAAGAGTATTCCTGATCAGACCCTAGCTTTTTAACGACATCTACCAATCCTAGTTGGCGTATTAGTTTTGTAAGACTGAAATAATTCGGGTAGGATTCTTTTTTAGCATTCAGACTAACATTTAGATCCCCTAATAACAAAACTGGTCTTGGATCTAATTTTATGTTGTTAATTATGGATTGGTAGAATGCTGAGGACTTAACATTCGGTCCATATGCGTTTATCAAATTAACTTCTGTTTGCTTTGTAGTGACTCTAATCAAATGCCATTCACTTTTAGAAGAATATTCTTTGATGCATTCTGATGCTCCATAGGACTTTAATATGAATGTGAGTATACCCCGACGATTACCAAATCCAGTAAAATAATAGGAATACCCGGGAGGGACACAATAACTACAAGACCGAATACAGGATGACGAGATTAAAGATCGTACATCTTGTAAGCAGATGATATCAGGATTAAACTTTAAGACTTTTTTCATCATGGCATGCCTAGATTTACGCTCTCTTCCACCTCTTGAGTTGAGAGAAACTACCCTTTTCATACCCATATTTCTCTTCATATCCTCCGACACCCCTTCCTCAACACAGAGGTCAGTAGACGTCAAAGAGATCATATTATCACCTCTAATCATTGGAAAGAAGAAGAAGAAACAAAAACGAAAACACACGAACTATCAACTAATCATCATTTCTGTAGACTTTTGAGGGAGTCCTTTTATCGGGCGATAGTTCCAAATCTACGGCTGTTCTCTTCGGGATTGACCCAGATCTAGTCCGATGAGGTAGAACGACATCCTCCAATGTATGAGTCTTAGCTAATTTTTTGAGTTTTTTGTTATTTTCAGCAGAAACCTCTTTCACACCCGGCAATGTGTTTTTGTGAGCATTTTTTTCATTTCAATAATGGTTGGATCTGAAATATCCGTTTGATCCTGAAGGTTGCCAATTTCTGATTCTCCAACTGTCGTCATTGGAATAGTTACATGTTCCGTAGCTAGAACTTCAGTTTCATCTTGAGGAGAACCTAGATGTGGCTCATGACATGCCGTATTTTGGATGCTTTTACCTACATCAGGACCAACATTACTTCCTGAGCTAGGAGAGGGCGAATCACAATTTTCTAGCACAACTAGATCAGGTATAGTATTAACATTTTCTGTTGAAGGCGAATTGGGTTCATTACTTTTTATAGTGTCGAGATATTCCCGCCACTTCATGGACTTATTGGAACATTCCTTAGCAAAATGTCCAAAGTGAAAACATCGCGCACAGAACTTGTTTTGTCCCAAGTAGGAGACCCTCGTTCTTAGACCCTTAATAGGAATGAAACCAGGTATCTCACACTTGGGAGTAACATTAACTGTGTAGTTCCCGTTCATTAAACCTTTAAGCCTGCCTTCTTTGAAGGTACATTCTTTAACAGGACCAGTCACTTCTCCATGTTCCTTCAGAGCTCTATTGATATCGTCATCTGTGATGTCCTCGTGTGGAGAATGCACAGTAATTTTTTTCTCAAATATAATAGGATTACCATCCTTATCTTTTCTTTGGGCCTTGAGTCCCCTGACTGAACCCATAATTCCCGTTTCTAATTCTTGACTTTCTCTCAGGTGTGAACTCAATTTTATGTTTTTAGGACAACTAGATTTACTCTTTATGTTTGAAGAAGCCTTGCCTAGACATAATTGCTTCTTTATTTTATATCATACACTTCAACTAAGCTTTTGCTCTACCTCTAAATTTGTTGTATTGTGGTTTAATATTTCGGAAATATTTAAAATATATAATATATTGATTAAAATAGCTTTTAATTTATAATTTCCAATATGAGTAAATCTTATGACTCGGATATTTATAATAAAACGTCTGATATAAAAATGAAATTGAAATATTTTTTTGTGCAGAGCCAAATATTGTAAAAACATTGCATTGCAGCCTCTATCAACCAATGCAAATCAACTAACATCAATCACTAATGATAAGAAATACCCGAGAAAAATAGTTGCACAAAAGAGAATAAAGAAGTACAATCCAACTTTAAATTTTGTATCAAATTACTAGTTTTGCCCTGTTTTGAGCATTCTCTTGCTTCATTTTTTTTGAAAAAAACATATATTATTCTTCATAAAATGCCATCATGAAATATCAAAACTACGTATAGACATTTTAAAATAAGAATAACACTTGTGTCCTCATCCTTTGAAGAAACTTCTTGGACTTCGGAAGGGACCTGATCACGACAACTTCGTACTCGGAGGTCTTCCCTGGTCTGAAGGATCCCAGAAGGAGTGCTTGTCTTCCTTTTATCGCCTAAGTACCTGCGTAACTTCTTAACTTGCGTTGATATTGTGTCTTCGTATTTTATCTTCTTTTCTCCCTTTGGAGGGTGAGCGCTTTTTTATTTTCCTTTTATCTGTCAACTTCATCTTAAATCAAGATGCAAGAAGAGCCTAAACCGCCTGATGAAAATACTATGAGTTCTTCTCGTTCATCTGAGAATGAAGATTTATGCTCTGTTGTTTCTGAGAACGCGGTTCTTCTCCGATCAACTAATACTTCTTCTCATGCTAAAGACTCTAATACCCTTGGATCCTGTTCATCAAAAGAAACCTCTGATACCTTAAGAGGAAAAGAAACGTCAAAAACTTGTAAACAAATGTCCTACAGCGGAGCTGTTCATTCATCCTTGAAAAAAAATTCATTTAAATTTATTTCTGATGGAACTGTTAACGACTCAAATGGATGGAAAAATTTCTGTCTATTTGCGCAAAGAATAGATAAACGCAGCCCCCTGAATAAAAGCCAAATGCATCCCGGCAATCTTGCTCTGATTGCTACTGACATCCTTAAGTTAAATCCTAGTGAAGTGCATAGTATAAATTGGGATAGACCCCATCGCCCCCTTATTATTACACGCCAAAAAATCTCAATGGATAGAATTTCCAAAGAAATTACTCTTCCTGTCGAGGTTGATTTGAAAGATGAGGAAAACAATTCCTTCAAGGTCATGATTGATTGTCGCAAGCTTATGCTTGCAAGGGATGGCGATCATACTTTTGATATTACGTTAAAATATGGATATGGAAAAATCTGCGAGCAGGCTTTAAAATCTATGCTAGAACCATTCTGTAAAGTAAATTCTTTTCAAATTGGAAGGGCATCAACATCTGATAAGACTTTTTTGAAAAAGTTCTCTATCTTTAATGATCCTAATTATCTTCATTGGAACACAAAAGGATCCGATTTAGTGATTAATGTTACTGGAAATGCCAAAAACATACCTTCACTGATCCCCTTTGGTGAAGAAATTGAAAGTTTGGAGTTCCTTCGGCAATCACGACAATGCGGTAATTGTTTTATGTTTGGACATTATCGCTCCTCTTGTAAAGAAAAAACCAAGTCTATAAATTTCTATAAGACTTGGATGATGGAGAGAATTAAAAAAGTACAAAATAAAGAACTGCCGTTCTTTACAAAAATTGATGACTTAATCCTTTTAGACAATGGTCCAGAGAATCAAGTGGATCAAAGCAAATCACAAACGACGCCTGAATCCCCTCAAAAGGATCCTATTGAGTCACAATCAAATAAATACATCGACAACAGTTCTCATACAACTGATACTGAGGAAATGAGTAATAGCATTATTTCAACTGATAGAATGATTAACTCTAATTTGAATGTTGAAGTAACAAACTCGTTAGGTAACCTAGAAGTCAATAAGAAACCTAAGAAACCTCTCTTGACTAACAAAGCAATTATGATAGGCCGGACAAGGTCGCAATCGCTTAGTAAAAGAAACAGACGGGATTCCCAAAACGCTCAAGACATAAGTGATTCGACTTCTAACCAAAGCAAAAAAACTCGTAATGACTCTGAATCAATCAAGGATAACTGATTTTTTTCCATCGACGTTACCGAATGAACTTTGTTCTAATATGGGCATGTCCAAAATAATATCCCTGAATGTCAGAGGTGGAAGAGATCGTCGTGTAAGACATGCTCTGATGAAGCATTTATTAACATTAAAACCTGATATTGTATGTCTTCAGGACATTAAAACAGTTACCTCTTCAACATGCTTTAAGAATTGCAACAAATGTCTTCCGAATATATTTCATCACTTCTTTTCTGGATCGGGCAAGAGAGGAGTTTTAACATTCATCACAAAAAGATTTTCGAAGCCTTTATTTGTCAAGGAATACATCAATGAAAGTGACTGGCACAAAATGGTCATTCACACTTCGGGTTGTACATTCTCTCTCTTCAATGTCTATGGACCTAACTCACTGTCTTCAAATTTTTTTCAATCCATAATAAACACTCAAAATAATGATCATCTTCCTATGTTACTTATTGGTGATATGAATGTGGATATTGACAAGCCCTCACATCTTTACCCAAATTCTCCAATACTTTTTAAACTCATTAATAGACTTCGGCTGGTAGATTTGACAAGAAAATTCAATCCTGAAGATAATATTTCCTGGTCTAATGGTAACAGATCTTCTAGAATTGATTTAGCCCTTATTTCTAGTGTCTTAGTCAGAAACATAAAGAACGCTTCCTATAGACCAGAACCATCTTCTGACCATAAGATAATTGATATTACTTTACAACATCTGCCTAAAAAATCCCAATTTAGGGTTCCAAAATGGATATATGATCAGAATGAATTTAAGAATAAATTAAGTTATAACCTTTCAAGAAATATGAGTAAGATCAATTATAAAAATGCATACTCACTACTCACCCAAACTGTTACTAGTACAGTGAAGAAGTTTATTCAATCCCATAAGAAAAAATCTTCAAAACTTCAGGAGGATATAGAATGCCTTTTAAATAGCTCGTCTATTTTTATTAAACAATACTCCATGGACATTTTAAATTCTTATAGAGTCTTTGACATTGCAGAAACGGAAATGCAAAAGAAGAAGGAATACGAATCAAACCCTGTTCTGAGGATGAAGTGTTTACCTCAAAGGAATAATGGTTCTGCCTCAATCATAAAAAACATAGTTGTTGATAATAAAACTATCTCCAAATCCTCTGAAATATTAGACTATTTTCATAGGAGATTTTCTGATATTTTAGGAGGACAAAGATCAAATCTCCCTAAATCAAAAAAACGGTCAAAATCTAGTGTATTTACTCTTCAGAATATAGAAAAATATATACAATATGACTTCAAGGATAAAAAATCATCGGGTCCCGATGGATTAGGAGGGCGTACATTCTCTCTTCTTCCTAAAGAAATGGCTCCTTATCTGTTTGCTATTGGTGAACAAATGGAAAAACGGGGAACGATGCCGCGCTCTCTCTCTAAAGGAAGAATTGCGCTTATTCCGAAGAAAGGAGATGGGACCGATTTTAATCATTGGAGGCCTATCACTGTTTTAAATGAAGCTTATAGAATTTTATCGGGAGTTTTAGCCAAGCAAATTGAGCCAATTTTAAATATAAACATAAAGGATGAACAGAAGGGTTTCCTCAAAAAGAGAAAAATAACGGATATATCACGAAACATTAATGCAGCTATAGAATCACTTCACAAAAGTAATAAATTTGGTGCATTGATAGCTGTTGATTTTAGTAAGGCTTTCGATTCGGTTCATCATAATCAAATTTTAAAATCGATAAAAAGACTTTTACCTAAACGTTATTTTAACCCTATAAGAGCTCTGTTAGTTAACGGCTCTTCGATTATCTCTTTGGATGGCAAATACAGTACACCAATTTTACTCAAGAAAAGTTGCAGACAGGGGTGTCCTGTAGCCCCTCTTCTTTTATCGCTGCAATTGATGAACTTACACGAACCCTAACAAGAAAATATAATGGGTTTGGAATCTCCTTCAATGAAGGAACACATCTAATAGATCTCTACGCGGATGATATCACGTTAATGGTCCAAGCTACTTCTGAAAGTCAACTTATTAGTCGAATTAATGTTTTACTGTCCGCTTTTAAAAAGTTCTCTATTAAATCAGGCCTAACCATAAACCATGCTAAAACAGCCATATTACCCTTGGGATCCTGGTCTCCCGAACAGCACATTACTATCGGTGGATGTAAAGTTGTTAAATCAGTTAATGTTCTAGGGATAGAATGGATGAAAGAAGGAGCATCGCAAAATGACTGGACAAAGTTGAATGTAACGATTTATAAACAGATACAACAATGGCGCAGTTTTTCTTTACAAAAACGCATCGATCTTTATAATGGTCGTATAATTCCTCTTGTTCTGTATAAAGCAACTTCAATTCCCTCCTTGGCTGAGTCGGCAATAGCGGAAGAAGATGCTTGGCTTCAACGCCTCTTCCACAGAAACTATATCCCTTCTCTCAAGCGACCTAAGAATAGGATAGGTGGTGGATTATGTCTACTCGCTTCTATACTTCCAAAGTGCTATAGAAAAATAATTGAGGATTTGGGTGCTCACCCAAATAAAGAATGGCGACTTGTTTATACGTCTTCCAAATACTATACTTGGTTGCATATGGGTACGCTTTTAACAAATCAAAAACTTGAAAAATTCTCTCCTCTTCTTGCGTCGATGCAAAGAATTTTATGGAAAGCCAAACCTGTCTACCACTCTGACACTTCGGTAGACATAATACACCAAAACAGAAATGTCAAACCTTTTATTAATAGATTTGGCGACCCCTCTCGTTTAGAAGAAACCGCTCTGTTGAATGGAATTTTTACTTTTCATGACTTGAGATCGGATTCCACTTTTGGCGGAGGAAGGTTTCGGTTTCCACTTCAGAGATCTGTAAAAACCTTATGCCCTTCTATGCCGTGGTTTTCAAAACTAATTGTTAACAAGCAAACATTGAATGAAGTACGCATTTAGCGGTAAAGTTTTTAAATCTTCTAAGTCTTCCTCCGTCATGGGAAAAAAGAATTTTTAATTCAACTTGTGGAATCGCTGACGGGTCCAAATTCACAGCTCAATTCCAAATCTCAGCAGACCTCATCAAATTTTATTATCCTTGTAATAACTGCGGTTTTTTATTTAATAATACATTACACGCCTTCGTGGATTGTCCTCTACTGAAGACGATCAAGCACTTTACTCATCTAAACGTTTGTGGTAATATGGACTTAAATTCGAACGTGATTAGAGCTACAATTCTTTTTGGCGCATTCAGAAGAAGAAACAAGATCTCTCCTCATCAAAAGGCTGTTGAATTTGCACTGCTCAACATGAAATCATTAATTGCGAAGAGACTGACAAATAACTCTTATATTCGAATCGAAGACCTTAGAGCAATTATGATTGGGGCTGCTGCTCGTTATTCAGCCCTCTCAATAAAAATTCCCAATTCATCTGCGACGTCATGGACATGGGCCGGAGATTTGATTAAGTTTATTCCTTCAAATTCTCTCGAATACATGAAACTCATCAAATCAACAATAAGACGGCATCAACGTTTTATATTGAATAAGAAATAATTTTTAATATGTCATTTTATATTATGGTTTTATCTTTAGACAGTAATTTTGAATTATAATGTTCATTTATGTTTTGTTTTTTACGTAACTGTCTTAAGATTGTGTTTTTTTCCCCCTATTTTCTAGTGTATTCTTATATTTTTACACTGTATAGATTTTAGCTAATAAATAAACATCTTAACCAAAAAAAAAAAAAAAAAAAAAAAATCTTCAAGGGTATCGATAACCTATTGACTAAAATTAACGGAAAGGGGTATTTCAGTTGATCGAAACTTATATATAACTCTTTGTATCTATCTGTTGATTGTTTGTACTTTTATATTTCTAAAAACATGAATATACATTTATGGCTAAACATAAAAATAAATGTCAAATGATTTAAAATGGACTTATCTGTATCTTTTGAAGCATTGAAAAGTCATTTCAATCTTCCATAACTTCATCATTAAAAAAAGAGTTGTCTCGTTGGTAACAAACTTATGGGTAATAAGAAGGCAATAGCCCATGTCTTCAGAGACTGCACAGAAATCAACAGGCTTTGGGAAAGAGTGGACAAAACCTTTGAGGAACGTGTTGGGAGGCAATCAACGCGGGAAGAGAAGCTCAACGTCCCAAGTCGAAAATTTTAAGAAACGCCAAAGTAATTGCAAAATTTCAAACCCTGATAGCTTATGCATATTTTACGAAAATAAAGTTATCCAATTCCATTGTCACCGTTGCTTTAAATGAATTAAATTTTATGAATGTTTTTGATGTCATTTTTTAAAGATCACTGTCCTTTTAATACTTTTTGTATATCTGTCTTTTTATTTGTTTTATGTATGGTTGTTTTAAAGCTTTATTCGCCTTTTTAGTTTATGTGCATAATATGTTCGTTTTTTAGTTTTCTCTGTGTTATGATTTATATAGGGATAAATTAAATATGTATATGTGATAAAAAAAGAAGGTAAAAGGAATGAATACTATCACACCTATTGAGGCTATTCAAAAAACTTAAAGTAATAGAGAAGTCTTAAGCACACCAAGGACTTCAGGAGCTCTCTCAAGAAATCAGCGTTCCCATATCGATTCTAATGCAATTCTATTGGATAGGACTCGTTCACTTTCAACCAAAAGAATAAGGTCTGAGTCTGTACCATCGCTTGATAAGGGGGAAATCCAACAAAAATAAAAAAGAATTAACCGATATCACGTGAATCTATTATTCAATGAGGGTTTCTTCTGAAAGATATTCACAGACAAAGTTCTCTGATTATTTCCAGGACAATTGCTCTTGTGAAATAAAAGAGAATATGGGAATAAAGAGAATAGTATCTCTCAACACTAGAGGTGGGATGAACAGGATACGTAAGCATGCCATTTTGAACTCTATCTTTGAAGGACATCCTGACATAGTTTGTATTCAAGATATATCACATAGGGGCGTTCTAACGTTTGTTTCGAAGAAGATCAAAGTGCTTGAATGTGTTGAGGAATTTCTTGAGAAGAGTGATTGGCATAAGCTGTTCATTTCGACAAACAATATGAGAATTTGTCTCATCAATGCATATGGCCCCAATGACCTGTGTACCGCCTTCTACCAATCAATTATTGACTCCAAACTTTTTAGGCATCTTCCCACGATTATCATAGGAGACCTCAACGTTGATTTATATAAGATGTCTTCTAATTATCCCAACTTGCCTATTTTTGAATTTTTAATCTCAAAACTTAATCTTTTAGACGCTACTAAAAAAACTAAGCTCTAATTAGCAAGTCTCGAGGAAAAAAGATTCTTCGGTCTCTCGAATCGACTTGGCCTTGGTATCGCCAACCTTTTATCAACAAATAAGAAAAGCTTTTTATAGACCCGAACCCTTCTCGGATCATCATATTTTAGTAATAGAACTAAACTTTACACAAAGGAAACATGCTTTTAAAAGGTCTAAGTGGAATATAAAAGGAGAAAATATTTAGGACAAAACTTCGTCAAAACCTATCACAAGCCTTCAATCCCTCTCTTTCATCAGATCCAGCATCTTCAGTTTTTCCACGAGTGGTTCGGTACACCTCGTTGAAGTTTTTGCATGACCAGAGGGTTATAATGAAAGAAAATAAAGCAAAACTTAATCATCTGCTTGAGAAAAAATGCATGTTCATTAAAACGTTCACTTCGGAGGTGGTCAACACTTTTAGATTAGCAGAAGTTGTCGAGACTGAAATGAGTGACAAGGCGGCTGTGGAAGTAAGCCCTCTCAGACGATTGTCAAGTATTCGGAGAAAAACTGAACACTCTGCGTCCACAATTACAGCAATAATCCACGAAGGTAAAAGATAAACAAAGCCCAAGACGTATTGGACTTTTTCTACTCAAAATTTCAAGACGTATTTCGCCATGATAGGACTAAGTTTCCCAAGAAGAAATTTGTAGCCCACTCACAAATCTTCACTAATGAGAAAATTACATCTTTCATCAAAAAGAAATTTAATGCACGGAAGGCGTCTGGTGTGGACGGAATCATTGGAGAAATCTTCTCGCATCTTCCTAATGAAATACCGCCCTTCCTTGTACGAATAGGAGAGTCCATGGAAATCAAAGGCAATCTCCCTAAATCTTTCACTAAAGGAAGAATTGTCCTCATCCCTAAAAGGGAAATGGGTGGAATTTTAACCACTGGAGACCGATCACCGTTCTTAACCAATCCTACCGAACTTTATCTGGAGTTTTGTCACAGAAAATGGAGTTAATACTCAACAAGAAGATTGGTATCCCTCAAAAAGGATTTGTTTTAAACAGAAAAATATCTGATGTGTCACGTAATATTCATGCAGCCATTGAATCTGTGAAAAATAGGAATTTTTTTGGGGCGGTGATCGGGATAGAAGCATTCGACTCTATTTTACATAATCAAATTCTTAGGGCTGTTAAAAAACTTCTCCCTCGCCATTTTCTTAATCCAGTTCGTGCGTTTCTTTGTAATGGATCCTGGATCATCACATTGGGTGGTTTGGAAAGCATGTCTATATTGCTTGAAAGAAGCTGTAGACAGGGCTGCCCTTCAGCCCCCCTTTTACTCATCGCTGCTGTGGAAGAACTTGTGATTCTACTGTCACGTAAATACATTGGATTCGGTGTTCAATTTCCCGGATACCGACATCTGATCGACCTCTACGCAGACGACATTACATTGACAATTGAAGCAAATTCGGAAGCACAGCTAAAAAAAGAGAATCGAAATACTTTTGTCTTCTTTCGAAAAATTCAAGGAGAGGTCGGGTTTGGAACTAAATCGATCCAAGACTTTTATTCTGCCCATAAGGGAATGGGCTTACAAAGAAGGGCATTGCGTAGGTCATTGTTCAGTCAAAATAAAGTATCTATACTTGGTATTCAATGGGAACCGGAGGGGCTACATAGAAGTAACTGGGACATTATGTCCTCAACAATTAATAGTCGGGTTTCTTTGTGAAGGAGTTTGGGCCTCCAAAAAAGAATAGACTTATACAATCTCCACATCGTTCCGCTAGTCCTATATACAGCCACAGCGTCTTCGGAGATTGTGGAAAGAGCTATGGCTGAAGAAAAAGTTTGGCAGTCAAAGCTTTTTCATAAAAACTACCTTCCCGCTATTAGGAGACCTAAGACGTTAATTGGGGGAGGACTGGCTCTTCTATTTCGGATAATTCCCAAAATATATATCAAGGTATATTGACTTGTTTTCTTTGCAAGGAAGCAAGGGAAACGCAAAGACACTTCTTGATCGAGTGCTCATATGTTGCTCGTATTTTAGGGCACTTGGTGACTATTTTTTACAAAGATTTTAATTTATTATTGAAACCGAGAGAGTTTGTTTTCTTTTATATGGGTCCCCATCAAAACAAAATAAATTTTATAACTTCAAAAATACAATTTTAAATATATAAATTTCGATCTGCCAAAGTTGCCCCCCCGGATGATTTTATGAGTATTTGATGATTTTATGAGTATATTTGATGATTTTATGAGTATATTTGATGATTTTATAACATATGTGATGCATTTGTGAGTTATGTAAATTTATTTGTTATCGATGTAATTAAATGTTTACATGACATGTAGTTGTACTCTGTACAAAAAAATTAGGACATCATTCGAAAAAATTACTCAAGACCATATTTCTTCTAAAATTTAGAGGATTCGGCAGTTTTGAGGGAAAAGCTTTGTCCAAAAATGTTCTATCCGACCACTCTGCTCTCTTTCTATACCCGTTTGATGACGAAAGGTTTAAATTTCCTCTAAGAAGGGCCGCTGTAAATCACTTAATGCCACGGCCATGGCACCTTAAAATGGTATTTTCCATTTTTAACGATGAAATTAAGGGGCTGACTGATTTCTTTGTCAGTTTATTATAGCTTCCTGAATCATGGAGGCAAAGAATAAACCAGACCTTAGTTGGAATCCATGACGGGAGGACATTCACCAGCCAATTTCAAATTTCTATAAATTACATTATCTTTTCGGAGCATTGCAAGGATTGCGGTAAATTATACAGTGACACCTCACATGCCTTCATGGATTTCCAGGCTGTCTCTATGTTGCAGAAATTCGTTTCCTTAAACGTCCGAGGTCTGGATAGTTGTGGGCAGGGATACATAAAGCCAGTTGTGCTTTTTGGACTTCAAAAAAGAAAAGGACGTCGTTCCAATAACTCCAAGGCTATAGATTACGCCTTGTTGAACGCCAAAGAAAAGATTACCAGTTCTTTAACAAAACGGGAGTGCGTGAAACCAACAGACCTAAGAGCAATTTTGGTATCAGCTGCTGCCAGATATGCTGCATTTTCTCTCAAAATTCCGTCTGTTCACAACGATTCGTGGACCATTGCTTCAGAGGAGATCAAGTATTTCCCATCAAGTTCACTATCTCATATAAAGATTTTACGTCACATTCTTAAAACTTCAAAATGATATTTTTATAATAATTGATTACTTTTTAAAAGTATATTCTGTGCATTTTTATAGTTATTTTTATATTTGATTATGTTCAATCATTGGTTAAATTGGTGTTGTTCTTCTCCGAAGTAAAATTTTATACTACAATGTCTATTTATGTTTTGTTTTTAACGCAATCACTTTGGAATTGTTTAGAACTGAAAAATATATTTATTAAAAAAAGAAGGCAATTTCCAACTGACCAGCAAACTAAAGTTTCGAAATAAAAAACAACTTGGATTTCAGTATTATTTCTATCTAAAACATTGGAATCATCTTAGACATCTTTCTGATATAAAAATAGCTCCATCTACCAAATAAAAACGATCTAAGGATAATTTAACATTTAATGGCTAATACTAGAATATTTTATGTTATGATTTGTAAGAAATAAGAGGATCCACAAAACTCTAGTAAAAGGAGTCTTTTAAATGGGTTTGAGATAAAATATCGATTGATGTGTCCGCAGTAATATATGAGCTAATATTGAAATATAAATTAAATTAATGAAATCTTAATAATTTAGTCAGAATGTTAGTTGTCGTAAAGAATCAATAGGAACAGTTGATTAAAATAAGAAAATAGAACAAGTGACCATTTAATTTAGCCCAACAGAACATATACTAATACCACCACTTAATTGAGTTCACACCTAAAAATAAATCTTAAAAACAAACTAGGTCATGCATGAATTGATACAGACAAATACTATAAAAGCCTTTTGGAATATTCCACCAACTATCATTTTCTCAACAAACCTCAAAGTTGCAAAAGCAAATCTAGGAGTATTGGAATCAAGATGAAGTTCCTTAGGACAACAGTTTTGCTGGTAAGAATCAATCTTACATTTTATAAACGTCCTCTAAAGGTTTGAATATCTAGTTCCTCATAGTTCAACTTTGGACCGTAGCTTCAGCTCAAGAAAAGCCTGAGGAAGAACAAGTGGAAAGAACTGGACGAGCTGGTGATATCACGAGGAAAGTCATCATTGATGCCGGTCATCTTCCAGGGAAAGTCAGGCCCGACGGGAAAAGATGCATCAAAAAGCTAGTCAACGTAAATGAGGTCGTCTACGATCGTGGAGTGGAGTGTCACCATAAACTCAAGAAGAAGTGTCACCTCACCTACGTCACGGATTACCACTCAGCCCCGGAGGAAAAGTGCGAGACCAACTTCAAGAAGAACTGCCACATCACCTTCACGAAAGAGGTATGACAGTAAGTTATACCATATCCTATATATTTCTCATCCCTGTATCTATTATAGCCCCACACCGAAAAAGTGAAGAAGTGCCACACTCCCTTCGAGAAGAAATGTGGACCTGGACATAAGGGAAAGGAAATCTGCAAAACCATTTACGAAAATGTGTGTGAGACAAAGTATGAGGAATATGATCTGGATGAGGATAAGCCTGTTTGCAAAGTCGTGGAGGAACAGAGATGCAAGACCAAGGATGTTGAACTTTTGCACATCCCACACCATCCCGGAGATCGGCCCTACGCAAAAAAGGAGGTTTGCGAAAATTGGCCTGTAAAGAAGTGCGACATTGTGAAAGTGAAATCAAAGAAGATCCACCCCAAGTCCGACTGCAAGAAGGTCCCCAGAAAGGTCTGCCATCCCACCGACTGCGAAATGGTTTCTGGAAAAGAGATCTGCTATGAAGATGAAGTGACCAAGCTTCAAAATGTCCCTCACGAGGAGTGCGATCTTGAGCCCCACAAGGACTGCAAAACGGAGTCAACCCTCGTGCCCAGGTGAGCTAAGTTTGAAAAAAATACATTACTTCAGATTAGTTGTTAATCTAATATATATTTTTAGGCTTATCCCCAAGAAGAACTGCATCAAGGTACCCAAAGAGATTTGCGTTGACACGAAGAAGAACCCTAAGCACATTGTGAAACCGATTGTCAAGAACTGGTGCTATGACCCAAATGAACTTAAGAAATTTGACTAACGGATAAAACTGATCAATGAAATAAAAGTCGATGTATATTCAGTATTCAATGTATATGTTAGCCTTTTGAATGTTTGTTTACTCTTATCAAAATTGAAGTACAAATATTCGAGTAGTTCTTACCAATCTGCCTGACGTTGCTCGGCGTAAACGTGACGGTGGTATGTTACTATTATGTGTATCTATACCGGATGAATTGAAATTTCGTTAGAACATACTGAGAATCAGGGATCACCCTTATCATCCAGCGAGTGAACAAAAACCTACTCGTTCCCTTGATTCACTATGTATTTACTTGCAGTCTTTCATAAAAATAACAGAAAAGTAATTAACAACCTACACCACAACA
This sequence comes from Caligus rogercresseyi, assembly GCA_013387185.1. Taxonomy (NCBI): domain Eukaryota; kingdom Metazoa; phylum Arthropoda; class Copepoda; order Siphonostomatoida; family Caligidae; genus Caligus; species Caligus rogercresseyi. The sequence continues at coordinate 8,328,872 of CP045903.1, forward strand.
GACTTAAAAATACGTTCATACTATTGAATTGTTTACCAAAATAATTAACAAACTAAAGCCTGAATAACATCTTACTTCCTTGCTACCTATATTTTTAATGTTTTAATTATAATTCAAAACTAATAAAACGTGCGTTACGAAAATGTAAAAAAAAACTTGTAAGAGTTTTGCAATTTTGTGTAAGAAAGGGATTCCTTAATGGCAAAAACTTTTGCTTGAAAAAACACTGTTATAAGGGGCAAGGGTCAATGAGGCGTTTTGAACCATAATTTGTCCCTTATTAACAATGTACCCCGACCCAACTCCGTGCTCATTTTTTCCTGATCATGGCCTTCCATATTATTTTTTTTTAAATAATGTTTCATTTATTTAAAAATATACATAAAATAATATATACAATAATAAATAAAAAAGCAAGAGGGTTGTGATAAAAAAATCATAAGTAAACATTGTAGTTTAAAATTAACCCTCTGAGGCCAGACCCATCACATCATTAAAACATCATAATCTACATTATATATAGTGGAAGTGAGTACACGAAATACAGGAAAAAAAAATTGTAAATAGTATATAAGCACATCCTTTATTGCACGGCTCCCTCTTATATCTCCTTACAATGAGTCTCAAACGAGAGTAAAAATGACAGGACCACTGAGGAAAAACTTTGACGATATCCGCGGCGAAGTCCCATAACGTCACTTTCTTAGAATGTGGAATCTTGAGGGAAAAGGCTCCATATCTTGCAGCTGCAGAAATAATTATTTTTTTAAACGACTCATTACGAATGAGTGTATTGGAGGTTAAACACTCAGCGATGTGAGCTTTAGCACTAGCAAGTGCAAAACTCAGAGCCTTGGACTCAGGAGATGCAGTCGTTGCCCTCAGAGGATTACCAAATAGGATATAGGCCGATAAAAACTTAGCCTCATTTTCAGAGCTGTATAAATGACTTATGTTATGGGTGACGAAAGCACGAAGATATGACAGGGCATGGCAGTCAGCGAAAGCGTGAATGATCGAATTATAGACTTTTCCGCAGTCCTTACAAGGAAAGTTGAAAAAGATGCAACCGGTAGAGATTTGAAATTGTGCGGTGAATTTTTTGCTATCCTTAACGTTGGTTGATTCCAAAATTATTTTTTCCAATCTTTGCGGAAGATTTAGGTCTTGAATAAAAACCCGGCAGATTTTCTTAGCGTCCTCGTCGGGTCTTGGCCTTGTACTTAATTTAATATGCCAAGGAGTAGGGGATGTATGAAGCCTAGCTGCTATAAGAAGTGGGAAGTAAAACTTTCCCGCTCTAAGACCACAGTCTACATCTTTTTTTAAATCGTGGATGGTGAAATTTTCTGTTCTAAAGGCGTCTAATTCCAAGCTCTGGGGAGTTGCATGTTGCCCAAAAAAGGCCCTTTTCTTGGAGTTATGATGAATAATGTCTACAGTAGAGGAAAAGTCGTAGGTTGGCGTAAGACTCCATAATATTCTTTGACATGAAGCCCATAACGGAGAATTTTTTTATAGCACATTGGAGGCTAGGGTACCCATCATTAAAATGGAGTAAATATGGCTATTAGAGACTGTTGACCTCCACTCCTGCTCTGGGTTGCACGAAAGATCGATGAAGATTTTCTTGTAGATTTTGGCAACACTTTGGAAAGTTGCGCCAAGCCTCCTCCGAGTTGTTTTTTACATCTCTTCAGGGATGGAAGATAACTTTTGTGGAAGAGTTTCTGAGTTTCCATATTTTCTTCATGACTATTATATCCTTGTTAATGGCGGGGAATAGCTCAGAAATGACAGTATTCTGAGCAAAGCCTGATAGAAGGCTCTTTGTTTTCGAGTGAAACCATTCTGTCCAGGTACGGTACAATTCAGCGCCGCCGATTCAGCACTGCCGATTCAGCACCAGCCAATTCAGCACCGGCCGATTCTGCGCCGGCCGATTCAGCACCAGCCGATTCAGCACCGGCCGATTCAGCGCCAGCCTCAATGACTTTTATTTAAAAAATTCAGACCTTTTTTCAAAGAAAATTAAGTTTTCTGTAGCAGTACAATTAGTCAAACCTGTATTCAACAACAATGGGGTATGGGGTTTCAAACCAACCTAAATTGGTAAAAAATATGAGTAAAGAAACCCTCAAATGCCATTTTGTGCACCTTGGGCCTTCGGGTTCCGCCAGCCGCAACAATGAAGTATTGGGGTTTAAAACCCTTCACCAATTATAAAATACGGGTTAGGAACCCCTCAAATGTCATTTTATGCACCTTGGGTCCTCGGGTCCCATTGTTGGTAGGTTTTAAAACAAACCCGGTACTCCATTATTGCAGTGGCATTTGAGGAGTTCCTTAATTGTATTTTTACAATAGGCAGAAGATTTGAAACTCCAATACCCCATTGTTGTAGCTGGCAGGACCCGAGAACTTAAGGTGCATAAAATGTCATTTGAGGGGTTCCTTACTCGTATTTTTACCAATGGCAGTTGGTTTGAAAATCCAATACTCCATTGTTGCTGCTGGCGTTACCCGAGAACTTAAGGTGCGCAAAATGGCATTTGAGGTGTTCCTTACTCGTATTTTTGCAATTGGCGAAGGGTTTGAAACCCCAATACCCAAAATTTGCGGCTGGCGGAACCGAAGGCCCAAGGTGCACAAAATGGCATTTGACGGGTTCCTTACTCGTATTTTTACAATTTGCGATGGGTTTGAAACCCCAATACCCATTGTTGCGGCTGGCGGAACCCGAAGGCCCAAGGTGGACAAAATGGCATTTGAGGGTTTCTTTATTCGTATTTTTAACTATGTAGGTGGGTTTGAAACCCCAAAAAACGTTTGTTATACCAAATGCGGCAAAAATTATATCTATCGAGAAGTTAAAGCTACAGCGGAGTGCTTGGGTAAAGAAGTTGAAGTTTTCTATCAGAGGCCCAGAAAAGAAGACTACGAAGGACAATTCGCACAAAAGTATTTAAGGAACCTATACGATCGATGAACATAGAAGTGCGAATAAAAACCACTATAGAAATACCCCAATTCCTACCTGTAGGAGGTAAACTATTAAAAGTAGAAGGCAGCCTCACTGATGAGCAATGCTCCTATTGTACGGAATTCGGACACAAATATAAGGAATGCTATAATAGGAAAAATGGATGTCCTAGGGTTTCCCGGAGAAGTATTTTGAAAAATTGAGTAGGCTGTATGGAGAAAGAAAAGATAATTGGCATTTGGCACTAAACGAAGGTCCATATGGACAAACAAATTTTGAAGAGGAAGAGACTGAGAACACGGATGGAGTAGCTCGACGGAGAGAAGAGGACCATACTGGCAATATCTCGACAGCTGAGGAAGATATAGCTAATGGCAAGGACGGTTCGTCAATTAAATCTGCAATCGGGATGACGGAAAGGAGTGAAGATAAGCAACAAGAAAACGTAGACATTATCAAGTCGAATACAAGCGAGACATCAAAAGGATGTACAGAGGCTAACAAATCTGGAACAGAAAATGATCTAGTCATCCTAACTGTACGGGGTTGTGATGAAAACGAAGAAGAGCAACAAAACATCCAATGCTTAAGATCAACAAATCTCAGAGAAGACTGGAAAAAGATATTACGAAAGAGAACAAAAACACCCCTAAATGCCCCAAAAAATCCGAAAAGGGGTTTGGAGAGTCCAGAGGAAAAAGAAGGGAAAAGATCTCGCGAAAAAAGCAAGTCAGTATCGAATGAAGAAAACAATGAACGACCTCGGAGGCATGCCAATGAAGTCGAAAGAGAAGTTGGAGAAGGAAGTCAATAATTTGTATGGATATAAACATGTATTATGGGTAAGATCTATCCCTTTAGAATTTTGTTTAATTATTTAAAATTTAGTCTTTTTGTTTTTACAAATCCCAGTCCCCCGTCATGTTTTTTTTTTAATGAAAAATTCCGTCGAAAATTTTTTAACCACCAAAGATGGTTCTGTTTTTAACAATAAGAAAAGAAATACCCCACCTGCTTCCTGTCTTTTAAAAATTTTATCTGCTAATGTCAACTCAATTCTGGAATCATCAAAGCGAAGTAGGGTTATTAACTATTTTTTAAACCATGATCCCCATATTTTGTCTATGTGTGACACGAGAATAGTGAGTTCGGTTAAAAACACAATTTTAGAGGCTGATTATAGCTTGGTTCAAGTCCCCGCAGTAAGGCTGGGGGGAAAACATCCCTCTCGGGGTATTTGGCTAGCCATAAAAAAATTTCTTCGACCAAAAGTCCTAAAAATAGACGACGGTGGTAATTACGCTGTGGTATCTGTATCTTGGAATGCTACAGATATAAAGTTAATATCACTATATGGTCCGAATAAAGACAACCCTTCCTTCTATGATAATTTAGAAATTATATTGAAAGAAGAATTGAGTTCCAGTGAAGAGGAATGTATCCTACTAGGAGACTTTAATATGGTCATGAACCAGGAAAGGGATACATATGGATACTCTAATAAGAACAATATATGTGCGACAAAGAGAATGAAAGAAATTATAACCAAATACCGGCTAGGGGATGTGGCAGCAAAATTTTCTACAAAGCCAAAGCATACTTTTCTTTTGAAACGTGAGGGGAAAATAGCTAAAACATCAAGGCTAGACTACCTATTTGTATCTCCTGGGCTGTATGCATTGTTAGGGAACTACTTGACATTAGTCCCTGAACAATCAGATCATTGTCCTATTACTGCTGAAATTGTGGCACCAAAGAAACCAACTGGGACATATTGGAAATTAAACGTGAGTCTGTTAGACGATGATACAACGTCGGAAAAAATCAAAATAATTATAGGAGAGATTTTACTGAAATTGAAGAATGGGAAAATAAAAACATATTCTCATGCGTTGAAGTTGGTGCTAGACTGCTCAAGGAGGGAATATATCAAACTGGGAGTGAGGCTTAGTAGGGAGAGAAGAGAAAAAAGAGAAGATCTTGTCAATGGTATGTTGCAGGAAGGATTAGATAGGGACGCGGAAGAGAAAATAAGGAAGATCGATGAATATTATACTGATGGTTGTAAGATTCGCTCAGGCTTCAAATCCTTACCGAAGGAAAATACTATATTAGCAAGTGTGCGAAGACAGGAGGAGAACGGTATGAGGAAGAAGGAAGTGGGGTCGGTTTTTGATGAAAGTGGAAAACTAATACATGACCGGAAACTGATAAGTGCTAACGTAGTCAACTACTTCCAAAAGCTACATCGATGCTGGGAGTGTGTTAAAGGTTGCTTGAGGAGCTGTCAAAGGTGTTCAACTTGGCAACACAAGTTTTACAAGTGTGATATAGAACAGTACAGCTCTAGAAAATTAATTCAAAACTCAGAAGTCTTTACAGATGAAGAAGTTTCGGTCGGGGAAATAAAAAAATATATTATGGGTTACAAAAAGAAAAACTCTGCACCTGGATTAGATGGTTTCCCTATAGAGTTTTATAGAAAATTTTGCGTACTTCTAGCCCCCCTTCTGCAAGAGGTGTATAAAGAAGCAATGGCTTCCGGACATCTTGATAACCATATCACAAAAGGTAAATTAGTCTTAATACCAAAAACAGGCAAAGACCCGCGACATATTCACAATTTAAGACCCTTGACGATGCTCAATACGAGTTATAAAATATTTAGTGGCGTACTAGCTAAGAGAGTGGGGGGTATCCTTCCATCAATTCTGCACTCAGCTCAAAAAGGATTTCTGAAAGGTAGGAAGATAGACGATGTGATCAGAAGTATCAAAGATTCAATATCGCATGCTAAAAGTAATCATAAAGAAGTCTCAGCTGTGGCAGTCGACTTCAAAAAGGCGTTCGATAGTATGTCACACGATTGGATATTAAAATGCCTAGAATTCCATGGTTTTAGTCGTAAATTTAGACACTTGATTGAACTTTGTTTGAATAATAATCAAACATACTATGATAAGAACAGTGATCCTTTCTATATAAGGAGAGGCTGCAGGCAAGGGGATCCGATGTCTCCTTATTTATTTATTATAGCAATGGATTGGCTTTTGGTAGAAATAGATCAAAGTAAAATTATAAAAGGTGTGAAAATTGGCACAGAAGAAAATAAAGTGGAAGCTTTTGCCGATGATTTGACGATACTGCTCTCAGGAAGTGTTGAAGAGGTTAGAGAATCTGCAAATAAGGTTTTTGAAATATTAGAGTATTTAAAAAAATATCGGGCCTAGAAGTAAATGTAGAAAAATCAAAATTTATAGGGAATAATGTAGGATATCTAAAAGATATTGGTTTAGAAAAAGTGCCAGTATTGAAGGTGCTAGGATCCTTCATCTCAATAGATGAAGTGGACAGGACAGAAAACAAGAGAATGATCCTAGAAAAGCTTAAGTATACATCATCGACTCTCTCATCCTTTCTTAGTATGAATCTTCCCGCGAGGGTATGTGTTTGGAATACCTTAATAATACCCAAAGTCATCCATCTACTTAGATCTACTGCATATTGCGAAGATCTAACCTTAGAAGTTCAAGAAATAGAGTCACGTTTTCTTTTTAAAGACAAGCCGAATAAAATTTTTACCAGAAGAAGAATAGCCCTCAGTAAAAAGTGGGGGGGATTAGGAATGGTTTGCTTTAAAAACTATTGGAAGTACCTACTGTTCGGGTGGTTTAGAAGAATTTTGGATGATACAACGGTGTGGGGTAAGATTGTCTTGCAAAATTTGCAAAATAAAATCGGAGTCACAAAAGAAGACATTGAGGGTTGTGGACCTAAGAAGGTTTTGGACATGTCTAGGAAAATAAGCCACTTTTGGGAGGTAAATGCAAATATCAATCTCGAGATTTCGAAAGAAGCATTGAAGGTAATGGAATGGCAAGAACCGGTGAGAGACAATCCAAGAGTGAATTTTCTAGACAATACCTCTGTTAGGAAAAAAATTACTTTCATGGGTGAAATTTTTAACTATAGTCTACTTTTTACGGGGAGTGAAATGTTAGAGAGGGAGAAAATAAAAAGAGAGGTCCAATTCAAACAAAGACAATGCGGCCCAAGGGACTCCTTTTTTAATTTTATAAATTTAAGCAGCAATGCCATGCTTCGAGGTTTTTTAGTTAAAAGAAATGACAAAACCCATTTTTTAAACCAGATTAAAAGGAAGTGTGATAGGCTAGATTTAAGTTTTAAACCAAAGGATATTTTAAGATTATTGGAGAACCCAAATTTTTCCTATTCTTTATATTTTTTAAAATACAGAATAGCAACAAACACTTTGTGTTTTGGAGGTATTTATGGCAAGACTCGTGAGGAAGCGTTGTGTTTCTTTTGCAAAGAAAAGAATGAAACGAGCAAGCACTTTCTCTTTGAGTGTAACACATTAAAAGAAATATGGGATATGGTTGTTCAAAAAATTTATATGAAGTTTGGCCATGTTTTAACCAAGAAAGGAATTTGTTTTATTTACAATGGCCCTGATAGCACGGAAATAAATTTTATTGTTACTAAAATACAGATTTTACTTTATAAATTAAGAAGCACAAAGTCCCCCCTATCGAAAAATGTTTTTAAATATGTAAATAGAATTGTTGGTGATTTTTGATTTTGTTTGGTTGATATTGGTTGTGTAAAATTTTATGTTTGTACGTGTAATGATTGAGTTGTTTTTTTGATGTTTGGTAACATTCAAAAATAAATGTTGTACGAAAGTACAAAAAAAAAAAAAAAAAAAAAAAATAAG
>CP045903.1:8336692-8358666 GCA_013387185.1 Caligus rogercresseyi
CAGTGGCGATTGTCGGGGGGTGGTTGTCCTGTTACGATTATTTTTATAGATCTTTTTCAAGCTATGGATATAATAGCTTCAATTGGAAGATTTGTGACTAATCTGAAGATGACGATTGGACATAATTTATATTCGACTATAAATGTATATTGAATTGTAAATCAATAAAAAACTGACTTACAAATCGGGCGGTCGAATATTTTTTCCGAATCCCAGATCGCACATACTTGATTATCCTAACTTGTTGCAATCATAATAAAACCTTAATTGTTGTTGAATGCTGCTTTTAGCCTCTCTTTTCTAGAATCATACCTATATTCGAAGAATATAAATTTCTAAATAAATTACTTCGATAGATTGTAGCATTGCTAATATGAACCTAGAATACCCATTTTATTTAACTCCAATATCAATCATTTAAATTGTGTAACATAAGTACCCGTAGATTATTTTTGAACGGCGTTCTATGGAACGAGCATTCATAACCAGATAAGGACTTATTCAACAAATCACTGAACGACAGCTTAAAAGCGGAATGCTTTTAAAAGTTTTGTTATTTGTTCGACAAGGCTTTGGTGGATTTTTATTGTAAAATATTTACTTTAAATATCTTCTAGTGTATCGTAATGAATAAATAAACCAGTGACTTCATTCCCACAAATTGCTTATTGTTAATGTCGAACATACATGCTACACAATTTTTTTTTGGATGGTTAAAGTTTGTAAGATAAATATCACATAATCTATTAACAAATTGTGTGAAAAAATGGGAGGATTTTCATTACAAGGACATAGCTAAATGATTGTGTTTTTATTTAAAGTGCTAAGCAACGTCCAGAGTTTTAAAAGAGTTGAAGGGTTTTACATAAAAAGGCAGTTTTTATAAGTTGCGCCGGGCATGAGGGCTGACACAGGACCTGAATATTCGTTCTAAATAAATTTCAGCATGGCTGCCATAGAGATGTTTTAGGGCTGTTGTTGCAGAGGGCCTAGAAAAAAATAAACGTCCTTGGGCAGCACTTTCTAGAAGCCGGCATGTTCAATTTATGGTGTGTGACGTCATAAGAGGACCCCTCCATTATTTTTGGATCAAGTGCGGTGACCCTAATATCGTCCAATACTTCATTTTTAGAATGAGATGATCTCCAAATTATGTTATAATTTTACATTTATATAGGATTTCGATCTACTAAATATCAACTCTCTTAATAATCACTAATAGAACAAGCAATAACCCTGATAAGGCAATGATAAGTTATATTTGAGGGAAACCTTACATAATTATATTATTACATTTAAAAATGCTTATGTCATGAAGCATCAATACCAATTTTAGTTGCATTTAAAAGTACTCTTTGAAATGGGCAAGCTGCTTTTCCATATTCTTATATCCATTTACAAGCACTTTAATATGTCACCGCATATTATATCAAGCTATGATGTACAATTCCTCTACCTGACGATGATAGGAGCCCTTATTTTTATTAGCTTGACGTCATGTCTTCGTCTTGTGACGTCTCCCTTCTGTGATTGGCTGAGTGCTAAGTAAGTAGGCGGAGCTCTTGGAATGGTGTGTAAGGAACACTGCCTCCTCCTCCTCCTCCTCCTGCTTCATTCCATCCATGCAGCTTTAGTAGTTGCTGTGTGTGTGTGTGTTTGTATTCTCGTCTCTCTCTTCTCAAGTAGTGTCTTCCCGGAGGCCGAAGACAACGACGACGCGTTTCCGAGTGGGCAAGGATGAGCCCTTTGAGTCGTCCCGGTGGAGTCAATACATCTTCTTTCACTAAAGATGGAGTATGAGTTTTGGATTTGGATGGTTGCAGTCCAGAGGAGGCCCGGCGTCTCTGTGAGATCCTCAGCATCTCCTCGCCGCCGCCGCCGCCCTTTGAGCAGGTCGTCCAGAGGGTCCTATGTCCTATGTCGTCCCGCCGCCTGCACAGCAGCAGCAGCAGCCCCAGGCGGCCAGTTCCCCCTACCAAACGTCTACATCAACAACGTCACGGCCAACGTGAGCCTCTCCGTCCCTCCGGAGGCAGGAGCAGGGGCCTGGAGACGACGCACTCGGGTCCACCCCCGCTCCTGACCTATGCCGCCGGGGCCTCCCCATGCACCATCTCTACTCCCCGGATACAACGTCTCCCTCAGCCTCCCCCGCCACCCGTCGTCCCCAGCCCCGCTTCACATCCACCACCACCCATTCATCCAAATCATCCCAATCATCCCATGCAGCAGCAGCAACAAAACACCCACACATGCAAAACCACCACCCTCACCACAGCCCAATACCCATCCTGAGAAACCACATCATGGACATGCCCAAACACAATTCTATATCCCTCAAAACCCACGATACCCCCACTATCCCAACCCCGCCCACCACACTCTATAACCACCACCCTCATCATCATCACCCAACTGCTAATGTACTCTTCCAACAGCAGCAACATCAACAAGTTCAACAGCAGCAGCAGCAGCAAACGCTTCCTCTTGAGCAACATCCACCACTGAGCGAATATGGAGGACATCCACAGCAGCAGACTCAACCTCTTCCTGAGCAGCTCATTCCTCCGCCTTCGACCAACACCACCTTGATGACGTCGTCTCCCTCTGCGTCAGTGGTGCAAGGCGATGAAGAGGAGAAGACAGAGGAATTGAAGACGGAACTAGAGGAGGAAGAAGAAGAAGAAGAACAACAACAACACCACATTGAGGTCGAAGAAGTCCGTCTTCCAACTCAAGTGGAAGCTCAAGTGGATTGCGAGGAAGTCCTCAAGCCGCGTGTACCCTCTCCTACCCCTTCTCCTCCTCCTGTTCTCTCTGAGGAAGCCAAGCCGCCTCAAAAGTCCTGGGCCAGTCTCTTCCGCTCCTCACAGAGTGGAGAAGGAAGCAACGCTTCCGTGGAGCCCTCTGAGAAACCCACAGCCCGTATCAGCCCCAACAACGCAGCCTCCCTGGAGGATTGCTCCTCCTCCACGGTAGCCTCCTCCTCTACAACGAGGGGTGTGCCACAGGAAAACGAGTCCGTCCTCTCCACCAGGAAGGTCAGCTGGGGGAGTTTCTTCGGAGCTACTCTCTCAACCACCGTAGCTTCACGGTCAAGCCGCGCGGCCTGAGCAATCGGAGCAACTGGTGTTTTGCCAACGCCATCCTTCAGGCCCTCCTGGGCTGCCGCCCTTCTTCAACCTCATCCGTGCCCTTCCACCGCTCCTCCTGGAGAAAGGCTCCATTCTGAGCTCCCTGAGTGGTTCATGGCGGAGGTTCTCCCCATGGAAAAGGCCCCGGCTAAGCATCGGCGGAACAGAAGCCTGAGGACCTGAATGTGGGGCCCACCTTCGAGGCGTCCTCCATCTTTCGGATCCTGCTTTCCCTTCCGCCCACGGAGACCTTCAAGGTGGTAGAGGACGCCAGGAGGACGCAGAGGAGTTTCTCACCTTTCTACTCAATCGCGTCAATGATGAAATGCTTGCCCTGCTCAAAAAGCTGGATGAGGATCCTCAAAATAAGAGGAAAGAGGATAATATGAGTAGCAACAACAACAATGACATTGATGAGGGTGACCCCGATGACTGGAAGGAAGTTAGGACCGAAAAACAAGGGCACCGTCACACGAAGACAAATCCTGGGTAAGATAAAGTACACTACGAGGCTTGAAAAATACGATTTATATTATCGTTTATAAAAAAAACAACTTATAAATCACCATTTTGGACATTTAATTTGAAGTCATCTTTATTCTTGGCGGATAAATTAAACTGCTAATTGCATTCAATTAGCTTAATAATTGTTAGAATTGACCATGTAAGGTCCAAAGTTTACAACACACCTTTTTTTTTTTCAAATAAGAAAATATTTAAAATCTTTCTTTTTTTAAATTCAAGTCAAGTATTGGGACATTCTAGCTTTCACTCAAACTTTCGATTTATACTCTTATCAATCTTTATTTAATATAAAGAAGGAAGACTGTAATTTTATTATAACTCTTGGGTATTGTTTTGGCAAAAAATTAGATACATTCAGTCAAAACTCATCATTTGAAGACTTACTATTTAAAGTTTTTTCTTTATATAATTTAAATCGTATTAATAATTGTGTAGTCATCTAACAATTTAATTTATTGATTATGAATACTTCCCTAAGCCTACAAAATATTCCGTTAAGCCCCCAGCACTATATCACTGTTTGGTCTTGCAGTTCTACTTGGATCGAGTTGTGTCTATGTGTGTTATATGTACCTTAAATACGGCCAAATAGTAGAAAACAATGATCATCAAATTTCGTATCTTAATGCTATGTAGTAGTTTAAAATATGATTTAACACAAAGACCTTTGAAACGGTGCTTGTTCTTAAAACGACTTATATATCTTTTAAAAAATAATCTATGTTATGAATCCGGTGACAACCAATTATGTGTGTCTCCCCCTAAGATTTTATGAATAATTTACATTCTGACGAATACATATAAACATACGTGTTTCTTTCTCTAAGCACAACACTCATTTTTTTTTGCTGCTTTTGATGAGAGTTGCAGTAATCATTCACAAGGATATTAATGTAAATTATAGGATCGAAAAATAGGAAGGTAGTTATAAATGTATGATTTTATAAATGATCAAAAATTGCTTTAATTTTTCACTTATCTTATACATAGTTTTTTATATATTTCTGTCAAGGCAAATTCAAATTTTATTACTTAACCGATTTGAATCAATTGGAGAAGGTTTCAAATAGATATGCATGCGTTTGTTTGTTTAGCTCCTAGATTGGACCCACCTCATGGAACTTAATCCGGTATCAGCAATATTAATGCGTGTTAACAACCCATCATAAATTTTGATTTATAATTAGTGTTAGTACCTATATTTTAGTATGGCTTCTACCCTTTAACTAATTTATGGATATAATATATATTTTTTTTTATTGCTTGATTGAATTGATATAATAACTTTGAAGGAATTAAACATAGTATTAAAATAACTTAATCATGTAGAATTGACTAGACGTACAAAAATAACAAATATATATTATACTTAGTATAAAATAGGAATTTGTGTTAGTAATCTATATTATTATGTTATTAATAGTTTTATTGATCGGGTTTTTTTTTCATTTTCTCTCTCAAGGCAACACTCCATTGGCAAGCATGGTACAGGGTCAGATCCGCTCTTGCGTGACTCACTCTTCCAGCGAGCCCACGGCAACGCTCCAGCCTTCTTCACCCTTCAGCTGGACCTTCAGTCCGAGAGCATTCGCAGCGTGTCCGACGCCCTCCTCAAGAGCTTCTCCATGGAGTCCCTGGACGGCTACGTCTGCTCCAAGACCAACCTGGAAATCGAGGCCTCCCGCTCCCTCAGCATCGACGACCTCCCCCCTGTTCTCATCCTCCCACCTCAAACGCTTCATCTATAACGAGACCTCGGGCGGCGTACAAAAGCTACTCAAGAAATTGACTTCCCCATCGACCTTGAAATATCTAAGGAAATCCTCTCCCCGCACTCCAAGGGCAAGATCTTGCCCAAGCAGAGACACTATAAGCTCTTTGCCGTTGTCTACCACAACGGGGGAGAGGCCACGAAGGGACACTACGTGACGGACGTCTACCACACGGGGCTTGCCTCATGGATACGCTGCGATGACTGCAACATCAAGTCCGTCAACGAGGCCAACGTACTGGCTCACACTCACAATAGTATGCCTTATATCTTGTTCTACCGGAGGGGAGACACCATGATGGGACCCGAAAAAAAAATTAATTCATTCAAAATTTTGTTAAAAAATATATATTTATTATATTGAATCATAAATAGCAGAAGAGCACAGAAGTATTTATATATTTTTTACCAACCGCTTCCCCACCCCACCCCCCTCTCCCTTTTTGTTTTGCTATTTATATACAAATATATAAGAAATAATTGAGCAAAGACCAAGCTCCTCCTCATGTTAAAAACACACACACACCTTCAAACCCTACCTACTTCTCCCCCCAAAACTATTACAAGTTACAAATATACTTACCCACTCGCATTGTGATGGAATTTCAAGTCAAGAAAACTGATGCTTTCTTTTAAAAAATATACATAGTGTAAGGGCATATTTGGGAGTAAGACACACCACACACACAATAGGTACTTTATCCCCTTAAAATGCTAGCTCTCCGACCGAACTCCTTCAAGCAAGCCATTACCTTCAAGACGCTCCAGTCGGATGATCGAGGGATCTCAAGACGTTCCTTCAGGGTCTGAAGGGAAGTGGGGAACCCCTTGAGGAGACCCCTGGGTCAGCCTTGGACTCCGCCACTATCTCTTATCTAAGCCCAAGTGAGCTTTATACTCGTAAAAATGAAGTTGAGGCTGAGGATTATCGAAGACGTGGGAACGAGGCATTTAAGGCCTCTCGGGTGATGGATGCGTTTAGGTCTTATTCACTTGGGATATTCAAGGCTTCAGAGGATAGTGACGTATTATAATGTTGGATTTTATTTAAGTTAACTCCTTTTTTTAAATGAGTGCCTCTCATAAAGGTACTTACGAAGCTCTATGGAATCGCTCTGCTTGTCTATTTCGACTTGGACATTTTAAGGAGGCCGTAACGGATATTGATGAGGCACTCTCCTCACAAAGATCCTCTAAGGATTTCATTGATAAGGTAGATGATGAATCCCTGGCCAGAGTCTTTTGTCACATCAAAAATAATGAACTAAAATGTATATGAAAAAGTTGCTTTCAAAACCATAAAAATATTCAAGTTTGTGTAAAAAAAAATCTCGATACTTTCGGTTGTAAATTGTAATTAATTTATAAATCGGATTTGATTAATATTTTTTTTTACTTTTGTGAGTGTTAATATTGGCAATTAGGATTCGTTTGATAATTCATACTATTATGATAATCAGGACTTCATTAGTTTAAACTAATACTTTTGATGACACAAATTTGGTATTACCTTCAGTTAACAATCTGAAATGTTCTTAATCCACAAGCTTTTGAAGGTCTCACAAGAGAAATATGATTTTTAATATCTTTATTTACTCATTGAGGCTGAAGGTTCATTTTTTAAAATATTTAAATAAAATATATTGCACTTCATTAAAACAATTCAGTGATTTTTCTTCAGCAATATTGATCCATATCTTTCCGAAGTACCTGCTTATCAGTCAATGAATACCATTTTAAAATAATAATAAACGATTGGTGTAGCGCGAAGGAAGAATAGAAATGACGACTCATTGGATTGTTGTGAAATAATATATTCAATTCCTCTTACCTGCCGCTTATATAGCAGCAGGTAGGCAATAGTACTTCAGATTGATAACTTGCTCAGGTGTGAGATAAGGGGTGGCTGATTGACCTTCAGAAAGTGAGCAGGTCAATTCGCCACATTCTACATGTTTTCTTGCATAAATATATAAAACATAGAGAGCTTATTGAATTCTTCAGGAAATACGTCATATTGCCCATATTAACAAATATTTCTATCTCTATGATCAACTTACGATGACGTAGTACAAATTACTTTGTTTAGTTTAGGCACAGGCGATAGATGAACAATATGTATCTGCTATTGAAGGAATATGCTCTCTATATCTTTATGGTCTCATGTATAGAGATATAAACACATAAAGAGCTTATTGTTCTCTTCAGAGAAATACGTCATATTGCCCAATATAAACAATCTTTCTATATCTATGATCAACTTACGATGACGTAATACAAATTAAATTATTCAATTTGGGCAAAGGCGATAGCTGAACGATGTTTTCCTGCTATTGAAGGGAATAGCTCTGCATATACTTATATCTTTATTGCTTCATGTATAACGGCCAAGCCGTTATATTACTCACATTTAAATTTTCTGTTGAAAAATAAGTGTAAATTATTTTGGGTCAGAAGTTAATCAAGAAAAATGAAAGTGCGGAAAAGTATTGTTTAGAGCAATGAATAAAATGCTATTCTTCATAGATAAGTTTTCTAAAAATGATGAAATATGACTTGTATTTAAAATTAAGATCTGAAGTGGGCGACCATTTTTTATAATGTAAAAAAATTAAGTGAACTAAAAACGCGCGCCGACAACCTTTACGATTTTATCACGAAGATAAAGGTAGTATTCTTTATTCATAGTTCATTATAAATGATAAGGATTATTTTTATTAAAATGGATTTTTAATTATTACTGAAATATATCCAATGGAATATTCTTTTTGATTGAAGGCCAATAAATGAGCTCAATCAATGATGTTATTATTTTAAATAAAAGTAAAACACGGAGGGTCCCTCATAGAGATAGATAGCTGGACACTAGAGAAATAGATAATAATTACCTCCGCCGAAGGAGGTATTGTTTTCACTGGCGTTGGTTTGTTTGCCAGCAAGATAACTCAAAAAGTACGGAACGGATTCGGATGAAACTTTGTGGAGTTGTTGGAAATGCCAAAAGTAACAAGTGATAAAATTTTGGCATCTCTGAGTGCAGAATTAAGATGTAAAACGAGCTAAACACTAATAAATATTTCAAGTTAGCCTACTCTGCCAATAGATGTCGCGTGCTGTAAAATCGGGGGCCGGGAGCGGCTTCCTCTTGGAATTTCCGTCTAGGGGAACCCTCCCCCGTCCTCTAGCCGCCCCAGTCGTGAAAAATCCGCCTCGGAAGGTTCATAAGGACCCCGTGACGGCGGAGGTTTGCACTCTCTGAGTGTATATATGCCTCTAGTTTATCATGTTTTGAAAGGTTAATATGATGATCCCTTTCATTAATACGCTTTCTGCCTACTCAGCCATAATTACTATATTATATTAATATTTGCAAAGAGACAGAAATGCTGAATCTCGCTTTACTTCACATTTGCCACTTAGAGGCATTGTTCTAAATTAACTCCTTTTTTTTATAAAACCCCCTAATTTATGACCTAATGAATTTGTATGGCAATTAACGTTATAGTTGAATATCTATTAATTTTTATTTCATATGTTTAATCTCAATACGTTAAAATTGACATGGTCAAGGGATTACTTTATACTCGGCATGACATAGAAAGAGAAAAAACAGCTGTCGATTATAAAACATAGAGACATCTTTCTTGCATTTCTCTGGCATCTCTTTGATTATTGTGTCCAATTATTCACAAACTTCTCCCTTTTTTATATTATGAATAAGCTATTGTTAATATTATTATTGCATTATATTAAACCGCTAAAGTTTTTCTATTCTAGAGGAGGAACTTTGATACGAAGTTCCCTCATGTGTCTGGAGTTACTATTCTTTCCACAGGACTCTTGGACGAAAGGAACAAACTTGTCCCTTTATTAAAATTATTTAAAAAAACATTTTTTAATGAAATAAACCAAAAGCTGCTGTTGTTTTATTATTGCGGTATAATAAAAAGCTTGAGTTCTTCCATTCTCCATATCTGGGATCCTTCTCAAGAATAGAAACACTCAAGTTGTTTAATTTATAATAATGACACCAACAGCTTATTCATAATATAAATAAGGGAAAGGTTTGTGATTAATTTGATACTATAATCAAAGAGATGCCAGAGATATAAGAAATAGTATCCATGTTTTCTAATCAACAGCTGTTTTTCTCTTTCTATGTCATGCCGAGTATAAAGTAATATCCCTATCCAAAATTGACCTATTAAAGTCCAACCCCTAATTGTCCGAATGAACATAAGCTTAAGTTTCGAAATATTTTTCATGTGACGTCATCACTCTAAGGACTATTTACTAAATTTAAATAGTACTTGAATAAATACTTATTTATCAAATGTTAATTAATTTTCAATGCTTGCCGCGTGTCTTTCACTAAGTTAGATTTTATTTCGTTTACCATAAATGACCGCGTGTGATATAATGAGTAATAAACGATAATTATACCTGAGGCTTTTTTTTTGTCCTTAGAACTAAGTTTTTTTTAAAATATCGTTCACTCCAAAGATGAGGAGCAGTACCTAATAACTTAGTTGAATATTGAAAATATTCATTTCATAACCACAGATTTGTATTGTTATTCGAAACTTAGGGTTTGAAAATTATCGTTATTCTCAATTCAAATTAAAATTGTTATCCTAAGATTTAAAAAAAGTTACAAGTCCTCTTTTCCCCTTTAATGTTAGTTATATGGCTGTGGATGTATGGCAATTAGCTTTACATGTGTAAGCTTATAGATAAAACTAATGAGCCATTTTTTATATCTATACGGGTTCATTCTTTTTAATGATCTAAATATTCAGAAATATCTCCATGTTTAAATTACTGACGCCTAAGTCATTACATTATAAAACTATTCTTATTTCTTAAATTAAAACATTTATGAAGAGGTGTTTTTCTAAGCAAATAAAAAAATGAATATTTCCACACTAGTCTTTTTTTCTATCTATATATTGAGTTGTGTTGCCACTTTGATGATTTTCTTCTACATAGTCAAGTAAAAAAAAGCAACAGTAAAACGGTCTGCTCAAAATTATACTAAGAGAAATTTATCTCCAGTATTAGGATTTAAAAATATGTTTTCCAATAATGGAGCTAATTATATTTTTATAAGTATAATTGAAACAGAAAATATAAATGTATATATTTAAAAAAAAATACTCAGAGTAAAGTTCGGGCGGCAAAAGGTTCTGGTCATCCCGCATATAAAAGATAGCCAATTAAATTTGTCACTCTATTTTTTCAGCTTAAAGAACGGAGGAAGGACTGCTTGGTTAAAGAAACAGTGGAGCTCCAGGAAGCAGGAGCTCCAAAGATCAAGAGCAAGCTTTCCATTGTCTACGGAGGAACATCAGTCGGACGATTTGTGTCGGCTTCAGAGGCCATCAACACAGGCGAATCTATTTTGAGTGAAAGCCCCGTGGGGTCCGTTTTATACCCGGAGCAACGGGGCTCTCATTGCGCCGTCTGTTTTCTACGACTTATAGCCGGCTATCCCTGTCCTACATGCTCCAACATAGCCTTTTGCTCCCCAAGCTGCAGGGAGAAAGGGAGCTTTCATGAGTTTGAGTGTCGCTATGACGACTTCCTTCGAGGCCTGGGACTGAGCAGCATTGGAAGACTCGCACTAAGGCTCATTACGTCCCAGCCATTAGAGTATTTCTTGAAGATCAAAGAGCATCTTAAGGCCTCGAATGAGACTGAAGAGTCACTGAGCCAACATGGCTATATTAACATCTACAACCTCACTGGAAATGGGGACCAACGTTGGAGGGAGGATCGAGTTCACCGTAGCTACCTCTCAGCCATACTCACCAAAGTCCTTCTCTGTTCTGGATATTTCAAGTCCACTCAGAGCGTAAAGGAGGACACTCGATATATATGCGAACTACTTTGTCGATATATGGAGATCCTACAATTCAACGCCCACGAAGTATATGAGTTCATTCGAAAGGACAAAAGGGCTCTCAAGCCCTCCAAACAGGCCCCCATAGGCCTCGCCATATACCAAAAGGCCTCCTACTTCAACCACTCTTGCTTCGGAAGCATTGTGCGTTACTTTGAGGGCAATATCATGCATTTAAGAGCCCTTCATCCCATTGAAGTGGGTGAGGAGGTCTACGAGAACTACGGACCCACATTTTACTTCAAAGGAACCTCCGAGCGGCAGAGGGATCTACGTCACCGCTATTGGTTTGACTGTCGCTGTGGCCCCTGCACTCATAAATGGCCTCTCTTAAAATCATTGCCATCAAGTGAAAAAATCTCCTCTTTCTATCACAATGAGCTTAATCAGGAGTCCTTTAAGGATTTAAGTGCTTTCATAGAAAAGCACTTTCGCCCCTCAAGTGGTGGAGGTCTCCCCTCAGAAATTCTTGTTCGAGCAATGGATAAGCTTCGTACAGTGTCTTACAATATGGGCTCGACCCATTATATAAATAAATAAACGCTCAAAAAGTATATGATAAAAAGTGTATGGTTTATTATAAAAATCATTTGTAAAAAATACTGTTGTTTCCATCCACAAAAAACGATTCTCTAAGGGTTTTTGATTGCAGTCAAACATCAGAACTTTGATAATTACGCTGTAATTTTATCTCAAAGTTCATCCTAATACCATTCAAAAACCCGTCGTGAATCATTTAGGTGGACATCAACTTCTGATGATTATACTTCATCATGCGTCCGTTGGGGAATGCCTCTATCAATGAGTAATTGAATGAGCTCAGTTCGCTTCATCTCCGCGATGCCCATTCGCTCTTTCTCAGTTCCTTCGTCTGAGTAGAAATAATCTCCGGAGACTTTCCGGGGACGGGCTTGAACTCTGTGTGGAGGAAATCCTCCTGAAACTCCCCGAAAATGAATCCCTTCACCTCAGGAAGCCGATTGAGTCGTCACCCGCTGCAGGACTCGATCTTTGCAAAGATCTTGGAAGACATAACGCCTCCGATGGCGAAGAATGTCAAGAACAGAGACAAGGACCACATCCTCTTGAGCCGTGTTCCCTCAACGAATGTAAAGCGTTACTACAAACGAATGAATATTAAATGGAAGCTTCTCAGCTCCTATATACATATATGTGTGTGTACATACAAACATTTTTTTTCTTCCTTTCTTGTTTTTGTAGAAGGGAGATTTAAACCTGGAAGAAACATCACGTCATCACTTAAAAATCACTTTTAATAGGGATGTATCGATTCAAAGGAAAGTGGTTGCAAACATGCTAATCGAGATTTTTCATTGCTCCAATCTTTTTCCCCTTCTCTCTATTTCAGGGCAGTTCAATGGTAAACCTTTTTTTGAATTGATAGTAGAATTGACTGATGTAGAATTTTAATACCATTTTATTTAAAAAAATCATTATTTAGCTAAAAGTAAGAGTAAAGTTGTCATGAATAATCAAATCATTCAAATTGCTCTGAATATTTGAAACATACTTGAGCTTTTTTGTATGCATTCACTTTCTGTAAGTGTATCTATTTAAGCTTCGAAATAACATATAACGATGAAATAGTTTGTAAACCATTAGCAAATAATATTTCTTAGGTGATTTCATAAGTTCTAAAAATGCGCCTTTGTACATTCTTAAGATTTTAAATAATATATGCATAAATTAATTCTAACACAGCCACTGGCGTCCAATCACAGTTTTGAATGTGTCATATAGAATTCTTTCCGGTGTCCTCACTCAAAAAATGGAGTCATTTCTTAATGAAAAAATTGGTCCACTCCAAAAAGGTTTTTTAAGAGGTCGCAAAATTTACGATATCTCACGCAATATACAAGCCTCAATTGACACTATTAATGAAAACCAAAATTTGGGGCAATCATCGCGATTGATTTCTGCAAAGCTTTCGATTCCGTTTCTCACCATCAAATTATCAAGGCTGTCAAGAAACTTCTTCCCAACGAATATTTCATTCCGATTTGAGCTTTACTTTTCAACGGAACATCTACAATTTCCATTGATGGATGTGAGAGAAGGCCGATCATCTTTAAAAAAAGCTATAGACAAGGTTGTCCTTCAGCTCCCCTAATGTTTGTTGCCACCTTTGAATAATTTATCACAAACTTATTAAGAAGTTCCGTGGTTTCGGAATAAATATTGCAGGCCAAACTCACCTTGTGGATTTATATGCAGATGATATCACTATCACATTATAGGCCAATTGAGAATGGCAAATCGTCAGAAGGGTGGAAATAATTTTGGACTACCTTTCCAAGTTTAAGAAAAGATCAGGCCTGACGGTGAATAGAGAAAAAACATCAATACTTTCGCTAGGACTTTGGAACCTTACAGAGGGGCTAATTCTTCGCTCATGTCAAATTAAAGAGAAAGTCGAGATCCTAGGAATTGTTTGGTGCAGGAATGGAGTTGATAAAAAGAATTGGCCCAACATCAATTTTAATGTCTCCCATTTAGTAACCAATTGGAGAGCCTTCAATCTCCAGAAGAGGATCGACCTCTATAATACCAGAGTGATACCTGCAATCATATATAGAGCTTCATCTTCTCATTTTCTTGCGGAAAAGGTTGTCCTAGAGGAAGAATAGTGGCTTCAATCTCTCTTTCACCGAAGATATCTTCTAGCAGTAAAGAGGAATAAAAGGCAAATCGGCGGAGGCCTTGTGCAATTGTTTTAAATTATTCCAAAAATATATATAAAGGTATTAGTTGACATCACGAAAAAAAACCCTAATAGAATGGAGAAGAACGGTGACCTGCTGCGAGGTATTTAAGTGGTTTTTCATGGGCTCGGATCTGACAAATCGAATAACGTCAAAACTATCTCCAGTTTGGGGTTCCACCCAAAGAATAATTTGGCACTATATCCCAAAATTCAAAGACGACTTAATACTGGACGTAATAAGAAGAAACGCTGATAGAAAATATTTCTTTAATGGTCTTGGCAACCCACATGACCTTGAGGAATCTGCAATTAAGAATGGCATCTTCACGCGTCCTGACATCAAACCCGGGAGCCAATTTGATGTTGGTCGGTTCAAATTCCCATTATTGAGGTCTTCTAAGGAACATACATTGCTTACTCCATGGCATCTAAAAATGAATGTTCAGTCAGATTCAAACATGGCTGACAGAACTTGTCAAAAAAAATTTGACGTCCTCGATCTCCTTGAAAGATGGAGGAAAAATATCCTGAGGTCATTGGCAAAAATTGCTGATGGAAAGAAGTTTACGGCCCAACAACAGGTCTTAACAGATCTGATTAAATTTTATAGGCCTTGAAAGGATTGCGGAACCCTATATAATAGTATTTTACATGCTTTTGTGGATTGTAGAGCAGCAAGCATTTTAAAACGCTTTATGGAGCTCAACCTAATAAGGAAAATCAACCGACAAGTAATGTAAAGCTGTTGTACTCTTTGGCTTAAATAGTGGTGGCCGTTCTTCGACTACAAAGACGATTAACTTTGGAATATTCAACGCAAAGGCCCTCATCGCGAAAAGGATTACAATGAATGAACCTCTTCATCCCTGGAGATTGAAGGCAGTTCTCCTATCGGCTGCGGCAAGGTACGCTGCCTTAGACCTCAAGATACCTACCCTTTTCAATAATTCATTTACTACATCGTAAAAAAATACTTCCCATCATTAGCGCTAAGTCATCGAAAATGTATTAGAATATTTTAAAAATATTTAAATTTTTTAATTAGTTGCCATCTGTGTTATATAATTTTACTGTGATATAATGAGTTATATTATTATCAGTGATTTTAGTACAAGAACCTCTCTCACAAAAGACTACATAATCCTCACGGCTATGGTGGTCTTGGTGTTCTCGATTTTTCGTCTATGTGGAGAAACATGAACTCACGATGGTTTACAAGGTTAAAAGATTGTACAGAGGATTGGACAGAAATGATAAAACAATATCTAATCTCCCAAAAAGAAGACTTAAAAAAGACCTCCATAAGGGTTATTTTCAAATTTTAAGAGAATCCTCACTTATGTGTCCTCTTGTAAAGAAAATGAGCGAAGCAGCAACACCACTTATTGCTAAATTTGAGGAATACCTTGGTTGGAAAATGCCTGTAATGGATGCAATATCCTCTTTAACCCGTGGATACATGATGGGTCATATTGACCCCAACAGACGTTTGAACTCTTCTAACGTAATATTTTTTAATAAATTCGGTGGGTTGTTTTTTGTGACTTTTATTAATTTATTATGCTTTGTTTAAAAATAAATAAAATTGCCATAAGTTTATTAGTTTCGCCATATATATATTTTTTAGCATCTGTGCATGAATGGGGTCAATTTTGACCCCATATTTTTTACGCAATACAGTATCTTCCAGAAGTAATTAAAAAAATATATGCCATCAAACTTCTTATACACTGTTTAGAACACATAATTTTGGAACTTTTCTACTATCTTTTTGATCGAAATTTGTTGACTTTTTAGACCATATAATTATTTTTCTTCTCACTTCAATTTTGATGGGAAACAAAAAGAGATGCATCTATACTTCTATATGTTAGGGTTTTACAAGAAGAAATATAACACACGATAATTTCCTTACTAGTTTCAAACTGGCAAAGGAACTGAAGAATAAAAATATTTCATTGGTTGGAGAAAACAAAAACGAGAAGTTCCAAAGGAATTCCGTGAAGTCAAATCAAAGAAATTATTTAGTAGTGACTGCGCATTTACTGAGGATGGAATAATACTCGTTATTTACAAGGCAAAAAAGAACAGAAATGTTATTATGTTATCCTCTCAACATAATAACCACATAATTCCCAATGATCTAAAGAGAAAACTTGAGGTCCTATTGTATTATAACAAAACTAAGGGTGGAGTGGATTGTGTCGATGAAAGAGTGGCAACTTATAGTGTCAAATATTCTAGTAGAAGATGGCATGTTCCTGTATTTTGTAACATCTTGGATTTATCCTGCTATAACGCATTTATTTTATACATAAATGTTAAAGGATACCATGATGGAAAAAGTCACAAAAGAAGATAATTCTTGGGGAACTTGGATTGCCTTTGAGCAAACAATATCGAGATTCGAGAAATACAAAAGTTTCTACCTCTAATGTATTGGTTCCTTCATCTACAAAGAAAAGAAGTAGATGCGCGTTCTGTCCACGGGATAGGGATAGAAAACATTCTTCGTTTTGCCAAAAATGTGATTCGTGTTTATGTAATGATCATTCGATAATTTTTTGCCCTACTTGTGAAAAACAAAAATAAAAAACTATATTTTGTTGTATGAAAATTATTTATGAATGCATAATATGGGTTATGTTTATTTGCATTTATTTAGTAAATAAATCTATAAAATAATTAACCAAATAAGAGTATGTTTTTTACTTGGGGTCAGTATTGACCCCAGCCATGCAGAAACAGAGTACAAAAATGTCATGCATCCACGGGTTAAGGCAGGACTTTTCAACGTTTCAAGGGTTGTCGTGTTTGGAGGAAATGGAATTTGAAAACAGCCTTTTAGGGAAGATGCTCTTCCATAGAATAAAACACATTCAAGACCAACAAAGTTTAAAAAACAGACCTGTCACTCCCTTTAGGATAATTTTTTCCAATGTGGCCCCACAAGCTTTAGAAGATGCGGAACGAAGGCTACTCTTTCGCCCTTCTTAAATTACCTCTCCAGGAGGGAGATAGTTCGAGTCATTAAATTATGCATTAAAGCCTTTAAAAACCCTCTTTTGACTTCTGCAGAAAAATGGCTCAAGTACAGGGTCCTCAGCGGAACACTCCAAGTTGGGGAACACTTCGGTAGTGGAGAAGGAAAACACTGTTATTTCTGCAGAGAGGAACCCGAAACTTCGAGACACTTTCTATGGTCTTGTAGAAACTTCTCAAGTTTTATGAAGAAACGATAGGAATAATTAAAAGCCACTGGAAGATTACAACCTCCAAGAACGACTTCATATCATTATACGTGGGAGAAGAGGCGGACCATATCAACGCAATTATTACAAAAACACAGTTTTTATTTATGCAATAAAAGCAAAAAAAAGAAATTTTATGTGATTCAATGATAAATATTACAAAGAACTATTCTAAATTGTTAAAAAATCATAAAGCATAATTGTTTTAATACGTGTTTTAATTTTTATACATATTTAATTTTTATACATATTTTAATTTTGGTTACTTATGTTTTCAATCTTATGTTACTTTTTATTACTTATTTTTCTGTGTTTGTCTTGTAATGAAAAATAAACGCCCATACTCTGCGGACTATCATAAAAAATTATCAGTGATTTTAATTTGATGCCATTTATATTATATAATATCATTGCAGTGTAATGATCTGTTTCATTATAATTGGAACGTTCTCTGTTGAGGTAAACTTTTTAAACTATAATGTTTATTTGTGTATTTCTACGTATTTACCTCAATTTTTAATACATATTATATATTTTTTGTTTGTGTTTTTAAAGAACTGTGGAATTAAAAAAAATAACGCACGCAATCACGAAAATAATAGTAATAATGATTTGGAAGTATATCTTTCAAATTATTTCATTACATTGACTTCAAATATCCTTGGTTATAATTTATAAAAAGTACACTCAGTTATTAAGACGCCGTCATATAAACCTTACAATTACAACAAAATAACTACTTCGAATTGAAGTCGAGTCTTTGATTCAAAGACGAATCAAATTATATATATATATAACTTTCACTTTTTGAACTTCTCTAATGAATTATTATAATTATATATACATATAACAACAAAACACAACATTATATATATGCAGGCTTGTGAACGGAACGCAAAATTGAACGGCGTTCAGCTGAACATTTCCAAACATTTCTTGGACTTTTTTCGGAAAACGTCATCACTTTTTTTGGAAATTCTTTTCTAAAAAAACGTCCTCACTACGCAATACTTTTTTGGTAATTCTTTTCTAAAAAAAACGTCATCACTTTTTTAAATATTTGAACGCTGAACGCAAAAACATTGAACAGAACGCCGAACGGAACGCTAATTTTTTTTGAACGCTGAACACAAAAAAGCTGAACGCTCACAACTGCAATACTGATTTTTTGAGTAATTCTTTTACACTAAAAAAATATGTGTACGCTTTTTTGAACGCTGAAACGGAACGGAACAAACATTGAACAGAACGCCGTGAACAGGAACGCTAATTTTTTGAACGCTGACAATCAAAAAAAATGCGCTCTCACCCTATATATATATATATATATATATATATATCAGGCTTGTGAACGGAAACGCAAAATTGAACGGCGTTCAGCTGAACGCAGGTACAATGAACAGAACGCAACTTTTTTTTTAACGTTGAACGTAAAAAAAGAGTTTTGCGTTCAGCGTTCAATTTTTCCAAGCATTTCAATGTAGTTTTGATTAAGTATTTTTTTCTGGGATATAAACAAGGGGATAAAATATTATGAGAAGAACTTATAAACTACTCTCCCAAGAACTCTCTATAGAATAGTAAATCACTTTTTTTAACCCCAAGTGATCAAAACTTACACACATTGAATGACCTTTTTATTCATTCATTTTTATTTAAAAATAAACAACTTATTTAGTATTTAGGTATGCAACTATTATTGAAATAAGTAGATATTAAGTCTGATTACGGATATTTATCTGGGCTGTGGACTTGGAATCATGGATTTGCTCATTTTGATGGACTCGGATTCGTGGACTCGATAACTTAAATATTAGTACTCGGATAGGAGGGCTCGAGAGTTAAAATCTTAGGAATCGGTTACGAGGACTGGGAACAGTATTAATTTTTTCAGCTTTTTTCATTTCGTCATGGAGCACAAATGACAGTCTACGAGCAAAAAATATATATTTACAAGGTTACTCCCTATACGCTTCCTAGTAACTAATTAGCATAGTTTGGTAAACATTTTATACTCGCATGTCACAATTGTATATGGATGTTTGATGACTATAGATGATAATTTATTATTTGGCTTCTCCTGGATATAGCAAGAAACTTTTTAAGGCGCCATGATGGTCACGAATGTCTCAACCAAAGTACTCTGAGGAGTGTAAAACAATTCTTTACACATTCCCATATGCCAAGCGACCTAGAAGCTGTTGCTTAAAAAAAGATAATTTGATGCCGCTGACCAGACAAAAAAAAATACCCTTACTGCAGTTGCATTTAATATTTGGTGTTTTGTTTGGTTCCTTGCATAATTTTAATCTATATAATAATTCACCAATCTCTGTCCGTCTGTATGTCTGCACGCTATCTCCTCCCACATTTATGGTCAGATTTAAACTTTGAAGATACCTATGGAATCCTTGGGTCAAGACAGACCTAATAAAACTATTTGCAAAGTGATGGGACCAGAAATGAAAAAAAAAATCAGGTCTTGTCTGATTTTACTACCTACTTTTCAAGGTAAAGAGAGGAAAAAAGAAAAAGAAAAGGAGGAGGAGGAGTTAGAGAAATAGAAAAGAAAAAAGCATCTCATGTGACTTAAAACATATTCTTTAATAAAGAAATATAATATATATATATACAAGTCAAACTCTTTATGAGGAATATTTGTACAAAACAGATTATTATCTCTCTCCTCTCTTATATTTTTAAGGTCTGTTTCACTCACAAACCAGTTCCAAAACCTACCATACCCGAAGGGCGAACATATGGGCGCCGTAGGCGCCCAAATATGCGAGTGTTAATAATTGAAATTGAGATTCAGTTATTTTCTAATGACAAAGACGATATTAACTTCAATTTAATGTAGAAAATGGTTGATTCGTGTTTATATAATATTAAATGTGTTTTATATTGTAAAGATGATTAAAATGATAATCTGTCTGTTTGTTGTGAGGTGATCCAAGTGGATATTTTCTTGGTATGGATAGAATGTCATATCACTAATTATAGTCACTGAAAATTTAATCTTCATGCTCTTTCAATAACCATTTGTCAGAAAATTTTGCTTTTCGTATATAAAACACAAATCGCTATGTCTTTAACAATAATGAAGGAATAATGATGGATCGTTCATCGATAGCTTCATTTTCCTTGAAAGTTATGGCTGATGGTATAGCTCTCGATGTAAGCTGTTGACTTAGTTAAGATAGCGTTTTTGGCGCTCATCATCTTCAGTTCAATAATGTCTGAGCTCTCATAGGTAATGCCATCCTTCTGAAGATTAAAAAACAGATCCTTCAATCCTTAGAAGGCGTCGTCCCATTGCTGTCCTGTGGAATGACTATAAAAGCCTAACAGGACTACTGCCCCCCCGGACAATCACCCCCTAGACTAGCAACCCCCCGGAATAGCACCCACGGACAATCACCCCCCGGGCATTTATCCCCCGTTACTAATATTTCTTATCCCTTAAAGTTTAGTTATGAAGTTGATTATATTTTCTTTTGCATTAGTGTTTGAAAACTATGTTCCTAATATCGGTCATTAAAACATATGACCGATATTAGGAACATAGTCTTTAAACCTTTGGACGTAAAAAAATAATGGAAACCATGTTATAAAAATGACAAAATCATGTTATAAAATGACAAAATCATGTTAGAGAACAACATTTTTCGGATCCTTTTTGATGATGACAAATGGAAAGAAGAGATAACACAGACTTATCGAAACGATAGTTTTATCTGTCATTGTCCTTTATGAGGATCTTTCGCTCGTTTCGTTTGAGCCATAATTTTCCATGTTTGAGTTTAGTGTTTACTATGATAACAAATAATGATTTTATATAAATCGTTCCTACTATGCATTCAAAAATGACCTTAAGCTTATATCTAATCCATCTGGTATTAATATAACATATTATGAAGAGTCCTATAATTAATGACGTATGGAATTCAGCTGCTAAATTACAAACCAATGAGCTAGCAAATGCAGGTCTTCATTTGATATTATTATTGTCTATCTAATGCGTATTTAAAACTGACTAACCCAGAAAATAGTGACCCTTCATATTTGAACATTCCGTTTTGCAGAATTCCATATCTTTTTCTATATGTTGTAAATAATTTGTTCCTCATATCTGGCTATAGCTAGTCCTCAACTAGTTTGAGGCTGCTGGAAGGATAGTACATATGTTGGGTCGTTGTTAATTAGAATATTTCACTATTTTACATGTGGCTTATCTTCTTATTCTTCACCAACTCAAACCTGATGAAAAGAGCCGAATCAGAACTGGGACTATTAATTGATATTAGCTAGATCCTTAGTACCAACGATAGCATTCTTCTAGGGATACCAATATTTTTATTCTTTGATATAAATACTGAATACAATTACGGATTATATGATTTTGTGTCAATCGGTAGCAGTGGATTTAAAATTCTCTCTGAGATTGTAGCCGTATTGCGATTTTTGTTATGTCTCTGGTCAGCTAATCTGCTTATATTTTATTACTTTATATCAAGTTGAATTCAAATCTTGATATAAATACTGAATGGAATGACGGATTATATCATTTCTTGTCAAACGGTAGGAGTGGATTTAAAATTCTCTCTGAGATTGTAGCCGTATTACGATTTTTGTTATGTCTCTGGTCAGCTAATCTGCAAGTTGA
>CP045903.1:8358766-8385698 GCA_013387185.1 Caligus rogercresseyi
AGTGTATAAAAGCCGGGAGAACGGGCCGGGACGCTAAAAAAACAGCCGGGGACTCGGGCCGGGTACCCGGCCGTTTCCTGATATAATATATATATAGATAGATAGATAAACACTCGCAAAAGTACTCGTACTAATTCAATTTCTTAGAGCTATGTACCAAAGCAGGGCTAAGTCGACTCATCAACTTCATAATTAAATGGCTACTGCATTACTTTGCTGAATATTCCGGATACTCCAAGCATGAATGCTATGCTTAGCCCCTTCTACAAGCCCAAAAATTGGACAACTAATGGACTATTTATTACATATTTATTATTACATTAAATCAACTCACCCCACAATTTTAATTAATTTTAAAAATGTTTCCAACTATATCATTTTTTCAATTCATGGAGCTTATGTTCATTAATACTTTGAGCTAAAAAAAATATAAATTAATTTGCAAATTAGTAACTTATTTGGAATATAACTATATTAAAAAAAAATATTATAAATAAATTATACAAGACGAAACATGTTTAATAATGCAACATAGAAATATACATATAAAGACATATTCTTGAGATCCTTTCCTCATTGAATGGTCCACCATGAAAGATCATGGATTCGCTGAATTTATTTACAACAATTTTTTTGGTGATCATTCAGGACTCGGTTCAGAGGCATCTTTATTTCTTCAAACATTCTATAAATGATAAAACAAGCATAAAATAAATATATAAATAAATATAAAATATTTAACGTATATTATGCCTAACCTTATTTAAGCAATGAGGAAAACATGTTAAAAATGTTTAAATACATGAAAAATAATATTTGAAAAACGCCTATTTAATAAAGTATTATTTTATTTTAGTAAAATTCAGAAGATAATTAAAAACACTGATTATATATAATTGTATTACTCCATCAGATATTGTATATTGCTATTAATCCGCCCATAAAAGTGAATATATCTATACAGTCATATAAGCTATGGAACCAACTATTGAAGTCGGAATGGTTGGATAGAATTGACTTGCGTGTAAATTAGTGACTCAAACCTAGGGATCTCTATTCAATGAGGTTGCCGGAGTTGAACCTCAACACTCTCAACATTGAGAGGGTTTTTATATATATTAAATATTAATATTGAGAGTTGAAGGCTTAAATTTTAAATGTTTCTCCCAGCATAGGATTACTGGAAGAAAACAACTTTTTGTGCAGCAGTCCGTTGTTGGAAGATATTATATTTCATTGATGAGGAGGAAATCAATTTTTTTAAAGAATAATATCAATTAAGAAGGATTTACTTCATAATCAATTAATAAATTATAAATAATATAATTTACTTTATCGATTAAGCTCTGGTGGTTGGGGCTTATCTAGAGAAAAAAAAAACCAATTACTTTAGTGATTATGCTAAAATATACAGTTGAGTCTCCATTATTTGTTATTTTATAGATGACACTTTTTCATTTAGAAATATGTGTCTCATGAGGAAAGATCACTAAAAATTTAGATTGAATTCATACAAAATTTAATAGTGACTTCTCCCAATCTTCTTAATGTGGATAATATTATGGATTATAAGAGATGCTGAGAATAGTGATGTCGATTTTTTTAACATAAGCGATTCGTTCGATGAAAGGAGTCAAGATTATTAGACATTGATATTATTTTTTATTTATAATTGGAAATATATTTTCAAACGTCATAGTTCATGAGTATCAAGAAAGGTATTGCCTACAAAATGTTGTCGAAGATAATTAGGCCTTTTTGAGAATAGAAAATAAATCACTTAAATATAGGACATATATGTACGTAAAATTTAAGTATTGAGTTTGACTTTCAGTGACTGGCCTATTTAGCAATTAAAATTTTTATTATGTGCTAAGTATATAATCAGACATCGCTTGTTTCTAATTTCATTTAAAGATAAAAATCACAATGATCGCGTATATTCTGACGCATAGTGAATCGAATACAATCTTTTACTTACAAATGAGAGTTTATTAATATGCAATATCTATCATATACCAAATCTTGATCGATTATTAATTAAAATAATATGATAATATATTGATTATCCATAGCCATGGATAAAACACAGGTCATTTTTACATATGTATAAATAATAAATAATATTCAATCTCTCAAAGAATAAACATTGTAGATGACAGCGCCATCTACCATCATTTTTGCATTACTTCTTGACAATTGATGAACATTGAAACTTACAAATAATATTTTTTATTCGTAAGACAAAGTAAGAATGAGTTTTGTAAAATCAACACAATTAAAGACAAAAAAATCAAAGCCCATCTTCTGGGCTTTTGTGTATTAGGATAGGATTTGTAGAGAGATAAACTAATTTCTCAACCCTAACAAATACTGTACTTAAATATTTATAGTAGGATTTCCACATTTTTCAGCAATTTCAACACATTTCAGATAAGTTTTAAGTACCTCAGCCGAAAAAATTGGTCTGGTAGGCCTTATAACACGAAGATAATGATAACAATTGTCCTTGCAGTGAAAATTACACCAACAGTAGTTAAATATCAAATCATGAACCCAGTATATTTTGATCTAGAATGCGTTCCTGGACTTTTCCGCGTTTTTTTAACGCGCTCACCAAAGGTAAATAAATCGACTCCATACTCACATTTATGACTAGCTTTTCTTCTTTTCGTCCAATAGACCATGAATCCTCTTGATGCCTTTCGGAACGAAGACAAGTCCCTTCGAGAATCTAAATGCTCCGCTATGAGGACTATGATCTCATTCGGGAGGGACTCTAAGCTTTCCGGTCCGGGATAGGACTTGTTGGCTATCCGGGCATCATTACTTAGGGGCAGGCACACTTGGTTCTTTACAATGCGATTAAATCGAGACATGTTGATGAATCGTGGGCTTCTTCCTCTAAGGTCTATATATTCCGAAGGCATGAGATTCACAGAGAGCATGGAACTGCTTGAGTCCTTGACTAATGGTAAGAGAGAGAGAGAGAAAAAAATATAGTTGAGATTGTGGGATAAGTAATTGATAGGTGTGATTAAAAGCAGGAATAAAAGTGATTCAAAGCTCTAGTCAGTAATCTGCATTTTTTAATGATCTTGTTAGCAAATAATGTGTATTAAAAAAAATATGCTTTAACATAAAGTATTTAATTCAATGTAGTACACCAATTTGATATTTCTAACTCCCTCTGACTCATGTTTACTGGTATGGTGTTCCGGATCACTTTAAATCCAAAGTTACAATGAAAAAAAAAACCAAGAGGATTAAATATGTTTCTGTAAAAGAAGTATAACATCATTTATTATGAATACGAAATAAATATAATGAATATAATTATTTGTTAAGAAATTTATTTTTCACAAGTTTTATTCACAATTTCTTCTTTTCAAAAAAAAATGTCCTGACATCTTACCTAATATTTGAACTTGAGTTCCGAGGGAGCTCACAAAAAGAGTAAAATCCCTGCTCTCAGGAGGGAACATATATAGAAGCTTTACGTAGTTTGAGGCCCTCCATTTCCACTGGGAGACCAGGGGCTCCAGCGGAATGAAGCCAGACTCTAGAAGAATGACATGGGATAATATACCAATGTAGTCCACGTGATGAAGTTTGTAGGGTGTCCCAGATAGGGAATCCAGGGCTTCCCTGAGGAAAGGGCATAGAAGAGATCCCTCAGAACTCTCACTGAGACAATAAACCTTATCCATGAGCCCCAATGACCCATAAATATCATAAAAAGAGTTTTGTTTTATTTGTTCATGAGGGCTCTTGAGAATGTTATGAATTGTGTTATTGTTTATTTTAAATAAACGTCAATGGAAGGACCAATCAGGATGTGAAGTAGCAGTTATTAATAGCCAATCATATTATGATATATTGGGTTCTCTTTGAAATTGGAGATGGTTGTCGATTACAAGCTAAGAATCAATGTGAAGTGATGACTTTTAATTTAAGAAGGGATTTATTTGATGGGGGAAATTATAAGCTTTATGGGGGGAAATATTAAAAATACAGGTTTTTA
Source organism: Caligus rogercresseyi (assembly GCA_013387185.1). Classification (NCBI taxonomy): domain Eukaryota; kingdom Metazoa; phylum Arthropoda; class Copepoda; order Siphonostomatoida; family Caligidae; genus Caligus; species Caligus rogercresseyi. The sequence continues at coordinate 8,362,791 of CP045903.1, forward strand.
ATGTATATTGTAGGTTTTCCTTATTATTTGAAACTTTATTTAATCTCCTCTATAACAAATCACATACAACGAATATCAAAAGGTAGTATAATGAAATGTATAAAAATCAAAACTGGGATGGGGTCCCAAAAGCAAAGTAATGTAGATGTTACTTTAAAAGAACAGGTTGAAATTTTTGTTTTTTATGTCACGGTGTTAACAATTTTTACGATTAAATAAAAAATAACGGAAGAGGGGTTCTCGTGCATTTAAATTTGTAAATTATATAAAAAAATAACTATTATTAAAATTATGCTTAAACCCATAGCTAATAATGGCAAAGCATTTCGGTGTACTAAAGCCCCGAATTTGTCAGCTACAATGTCTCTACCCAGGCATTTCACCCTGCTCTTTTTCACATCATGCCAGAACATATTAAGAGGTTTTTTCATCGTTGTAGAATATGCCAATCCGATGGATTGGTATGAAATCGTCCAAATTTTCCCCCAAGAAACATCTTAACACGTCGGCTAGTCTGGGATGTCAGGAATTTGGTATAAGTAATACAATATATATATTTAAAAAAATAAATTTAAAAATAAATAAACATAGCCATATGCTACCGATTATATACGAGCACATTTTGCCATAGACCTGGCAACTTTTGACGCTTCCCTTATGGTTGAGACATAGCAAAACTATTTTAAAAACTATTCCTTGGGCCATTCACTCTTCTTCATGTGTTTGTGCTCACGAGCACTCTTGTTAGCTCCAGATCTTCGTGGGGAGTGTTTTTGAAATTTCCGTAGAATATTCGTTCGATGTAATATATGTATTTCCAACGTGATTTTATATTTTAAAATTAATTCATAAGTGAAAATTCCCCTTTTGAAATAATCTATGAAGCCCAAAGCAATATTGCAATATTGTATTAGTAGTGTAGCTATAAATCTATAGGTAAAAATTTATAAAAAGGCAATAAATTAGTACATTCTCCTAATAATAGTATGAGTTGTATGTATTACAATCAAAGAAAATATAAAATTATAAAGATTTTTTTTTGGTTATAATAAAAAGCTCTATATGATAAGGTTCAAAGTCACAATAATTGAATATATGCCATAATATAAAGGAATAAAGATGAATTAGATTATTTGGTATTTCTCAGTTAAATAATAACGATTATTAGAAATACTACCTTTAATTTTAAATCAATGTCAAAGCAATGGAAGTCCAAAGAAAAAATAATTACCTCTCTATTTAGAATAGAAAGGCACTATTCTTGATTCTATTTAGTTTATTGTTTTGGTTGAAAAATCTTAAAGACATGACTTATTGATATTGTAAGAAAATGATTCAGCAAGATAAAATATATTTTGTTCCAAAAGCCGACAATAATTTAAAAAATATATATTTAAAGATCATAGACAATGTATTTTTGATTGAAGTGTAAGGTTTTTGAAACAAGATGGAAACCAGGCTGTTCCTTCTTGAAGAATGTTTTTTATTAATCTAAAAACTTATAGTTTTTAACAATTTTTAAATAGATAAAACTAGCATTTTTAAGAGCAATATAGGTACCCCAATGTCTACGCTACTCTTAATTTATGATTTTAATCAAGGAATACTTGTCATCAGGAACGGAGTGGGAAGAATTTATCCACCGGGACAATTATGCCCTTGCCGGCCTTATACAGGCCCAAATATGCCATTGGGAGGCTGTCAACGGCCATTTATGTTTCTTGAGGCCAGCGGCCCAACGGGAATAGTCCCGGTACTCCTGGTGGCTACTCCACCCCTGCTTGTCATTGCAGTAATTTTGCATATGATTTCATTATGGCTCGAACTTTTCATTAGAGCTTCAACCCATCACTACCTCAAGCTTCAATGAAGTCGAGTCTTAGAGAAGAGTAGAAGGAGAGTGAGAGAGTAAGAGAGCGTCTGGGAGTCCGAGGAAGGGTGTCGTTATGAGACAGAGAGAGAGAGAGAGAAGGGGGAAAGGGGAAGGAGAGAGAGAGGTCTGAGAGAGCATTGGAGTGTCTATAAGAGTGAGGCTCTTAGAGAAAAGCCGTCGGAGCTGTTGTTATTATTGTTGTTCTTCTTCTTGGAAGCATGTCGGATGAGGAGTCCGATGCTCTGGAGTCTCGCGGAGAGGAGAATTCGGTTCCTCCAGGGGCGGTGGATCCCTCCAAGGAGGATGAGCCTCCTCAGGAGGAGGAGCAAGAGGAAGAGTGTGTTGTGGGCCAGGGTTCCAAGAAGCCTCTTCGCGGGAAGGTTTGGAAGTCTTCCCTGAGTGGCGACTACGTGCGCTACCGTGCGGACGGCTGTGGCACGGACTACTGCCCGGGGAACACCGTGTACATCGACTCTCAGCGTCCGGAGCAGCCCTACTACGTCTGCGCCATTCAGAGTCTGAAGATGAGCAAGCGAGACAGCCTCATGGTGCACGTCAAGTGGTTCTACCGGACGTCAGAGGTCCCGGAGCAGGTCTACCAGCTCCTGGTCCAGGACCGACACACGGAGCACGGCTCTGCCAAGTACGACGTCATCCACGACCCCATCACGCGCAAGAGGGAGCTCTTCATCTCGGACGCCACGGACATTTACCCTGTGTCCGTCCTCCGGGGAAAGTGCACCGTCTACCACTGCTCAGACATTATCAGCTTCAGGAATTTTGTACCCGAGAAGGACACTTTCTTCTACACGCTCTCATACAACCCAGAGACCCGACGACTCGCCTCCACGCAGGGGGAGATCCGTGTCGGAGCCTCACATCAGGCCAAGCTACCCGTTCTCCAAGTCATCTCTGACGTATCACAAATACCGGATCCCAAGGAAGACCCCACCTGGGAACCCGGACGCATCCACGACCACGATCTACTCATGTACCTCCGGGCGGGACGATCCATGGCGGCCTTTGCTGCACTCTGCGACGGAGGATCCACAGAGGACGGCTTCGCAACGGCCTCCCGGGACTCCATCACAGCCAACGCCATAGCTCAGCTGCACGAAGTGGACTACGATACGGGGAAAGCCCTTCAAAACCTCCTCAAGCGGCCCAACCCTCCCGACGCCGCACGGGAGTGGAGAGAGGAGGACATCAAGGACTTCATCAAGGGCCTACGCATTTATGGAAAAAACTTTTTCAAAATCAAGTCCGAGTTCCTGCCTCAAAAAGAGACTTCGGATCTGATTAACTTTTACTATCTCTGGAAGAAAAGTCCAGGGGCGGCCAATAATCGCCCCCGTGGCCGTCGACACCGACCCAACATAGTCCGTCGGATCAAGTCCTCCAAGGGGGGCAATCACAACACGAACAATTCCAACGCTGCAGCTTCCAAGTCTGAGGATCCGACGGACCTCAGCTCCGCCTCGGAGGGTGAAGAGAAGGTTGAAGAAGACCCTGAGAATGGGGAGAAGGAGCTGAGTCCCTACTACTGCCGTCACTGCTACTCCACTTCCTCTCGGGACTGGCACCACGCCTCCAAGGAAAAGATCCTTGTCTGTAGGGAGTGCCGAATGTACTTCAAGAAATACGGGGAGCTCCCCAATTTAGATCCTCGGAAGGAGAGTCAGGATGATAATTCCCAGGAATTTGCAGAAGAGGAAGGCATTAAAAAGGAAGAGGAGGAGGAAGGAGGCCCAAAGGAGACGACGGAAGAAAAGAAGGTCAAGGAGGAGAAGAAAGTTGAAGAGCCGCCCAAGAATGAGGTGGCTGAAGAGAAAAAGGAGTCTTTTGCGCCGGAACCGAAAGAGGCAATGGAGACGAACGATGAAGAGCAAGAAGAGGAGGAGAATAAGCCTCAAGAGCTGACGACGACGACTTCTTCTAAAACCCCTGTAGAGTCCAAGCCGCCCCTCGTTTCCTCTGTTCCCCCTCCCCCTCCATCCCCAAGGAGTAGTAGTACTTCATCAGGCTGCAGTGGTGGTGGTGGTGTTGGGATATCCCACTCCATTTCCTCCGTTCTCCCACCTCCACCCTCCAACCGCCCCCTTAACCTCCACCAGCCCCATTTACCCCCAACCCACGCCCTCCCTTCAGCCCCCAATTCTATCCCCATCCCTTGGACATGAAGGACCCCCTGCAAAAGAACAGCATCCTGAGCAGCATGTTCAACCCCGCCCTCCGACCCCACTTCCCTCCCCACCACTTTCAACCCAAGGACCCTGAAGTCCAAATCCTCAGCCACCATCGCTCCACGCCCACTCCACCCGCACCACCCATTCATAGGGAGCCATCACCCCCACCTAAGCCCGATGGCTCCGAATGCCACAGGTCACAGAGTGCCATATTCATACGCAACTGGAACAGGGGAGAGGGGAATTCCTGCTCAAGGACGGACATGTACTTTAAGCCCGTGCCAGAGTCAAAGCTCGCGCGAAAGCGGGATGAGAGACTACGAAAGGCCTCCTCATCCAATATAGAGGAGAGGGAAAGCAAAATACTACTTCCGTCGCACGGTTTTTCCTCTCATTCCCATCCACCCGAGCCCCAGCAACAACAGCAGCCTCCATCCTCTACACCATTCCACCCCCCTCCTCCACCCCACATGTCCAGAGTCTCCCCACACCCAGCCTCACCCCTCGCATCCTCATTTAAACTCCAGGAAATGGAACGCTACGAACGGGAGCGGAAGGAGGAGTTCCTCCGAATGTCCTCCATGGGGCCCTTTGACCACCGAAGGGCCCTCCATCACGGATCACAAGTCGCCGCCGCCGCAGAGTCCCGTCGCTTCGAAGACATGGCCCGGGCCGAGAGGCACTACATGGACCGCATCAACGCCCTCGACCCCCTCCTACGCCTTCAAATGGTGAGCCCCGCAGAGGCGGCCTCACTCACCTCCCAAGGAATGCCGCCCCTCCATCATCCCCATCACCATCCACCTCATCCGGGACTCCTGAACCCACTACTCAACCCGGGAGGTGCCTCTGGACGACCCCTGGAAGGCCAGCAGGGACAGCACCGCTTCAACCCCGCAGAGCTCATGGGACTCCGTTATCCGCCCCCGCCCGGCCTAGGACACCACCCAGAACTCCTACAGAGGCAGCTACTTCTTGAAAGGGAGCTCTTGGCCGCGCATGGAGCTGCTGCGGCACAACATCAGTCCTTACTCGCACAACAAGAGGAGTTCCTAAGGCTCGAACAAGAGGCCAGAGCAAGGCAGGGTCGACCCTAATCCATTATCTATATCATCAGTCATGGAGGATGAACACGAAAGATATACATTATATTAAGTAGGTATGAACCAAGACCACGCAAAACGCTGTATAAAATGCCTGAAAACCTAGGCGAACCTATAGTCAAGAAAGTTGATCAAGTGAAGAAGCAAAACAATTCCTTATTCAGTAAGGACTTCATCCTAAAATATTTTTTACATATTAATTGCCATATGCACTAAATGGGTATTTATTGTTGATTTTCCCTCCTCGATATTCTACCAAAAAAACGAAAAATATATTTTAATGCCTTTATTGTTAAGCATTTATTTTACTTCATGACTGAAGGTGAGGGTTAAGCTACGATTTTCCTTCCTTGTTATTCCATAAACCATTTTTTCATCTTTTCCTACTTCATTGAGCACCTTGTTATATTGTACACCTTGAAGGAGATGATTAAAAAACTGTTCATTATTTTTGTCTTACAAAGTCATTGGCACATGTGACAGAATGTCATTCAAGATCTAGGAGGAAACTTCTTATGGAGGAGGAGGCATTGAGATTTATCATAAATATTTATTTTCACAGAAAAAAAAATATATATATATTAAAATGCGATGATATTAAGAGGAAATTTGTTTTGTTTCACTGCCTTTGTCAACTCTGAATGACTTCCAGCATCCTCAAATATTCAAACAATAATTATTCAGTCAGAAATGCCATTCCAATAAACGTGTGTGCATCTTAACGTCTTAAGCATTTTTACCTGGTTGGTGTCCCTTAGCAAATGAAAGATATGATTCCTAACCATTGTACGTCTAATGAGGTGGCCCCTCTCAAGTCTTGGGTATTTGCTGGATGTATATCCAGCAGGACTTGGTCTTGATTCATACCGAATGAATGCTATAAGTATGCTCAATTTATATAGCTAGAAAGTCAGCAAAAATAGTTTTTTACGAATAAGAAAACAATGATGCTAATAATTACATATTTAATTCGCAAATATCTTCATTTTAAGATATTATAATAATAATAATGATGATGTCACGACAATAATAAACATGAATTTAAATAATTTAAAATCATTGTATCATTACTTTGGATACAAAGAGTAGTAATCATCAATGTAGTAGTAGTAAGGGTTGGTTGTTAAAAGGATGAGTGACTGCATCAGTTCCATCTGCTTCTTTTCTTTTTGTCTTTGGGCGGGGGTGGGGGCATGAGTTGAGGGGGATCATCTTGGGGTGGATCTGGTTCCTGTGCTTCATTCATAGGTGCAGGAGTGGATGGTGGTGGAGGGGGAGGAGGAGGAGGAGTATTGTCATCCTCACTGCTGGCTTTGCAAAAGTTACTCATGAACTGATTCTTGTATGCCTCCTTCACGGCACCCAGACGGCCTCCACAGACGACGCCCGATTCTTTACTACTGCTTCCTCCTCCTCCTCCTGAGAAGCCCTCGGCCTTGTAGCCCAGCCCACTCGTGCTTCTTCCCTTTCCGCCACCCCTCTTGAATCGGGAGTTTTTGAACCAAGAGCTCCGCATGGCCAGATCCATCAACTCAGATGGGACGTCCTGATTGGCTTGTTCCAGGTTCCTAACGATGTGACCCGCAAACTCCTTATCCTTCTCCGTGACCAGTGTGTATGCCGTACCCCTCACACCCGCCCGACCCGTTCGCCCAATGCGGTGAGTGTGCGTATCGATGTCACGGGCTATATCGTAGTTGACAACTGTTCGTATGTGCGGAATGTCCAGGCCTCGAGCAGCCACGTCCGTTGCAACTAATATGGGGAACTCCTTCTTCTTGAACTTGTAGAGGATCTCATTGCGGACCTGCTGGTTCAAGTCACCGTGGATCATTTCGCAGGTGAACTCTTGGACCTTGAGGTTACCCGCCAACTCTTCGCAGTTGAGCTTTTTTGTGACGAATATCAAAACACTTCCTGCGGAAGTAAACTCCACGAGGCTCTTTCGTAGCCAGTCCCACTTATGTCCGCCCATTTCCAGGACCTTCACTATCTGAGTGACGTCTTCCGAGGCCTCGCCGATGGAGCCCTGGACAATTTTGATGGGATCCGATAAGACATCACGTGCGAGTCGCTCGATTTTCTTCTTAAACGTAGCGGAAAAGAGGGAAGTCTGTCGATCTGGGCGAACGTGGTTGCATATGGAGCAAACCTGAGCCTCAAATCCCATGTCAAACATGCGATCTGCCTCGTCGAGGACGAGGTAAGTCACGCGCTCTAGGTTCGTAACCTTCATTTTGATCATATCGATCATGCGCCCAGGGGTGGCGATGGCGATCTCCGCTCCTGCTTCGAAGCTCTTGGACTGTTCCCACTTGGAGCCACCGCCATAGGCACACACCACGCTCAAGTTATAAATCTTCCCAAACCTCTTGGCCTCCGTGTAGATTTGCAAGGCGAGCTCTCTCGTGGGAACGAGAATGAGTCCAATGGGTCCTTCTCCGGATAGGAGGGGCCTCTGATCCCGGATGTGAATGAGGAGGGGCCAAAGGAATGTTGCAGTTTTCCCGGAGCCCGTTTTGGCTATGCCGATGGTGTCTCGGCCCGAAAGGCAGACGGGAATACCGATGGACTGAATGGGCGTCGGCTGGGTGAACTCAGACTTCCGTATGGCTTTTAAGAGAGTCTCGTCGAAGCCAAAGTGCCCGAAGCTACTCACGGGCCGGGGAGGGGCTACCCGGAGATCTTGATGCCCAGCTTCTGTTGTAGATCGATGACTTGTATTGGGGAGAGAGAGGAAATGTCTCCATGCTCCTTGTAGAAGAACTTCTCGAAGGGCTTGTAGGAGATGGCGGAGTGGTCCAAGGGGGGAAGGGGGTCGATGGTCTTGGGCACCCTGGGAGCAATGGGATTACCATCTTCGTCGTAGTCGCAGAGATCATCCTCGTCCTCCCCTGGAAGAAGACCAGCGTTGGGATTCGCCTCCAGCCATTGGTAGTAAGACTCTTCGTCATCCGCCTCGTCGATGTCCGTGCGAATGCCTTTGCTCTGGGTGGAAGACTCCTTGGGCTTGTCCAGAGACTTGACACCTTAATTAAAGAAAACAAAAGAATCAGTACATTTAAAATATAATATGTCAATTCCATTTTCAAGAGAAAAAATAATTAAAATAATGAACAAATCATTGCGTAAATGAGATGAAAAACAAAAGTAATGGACTTTTAATTAAATTCAGAAGAAAAGTTAAGCTATCCACAATGAATTTTGAGAATGTTCACCAATGTTGGCGGATTCTATTCATTTTCTTTGATAGTAGGAAGAAATGGCCCATTAAAAAATGGATCAGGAAGAAATAAACCAAAATAGAAAAGGAAAATGTCCCAATTAAATTAGAAGTATTAAAGTGAAATACACCTAAGTATTGAACAAACACGGTTTCTCATCTAAATTGAGTACTGATAAATATATAAAATATATTTTTTTTGGCAAATTAAGACATTCGACATATAAGACAATACCTATTTTCTATACTAATTTGGTTGATTTAGAACTTAAGTTAGTAACTACAAGAAAATCATTTTTTCTTTAATCGCAATATATATATATATATACATATAAGATGCTCAATTTAAATAAGAAATAATATTTGTACAAAAATTTGGTGTATTTCACTAAAATACTTCCCTACTCAAATATTTGGGACATTTCCCCCGTGCAACATCATTTTCCCTTTCTATCCTGTGTCATTTCTTCTGGACACTATTTTCTTTATGAGCAATTCAACTATGAAAAGCTAGGGTTTTATTAATTTTCATATAAGTTTCATACATATATGATATTTATATCTCTGATGAAAGAATATCAAAAATTGCAGCTCAAAATCAAAAACCAGATCCAAAAATTCCACAGAAAAGACCCTCAAATAATATAAAAATATATAAAATCAAAAGGAATTATTATGGATGAATCATCTCCTGTATGGTTTGGATATTTTTAATTATAATTATTTTACACCAATCGCTGCATTATTATATTTTAATATAAAATACTATGCTAATAAGACGAAAAGAAAATATATTTGACAATAACAACCTTGTCTCTTCGCATCCTTTTCAAGATTAGCCATGAATGCATCCAGGGGATCTTCTTCTTCGTCCTCCGAGGCTTCCTTTTTCTCCTCTTCCTCCTCATCCTTCTTAGACTTTGGAACATAGCCGGGCGATCCTGGAGAGGGGATGTAAGGACAGAAATCCTCTTCAGGCTTCTTGGCTTTACATCCTGTCTGCCGCCATCCTCGTCATCATCATTGAAATAGTCTTCTTCAGAGCGATTTTTTTTGATGGGAGGCTCGCTGGAGCTGTGATAATGAAGGATGTTGCCATAGTTTTTCGTGGCGCCGCCGCCTCTGGATCCAGTTGAGGATCCGCTGAGGTTTGTGGGCGGGGGAATCTCTGCTCCACGATACGGGCGGTTCTCACTCATGCCACTTGGGTCAGAAGAGGAGGAGGACGAAGAACTCTTCACGAAGCTTCCATAGAGGCCCCGCGTCGTCGAAAAGGACATTATTTGATAAGACCCTACTTGCGTGAAAATATTTAATAATCGGCACTTGGCTATTTTGTTGACAATAAGGTTTGTTATTGTTGTTGGGATGAAAGGCTACTAAGGACAGCTGTATACACAAGACAAGCATTTATTAAAAATCACATCAACTCTACTTGTCTCGTTATTTCTGCAAAAATTGTTTTGTGATAGAGATATATACAGTGTTGTTCCTAACGACGTGCGAGTAATATATTACTTAGTTATATTACTGCGACTAATAGAGAGAACAAACATATTATATATTACTTTCAAGTAATAACTAATAAGTAATATCCTAGTTACATATTACTTCGTGAAAAATAATATTCGACAGGCCTTTTGATGAAATTAATGAACTGTGAATGTATTATGTGACGTCACCCAGTGGACATAAACATGCTAATTAGGTTTGGTGAGGTGCTTTACAAATCCTGTTGAATTGCCTTTACTTATTGTTTTGGAATGCTCAAAAAAGTATTATCTAATATAAAGTAGTATATTACTTTTGAGAAGTAATAACTAATATTTAACAAACTATTACTACGCAGTAAAAAGTAGTATATTACATACTACTGTCAAAGTAATATTCGACCAACACTGGATATATATTTATAAAAAAAGTATACCGCCGGTATCCGTAGTTGATTTCGGTAGATTACGTTTCATTTATTTTCATTTTTGTAAGAAGTAATTCTCATATTGGCGAAACTATATAACATAATTGGTATTTGAAAGTGGGGTAGATTTGTATAAATCTACTGAATATAGGCGGTACCGATATTCTGTAGATTCTGAATTAATGTGATAAAGGGGGGAGGGGGTGCAATTCTTATTAGAGAAGTCAAACTCTGAAAAAATCGTCACTTCCCATTCATAAAACATCAAGCATGTAATCAGTAGCTGTATTCGTTGGATTTTTAAAGTTCAAAATGACCGGTAGATAAAAACTATATTTAGAACACAAAAAAATGATCAATTTTTTGAAATACAATGCCAATTTTTCGATTATTATTAAAAATATTGAAATTATAAAAACTGATTTGAAATGCATTGACACAGTAGAAAAATAAATACTCCTGACATTTGTGGTTATTTTTACTTTGCACAAGCTTAGAAATGATGAAAATCATGATTTTCAGAAAAAGGTCACAAAGGCCAAACCTTTTTTTTGGACGATATTTTAAGTGGCATTTTTGGGATCTACGTAAAAAATGGGATTCAAATTAGGAATTTCAGGGGGCAAACAAAGACCTTAATTTTGTTACATAGTGTTATTGTTATCAATCTAGTGATTATTAATCGATATTCTTAGTTCTGGTACTTACTAATACAGAGAGGAGAGGAGTTGTATGTTATATTCTTATTTCCGTGAGAATCAAAACATGAAATGTCTCCAATTTTTTTAATGATTTTAAATGATTCAAGTACTTCATATATGAGGAGCAACAATATTTATACGCTTTCAATAATAAATTTGATAATATTGTTGCTTTATAGTAAAAGGGAAAGTTTTATATCCTTTACTTATTATTGAGTTTTGAGGAATTTCTTGATTGGTTTGATCTTCCATTGAGCCCTCGAAGTTTCGGTATTTTCCTTCTTATTCTATACATTCACATATATTTGAATGATACTTCAGTTCATTAACTCCGCCGAAGGAGGTATTGTTTTCACTGGCGTTGGTTTGTTGGTTGGTTGGTTTGTTTGTCAGCAGGATAACTCAAAAAGTACGGAACGGATTCGGATGAAACTTTGTGGAGTTGTTGGAAATGCCAATAGAAAACAAGTGATAAAATTTTGGCATCTCTGAGTGCTTCTTTAAGATGCAAAATAAGCTAAATACTCATAAATATTTCAAGTTAGCCTTCTCTGCCAATAGATGTCGCTGTGCTGTAAATCGGGGCCGGGAGCGTCTTCCTCTCGGAATTTTCGTCGAGGGGAACCCTCCCCCGTCCCTCTACGCCGCCCCAGTCGTGAAAAATCCGCCTCGGAAGGCTCATAAGGACCCCGTGACGGCGGAGGTTTGCACTCTCTGAGTGTATATATGCCGCTAGTTAGAAACTAGATTTATTCATGCAATGTCTAAGAAAGAAGAAAAAAGGGTTCACTTCCAAACGACAAGACCTTATTGCCCTATTTTATGACAAAAATGACAAATATTATGAGAAAAAGAGATTGCCTAGATTTTTCTTATATGGCAGGAAAAAGCTCTTTTTAATTGAATAATATATTCTGAAATCAATACAATATAGATAGAAATGAATTTATATTAAATTATGTAAATAAGAATGAAACATTTTAGTTTATAACTATAGCATAAATTATTGATACATTTTTAAAATAAAAATCTTGTAACATAACTTACAAAAATAGACACGAATAAGTACGACAAAACCACAAAGTATTAAAAAGATTGGATTTTCGTAAGGGTCTTTTTCATATATTTGTTCACAAGGGAGGGAACACGAGGGGAAGTAGAGAACTCCGTGTGCAGCTCCCAACTCCACTTTCCATCCATGAGTGAGGAGATCTTGAGGTTAAGAGCCGCATCGAAAGAATGATTGACCTTATCTCCAAGGGAATTATAACAATCTTTTAAATATATAAACCAGGCTTGTGAGCGTTCAGCTTTTTGCGTTCAGCGTTCCGTTCAGCGTTAAAAAAATAGCGTTCCGTTCAATGTTTTTGCGTTCAGCATTCCGTTAGCGTTCAGCGTTCAAATATTTAAAAAATAACATTGTGTAATTTAGAAAAATGGATGTAATATTTAGGGTTTTTATTTAAAAAATCTTGATCTAACCCAGGGTCTAAAAGGGTCTTTTAGAAAAGAGTTTCCGAAAAAAGTGATGACGTATTTTTTTTTTTTAGAAAAGAATTTCCAAAAAAAGTAATGCGTAGTGATGACGTTTTTAAAAAGAATTTCCAAAAAAAGTGATGACGTTTTTTCCGAAAAAAGTCCAAGAAATTTGGAAAAATTGAACGCTTAACGCAAAAATATAATTCGTAAACAAATAAGAAAAGGTTGTTTTTCAAAAATCTAGAAAGCCCACCAGTATTGGAAGAAAAAGTGATAAGTAATAACATTTTCAGTCTTTAACATGCATCACCTGATTGTCTATTTCGTGACGGACGTTTTGGATTTCCTTTGGAAAGAGCAGCTCATTTGCATACTTCCTATCCAGGGTAACTCAAAATGTCATCATAAGATTCTATGAGGAAGCCAAAGTCTATATTAGAAGGATTTCTCTTTCAGAAGAATGGAGATCAAGGATATTTAATTATCTCTCTGGAGTTTACGACGGAAAAAGTTCACGGCTCAGTTGCAGATATCTATTGATTGTATATACTTCGATTTTCATTGAGCACGCATTTGCTGATTTTCTACTTGTCATAATCTTAAATAGTTTTCGACAATCAATGTGAGGAGATTTTAAGGCCAACGACAACAAATATACGAAAGCAACTGTAATATTCGGTTCTTAAAGAAAAAGGACTCAATTCCCCTAAAAGTATGACAATATAATTTGATCTGTCAAACTCCAAAGCCTACATAGCAAGTTGTTTGACAAAGAATTAAATTGTGAAACCGTCTATTCTTAGATCTGTGATGCTCTCACCTGCCGCCCGATAAGCCATCCTCTCCCTCGAGATCCCCTCTGCACCGAGGATTCGCGGGTTCATGCAGGGAACGTCATTAAGTTTTATCCTTCAAAATCAAAAGAATATGAGCGTGATAGCCGTGTGCGTAAAAGGCATGTTTAACTCTCAATGTTGGGTGCGCAGGTTCGAATACTCCCGAGAGGGGATGGTCATTTTTGGTCTACCTCATTTATAAGATCCTAGTTCGAGTGACTATTTTAATGCTATAATGATTATTTATATCCTACCGATGCAATTCTATCGAAGCATATAGGCCAAAATTTAAAATTATGAAAAAATATTGAAATATTTAAATAGTTACCCTTATGATATTTTTTATTGTTATACCTCTTGTTTAAATTTTGTTATAAACTATAATGTTTATTATATATATATATATGAAAAAAGTCAATTAAAAGTCTTGTCTTGGATATGAGTATCTTGTTTCCGTGCTAAAAAAGTCTAGATTCGCCTGCACACCCCTGTACATATATATATATATATATATATATAATATATATAGATATATAATATATATATATATATATATATATATATAATATATTATATATATATATATCATCATATTATATATATATATGAGAGAGAATATTGTTGAATGATGAGGCTGACGAGAAATATCTTAATTTGTCTAATCAAATATATTTGCTTATAAGTCAAAGCATACTTTAAATTTGTCTAGAGTTGACCTTGCAATGAGTATATTTGTAGGACAAGGTTGTCTAAGAAAGGCCTTGTAAATATAAACTATTTTTTCGCTTCTCAATTTGAATAAACAAATTAAATTAATTAAATCGAGGAAAAAACATCATCATGGTATAGTTTTAATAGATTTCAATTGATGTTTTTATTATTAATTACGTGAATACGAAGCAATTAGGAAATTAAATATATCGCCTATCTTTCACACGCAAACACCACATGTTTGAGGGTTTGCCATGTAGAGGTAATAAATAAAATAATAATTTTGAATTACAGCTATAATTATAGGATTTAGATTGTAAGTGCTAGTCAAAAATACCTGATGAGTAATTTAATTTCCTCTTGTAGAATGTATTATACTAAATCTGGATACACCTCATCATGGCTACAAAATATTGTTGTATTTTTTTTAAATTAAGAAACTGAATGAAGCTTTTGAACATTTTATTGATTGCGAACCGAGTTTTTCGAAAAAAAAAAAGGACTTGGAGCTTTGAACAACGTTTGAGTTAGGAGTTCTGTATTACTTGGTTCCGAACCTTGAATATGTGTCGTACTTTTAGGCATAATAAAACTCTGGACTTGTTAACACTTAAATAACTATATTATCACTGATTCATAAAGGCGCCAAATATATATACAAACCCCCTCCTAGTGATGAGACGGCCCAGAGTGATGAACCGGTCCAGTTCATGGTTCGAACTCTTGCTACAGAATAATTTCTCTGAATTCTGGTTCCGAACGAGGTAGTCGGAAGTGTAATCATTTTTGTGAAATTATCTAAGGGTTAAAATTTATTTTGGAGAAAAAATAGTAAAAGATAACAGGTTCGACGTTCGGACTTAATATCCTTGGTTTCGAACAGACATTAATATACTTTTTTTAGGACTTTCAGTTGCAAATTTTCCGAATCATGTTGTTTTTCTGAGCCATATATATTAGATTTAATGTACTGCTACATATTTTTATTCTTATATTCTACTTAATTAAAATGGTACGTTACTTCGATCTCTACCGAGCTGAAACAAAGAGAAACCACACTTCAACACGGCCATCGTGCTAACATTCCTCAAAACCTCTATTATTGTACTTATTAGAAGAAGAAGGAAAAAAAGTATTAGTGCTCCTTGTTCTTATTATTGTTTACATTGATTCATCATGCTTGGGATCAAATTTCGAATGGGAGTGGACGGTGCATGATTCCAGTCATTTATTTGCCCGTCTCGTTCACTCCCTCCTCAAATGATCGGAGGAGGAGGCGAGACGTTTGGGAGCCTTCATCAATGTGGTCGCTCTAGCACTGACTCGCTCATGAATATGTTCAACACTCTGGATAATGAATACTTTTTTTCTTCTTCTTCTAAAATACAATAATAGAGAGGTTTTGTGAGGAATGTTAGCACGATGGCCGTGTTGAAGTGTGGTTTCTCTTTGTTTCTAGCTCAGGTAGGAGATCGAAGTAACGTACCCATTAAAATAGTAAGAAACTTTTGTTGTTTGTTGTTTGAGGGTAGGATCAAGAGTACGAATTGAAGTCGAGTCTTGAGTTCAGGGCGGAATCGAATTTACGATCTTAGCCCATTCCCTAGAACACACAACCACTTTAACCATGTTGGTTTTAGTATGAAACTTATATTACACGGTTAAAATTGTGTATGTGAAAACATAGATCAATAATAGTAATAATACAAAATAACAATTAAATATATTATTATTTGAGATCAACAATTTTCATCTATAATTACAATATTATTAACACTAATAATTATACATGATACAGGAAATAAAACACTTAGGGCTAGAGGTCCATTAGATACGTGTGCATTACTTTTTTCGGTAAGCTTTAAATAGTTGCAAAAAACTTCTTAGATTATAGTGTGATGCGATGAATGGTGGATAACTTTTCAAATCGTTATAAAAGGTGATTATAGGATTGGGGTTGAAATTAAATAGTTAAATATTAATATATAAACATATACATAAATATTATATATATATATATATATATATATATATATAAATATCAACATCTGTATTATATATCGTTTCAATATTCTGTATTTAACCAATAATCGATATATATATAGAATGACGAACGAACGAATATATTAAAGTCCTGGCCCGGTGATTTGTTGACACCTGGCCGGGCCGTTCAAAAAAAAATGTTATAATGATTATTGTATCCTGTCGGGTCCAATTCTATTAACCAAATAGGCACAAAAACAGCCGGTATTCGGGTGGGCCGTGCCGTGCCGGGTACCCGGTCGTTTCCTGATATATATATACATATATATATATATATATATATCGATTATTGGTTTAATACAAAATATTGAAACCAATATACTATGCAGATGGATCATAGGACTATGAACAATATTAGGAGTATTTGTGTACAAAGAATATACAAATCTTACTTAAATACTAACACAGGATATTAATATATTTATTATACAAAGAGTAATAGAGTTTGATATGCTTTCATTCAGGTCATGAAATTGATTGAAATAAAATCACTTTCATTAGAATAGATAACTAATATCTTCAAAAATATAAAAAATGCTGTATTTTAATAGTTACTTATAAAAAGGTCTGAGAAACTGTAAGGTAATAAGTGAGTCAAGAGCATCAATCTGGAAGCGTCATAAACTATGATGATTAGAATTGAAAATAGCTAGGAATAAGTCAACGAGAGCTTTAAAATGTTGCTATAATGGTTTAAGATAATGTTTTATTTAAGAGGCATGTTGTCAATGGAGTTAAATGCTTTATATCTGTTTTGAGGGGGGGGGGGGGGGAAAGTATCTGCATGTGTGATGTTATTTTGCCATCTCAGTTTGATACTATTGTAATACATGTTTAATTTATTGTTAAACAAAACATGTGAAAATACGCATAAGAAAAAAAAATCAAAAGTAAAATCTGCAGTTTCGAGGATGGGTTTACATGAGTTAATTAATGAATTGACTGCATTTTTATGGATCAAAGTAGTCCTCGATAAAGGATATTTGGCAAATATATAAAATGGTTGGTGGCATGTAGATTTTTTTGTTGTGGCTCTACAAGAGTGGCAATTCTATGATAAGGGTTTCTCTTGTTGGATATATATATATATATATATATATATATATATAATATATATATATATATATATATATATATATATATATATATATATATATATAGATAAGTGGATTTAAAGGAGAACATTTCTTTTCTCAATATAATAAATGTTATTTGGAAAAGACGGTGAAAATTGAAAGTAATAGAAAGATTCTAAAAGGATAAATTTGTAATATTATAGCATTATTAATAGCATAAAATATTATAAATCCTATTCACACTTATTAATTGTTTAAAAATGCTGGTAAGATTAAACATCTGTATCCATATCTTGACAAAAGAGAAATTGAAATCAATAAATACTTTTTATCAGCTGCCTAAACTGTTTTAAATCATTGAAATGTTTTAAAATATATAAATATTTCCTTTATAACTCAGTGACTTCTAACTAATAACTTTGTTTGCCCATTTTTTCCTTTAGCAATTCTTCCGGTTACCATAGGTAACAGGTACATGCGGTGAAGCTATGGAAAGTGATGCACTGACGTCATAGATTTAGAATCATGAATCCCTAAAGAAGAGATCCGGTAAATCGGATGGATGGCCTCACTTTCCATAGCAGCCTCGCCCCGGTTGCGTGACACTAAATAGCCGATGATGAAGTTTTAATGTATCTCTGACGTATGGTTTCAACTCGAGGCTCCCTTCAAACTCTTTTCTCCATGGGATACTGATTCTCCAGAGCAATTTCCTTTCGATTCAATATCCGTGACTCCACCACGAATAAAGCCCCCGCAATAAACTCCAGGATGACCCCCACGAATCCCAGCCCAAAGGACCATGAGATGTAATTATTTTCCCAGTCCGGCATATAGTCCCGGGCATCCCCGTACACCCCGAATATGATGAGTGCAATGCTTCCCAGGCCCCCGAGGATATCAAGTCAATGCCCGTCCACTTGAGGATCCGGACCCTGTAGAAGTCATCGATGCAGAGGACGTAGATAAGTATGAGGAGAACGGCGAGGAGAAGGCCCGTGAGGCCCAGCGTGTAGAAGATCTGCGTTACCACGAAGAAAGGAGGCTGGATCTCGCTTTGTACGATGGCGTATTCCTCGAGGAGGATGTGCTTACATCCGTAGAAGCGAGTGTCATACTGATGACGCATGTCGTGGAAGCCATTAAAGCAGACCTCCCAGAGCCCCAGGTTTGTGAATTTGGGGTGGGGCACGTTCTCTGAGGGTGCGGACTGGAGCCAGTATGGGGAGAAAAGGATATGAGGATGAAAAGACTGCTCAGAGACGTGATTCCGAGGGTGGCCTTCAGATTCTTTGACATATATTCCAGGTCTTCCATCATGGGCTGATATCCCTCTGTTGATATATATATACCTATATTCGTTGTATACAATTGACTCCCAGGTATAATGAATAGCTTTTTTATACCTGGTAAAGGTATGGGACATGAAGGTACTTAAGCCTGAAGATCATTTCCCGCCGTATAATGTTAAATTCAACAGGTAAAATTCCTTTTTTTTTCATGCTATAATACCCCACTTTTACTAATGTATTTTTAATTAAATGTACAATACATTAAAATACGGATTAACAGAATCTAATAGATATATTTGACAAAAATAACGGAAGGGTAATGTTCATAATATGAAAAGGATTCAAGACAGGAAAATGGTTATAATATTTATATTATTCGATGTACATTACTATTCCTCAAATACCTTCCTTACTCAGGGGGTGTTAACGCTAGAACTACCAGACAATTGACCCCCTCTTGAACAACCATTAGGGGTCATCAATGACCCATATAATAATTTAATAGTTTTTATTCATAACTTTATATTTACAAGTAAATATTAAGAACATTAAATTGACATATATGTTATTTTTCTTCTTAACAATTTTAATATTACTATTTGGTATTTTTTCAGTAATTTTACTACATTTTCAACAAACAGAGCATTTATATACAGTATATTATTGAAAGTATTACATTTCCATGGCTAAATCTTGCAAAAATTAAGGACGAGTAATTTTTATTTGAGATATAGAATCTAAGCGTTATTTCACGATAGGTCTTATATGTAAATATCATGGTTACCAATTGAGCTACAAATGCAAAATTTTAGTATGTCAAACGTAACATAAAATTAAACAGCTACAGGAAATATCAAAGTTCGGCCATACCTGTGAGGCCAGAAATCCCAGTTTTAATCTGTAAAATGTCAAAAATGATCCCCTTGGTAGTTTTAGTGTTAAAGGAAGACATTTGACTAATGCATTAACATAATTGACTATAACCTTGTACAAATCCATTTGTTATCATTAAATTGAATTTAGAGTATAAAATAGACATTTAGCTGGTTTTTTTTTGCTTATTTGTTCTATAAATTATCCTTACAATTTTGTTTTGTTATGGCAAATTCATTGTCTAATAATAATTCAAGTTTTGTGCAATTTTCATAATGATCACAATAAACATATCTTTAAAACAAATATCAATTTAATAGTAAAGGTCAGGAAAAATTAATAAAAATAAAGCTTAATGTTGATTTGTCGTTCATTTGTAATTCTTCCCGAAAGTTTTGAAAATCGTTATTTTTATGGTAAATATAGTAAAAATGACTGTTTCAAAACTTTAATATCTCTTTCCATTTTGGACGTACATATAAAAAAATAAAAACTTATTTGGAATCCTTGAGATAATATTTACATTTTGGACCAAATTATTTTAAAATGGCATTTATAATGAGGACATGAAAGGTGATCGAATGGCGAAAAAAAGTAATACATAAGTTTACTAATAGCTTTTGGGTCCGTTGAGAAGACACTTAACGTTATGCGATTGTGTTCAAATTTTCACAAAATGATCTTTATATATATATTGTATATATATCAGACTGTTGATTTGTAGTTCATTTGTAATCGCTTATATATATATATATATATTATATATATATATATATATATATATATATATATATATATATATATATATATATATTTGACGAACGACAGGAAAATATATATAGTACCTTGCAAGTTTGTACTTATGTTATTAAAGGGATATTTCATTTTAAAAAAATGAGAACAATAAAAATATAAATTTTCAAAATCATCTATAAACACTATAAGCCCAAATGAACTCAAGAAATGGTGTGCGTCTCGTCAGGTAGTGCGACAAAGCGTCAAGCTTAAGTGGCCAATCTAGCTTTAAAAAATAATCCTTTGTCAAGCTTGGTAATATAAAATCTTATGTACTATTCATAAAAGGATTAACATGGTGCTATTTAAGCTCTCTATCTGTTTTACTAAATAAAAATTCGAAATGATCGATTCCGGTCCTTCACAGGTGTCACGGCAAATCTATCATTTAAGTATGAGCTACAATAAAAATAAAGACTGCATTAGCTTTAATATTATTATTTTGATGAAGTTTTGACTTCTTCCTTTACTTTATTATTATCCAAAATGGCAGCAGCGTGCCACCTTTATTCAAAGGTCTCCTATTACTCTGATTGGTTGATATCACGATGACGTATTTATTCAGAGTGTGGCCAGAAGAAGAAATGAAAAAATAAATCAGGAGTAAATGGCCTAAAAGGCCGTACTTTCCCCCGGCCATTTCTTCCTAATATCACATATGGCTATTATTGATAAGTTATTCATTCACACATGAAACCTAAATAAAGGAGAGCTTCCGTTTAGTGTTCTTATTTATTACACGATGTGTTTATTTTATGTGTCTATGTTTTTGGGTTTCTCCATCACTGATTTCTGTCGGAGTGGGATTCTACTACTTTCAGTCAGTTTTCTAGAGCAGGAAACCATTTAAAGTTCTCCTTCCTATCTACTTCTTACAGCCCCCCCCCCCCCCAAAAAAAAAAAAAGAAGAGATTTTTAAACGGAATTTATGAACTTTTACTATATTTATGTGATATTAATTGAATTATGAATTTAATTATGTTCTTTCTTCATGTGTTTTTGATTAATTATTCTAATGTTTTGTATATATTTTGAATAAATAATAGTTACTATAAATATTTAGTACTCTATAGAAAACTGGTTTATTTATAATGTTAAATGATATTACTGCAGTGTCCCCGATATTATCGATATATTTAATCACAACAGTATTAATAAAAAAATATATATTAGGGTTTGTCGACGTTAGGAGGAAATGGCTCAGGACAATACGGTTTAGGAAGAAATGCCGCAAAGAAGAAAAAAGACCAGGGAGAAATGGTCCAAAAGTCAGAAAGGAAAATTATGACTTACGGAAGAAATGACCCAAATGCAATTATAGGCAAGCATTTGAGAGAAAGTAGTGTAAAAACACTATTTCGCATCTAAATCGAGTGTGTACTTACTAAATTTAGATGAGAAAATAGTGTTTACTATTTAAGTCCAAGGGAACTTAGACAAATGTTTTTTTTTGCACAAATAAAGCTTGTTGTAACATATTTGACTGGGTATAAATTATTTCTAATTCAAGACATTATGATCTAGAGAACCGTCAATAGCTTTGAACCACTTTCACACCCCTGCTGATAGTCTTTAAAATGCTCCTTCGGAGCCATTGATCACATTTAATGCATTTCAAAATAATAGTGATGACATAATCATGGAAACTGGAATATTTACCAACCAGGTTTTAGTCAGAGAGTGATAAAAGAAAAAGTGTAATAATATACTTAGCTAACCCAGACTAAAGCTTTAAAGGAAAAAGTGGTGCATCAAGAGCTTTTGTTCTGATTTTTTAATTATTTATGGCCTCGTTTAGTTTTATTTATCTCTATACGTCATATTGTCCAATACAAACAATTCTTTCTATCTCTATAATCAACTTACGATGACGTAATACGAAATAAACTTTGTTTATATTGGGCACAGAATACAGCTGAACGATGTTTTTCTATGGAATATCTCCACTCCTAAACATCTAAGCTACAAAATACCAATCCAACGAAAAATTGTATATTATTTTATTAATAGACATTTTTTCTAAATAGAATGCTTATTTAGTTACACCGAAGAAGTAATTAAGGAAACGAAAGTTCGTTTGATCGTTTCCCTAACTCCCCCAAACGATTTACAAAATCTTTAATGAGTAATTTTAAAGGATTAGGGAGATGTGTTTGAATGGAGATGGCGGAACCATTTTCGCCATGTTTATTTTATTCACCAAAACGTTTTATACATTTCTTAAACTTGCCAAGATAGATTATGACAAAAAAAATCCGTAGATGTATCTTTGAGGCTTTAAATAATGTTTTAGAAAAAATTTTTTGGAAAATTCCTTTTTCATATACTTCTTTCATGCAATGTTTTCTACGATTTATTACCTCCGCCTAAGGAGGTATGGTTTTCCCTGGCGTTGATTTGTTTGTTGGTTGTGGTTGGTTTGTCAGCAGGATAACTCAAAAGTACGGAACGGATTCGGATGAAACTTTGTGGAGTTGTTAGAAATGCCAAAAGGAACAAGTGATTAAATTTTGGCATCTCTGAGTACAGAATTAAGATGCAAATGAGCGAAATACTAATAAATATTTCAAGTTAGCCTACTCTGCCAATAGATGTCGCTGTGCTGTGCTCTCTCTTTGATGACGTCAGTTTCTTTTTCTTAATGCCTTTTTCTGAATATCCTCTGAAAAAATAATACCCCTTAGATCTCAATTATTACCTCCGCCGAAGGAGGTATTGTTTTCACTGGCGTTGGTTTGTTGGTTGGTTTATTTGTCAGTAGATAGCTCAAAAATACGAACGGATTCAGATGAAACTTTG
>CP045903.1:8385798-8401847 GCA_013387185.1 Caligus rogercresseyi
TATATATATAGGGTACGGTTACTTCGATCTCCTACCTGAGCTAGAAACAAAGAGAAACCACACTTCAACACGGCCATCGTGCTAACATTCCTCACAAACCTCTCTATTATGTACTTATTATAGAAGAAGGATCCGCGAGTCCCGTTGAACATATTCATGAGCCGA
Source organism: Caligus rogercresseyi (assembly GCA_013387185.1). Lineage (NCBI taxonomy): Eukaryota > Metazoa > Arthropoda > Copepoda > Siphonostomatoida > Caligidae > Caligus > Caligus rogercresseyi. The sequence continues at coordinate 8,385,964 of CP045903.1, forward strand.
GTCAGTGCTAGGAGCGACCACATTGATGAAGGAGCTCCCAAACGTCTCGCCTCCTCCTCCGATCATTGAGGAGGAGGATGAGACGAGACGGGGCAAATATAATGACTGGAATCATGCCACCCGTCCACTCCCATTCGAGAATTTGATCCCAAGCAATGATGAATCAATGTAAACAATAACAATAATAAGAACAAGGCAGGAGCACTCTGGATGACGAATACTTTTTTTCCTTCTTCTTCTATAATAAGTACAACATAGAGAGGTTTGTGAGGAATGTTAGCACGATGGCCGTGTTGAAGTGTGGTTTCTCTTTGTTTCTAGCTCAGGTAGGAGATCGAAGTAACCGTACCCTAATTCTAGAATATCTGAAACTTTCAAGACAATGATGTAAATCTATATAAATTGCATTTTAAAAAGTAAAAAAATAAATCCAAATTCATACTCTCGCACATCAGTGAAATGTTAATCAATAATATTGTTAAGCATTAGAAAAATATATTTTCATTCACATGAATGTCAAGTACCGTATTTTCCGTACTATTATCTAACCTTCCAAATAATTTTCATGTTTTCAACAAGATTATACGTCGTTACTTTTGTATCTGGGAGGAAGTCTAAATAATCTTTTATCTCTGATTTGACCAAAATCTATCTTAAAGTTTTTATTAACATCACAAAGAGTCCGGATAAGGAATGGAGGTCTACCATATCAAAAAATGATTACTATGTTCGTCTACTCTTTGAAATATTTCTTACCAATGCACAAACTGTGACGCTATCAGAGACTTGGGGCGCAGCGCAAGGTATTATATGGAGATGGATCCCTAACTTTAAAGCAACGGCACGGGGAATATAATTCGTAAACAAATTAAGAAAAGGTTGTTTTTCAAAAATCTAGAAAGCCCACCAGTATTGGAAGAAAAAGTGATAAGTAATAACATTTTCAGTCTTTAACATGCATCACCTGATTGTCTATTTCGTGACGGACGTTTTTGGATTTCCTTTGGAAAGAGCAGCTCATTTGCATACACCTCCCTATCCAGGGTAACTCAAAATGTCATCATTAAGATTCTATGAGGAAGCCAAAGTCCATATAGAAGGCTTTCTCTTTCAGAAGAATGGAGATCAAGGATTTAATTATCTCTCTGGAGTTTACGACGGGAAAAAGTTCACGGCTCAGTTGCAGATATCTATTGATTGTATATACTTCGATTTTCATTGAGCACGCATTTGCTGATTTTCTACTTGTCATAATCTTAAAATAGTTTTCGACAATCAATGTGAGGAGATTTAAGGCCAACGACAACAAATATACGAAAGCAACTGTAATATTCGGTCTCTTAAAGAAAAAGGACTCAATTCCCCTAAAAGTATGACAATATAATTTGATCTGTCAAACTCCAAAGCCTACATAGCAAGTTGTTTGACAAAGAATTATAATTGTGAAACCGTCTATTCTTAGATCTGTGATGCTCTCACCTGCCGCCCGATAAGCCATCCTCTCCCTCGAGATCCCCTCTGCACCGAGGATTCGCGGGTTCATGCAGGGAACGTCATTAAGTTTTATCCTTCAAAATCAAAAGAATATGAGCGTGATAGCCGTGTGCGTAAAAGGCATGTTTAACTCTCAATGTTGGGTGCGCAGGTTCGAATACTCCCGAGAGGGGATGGTCATTTTTGGTCTACCTCATTTATAAGATCCTAGGTTCGAGTGACTAATTTTAATGCTATAATGCTTATTATATCCTACCGGATGCAATTCTATCGAAGCATATAGGCCAAAATTTAAAATTATGAAAAAAATTGAAATATTTTAAATAGTTACCCTTATGATATTTTTATTGTTATACCTCTTGTTTAAATTTTTGTTATAAACTATAATGTTTATTATATATATATATAAAAAGTCAATTAAAGGTCTTGTTCTTGGATATGAGTATCTTGTTTCCGTGCTAAAAAGTCTAGATTCCCCTGCACACCCCATATATATATATATATATATATATATATATATATATATATATATATATATATATATATATATATATATATATATATATATATATATATATATATATATATATAATGAGAGAGAGAATATTGTTGAATGATGAGGCTGACGAGAAATATCTTAATTTGTCTAATCAAATATATTTGCTTATAAGTCAAAGCATACTTTAAATTTGTCTAGAGTTGACCTTGCAATGAGTATAATTTGTAGGACAAGGTTGTCTAAGAAAGGCCTTGTAAATATAAACTATTTTTTTCGCTTCTCAATTGAATAAACAAATTAAATTAATTAAAATCGAGGAAAAACATTCATCATGGTATTAGTTTTAATAGATTTCAATTGATGTTTTTAATTAATTACGTGAATACGAAGCAATTAGGAAATTAAATATATCGCCTATCATTTCACACGCAAACACCACATGTTTGAGGGTTTTGCCATGTAGAGGTAATAAATAAAATAAAATTTTGAATTACAGCTATAATTATAGGATTTAGATTGTAAGTGCTAGTCAAAAATACCTGATGAGTAATTTAATTCCTCTTGTAGAATGTATTATATTACTAAATCTGGATACACCTCACCATGGCTACAAAATATTGTTGTATTTTTTTTAAATTAAGAAACTGAATGAAGCTTTGAACATTTTATTGTATTGCGAACCGAGTTTTTCGAAAAAAAAAAAGGACTTGGAGCCTTGAACAACGTTTGAGTTAGGAGTTCTGTATTACTTGGTTCCGAACCTTTGAATATGTGTCGTACTTTTAGGCATAATAAAACTCTGGACTGTTAACACTTAAATAACTATATTATCACTGATTCATAAAGGCGCCAAAATATATATACTAACCCCCCTCTAGTGATGAGACGGCCCAGAGTGATGAACCGGTCCAGTTCATGGTTCGAACTCTTGCTACATAATAATTTCTCTGAATTCTGGTTCCGAACGAGTAGTCGGAAGTGTAATTCATTTTTGTGAAATTATCTAAGGGTTAAAATTTATTTTGGAGAAAAATAGTAAAAGATAACAGGTTCGACGTTCGGACTTAATATCCTTGGTTTCGAACAGACATTACTATACTTTTTTTAGGACGGTTCAGTTGCAAATTTCCGAATCATTGTTGTGTTTCTGAGCCATATATATTAGATTTAATGTACTGCTACATATTTATTCTTATATTCTACTTAATCAAAATAGTATGAAACTTTTGTTTGTTTGTTTGTTTGAGGGTAGGATCCAAGAGTACGAATTGAAGTAGAGTCTTGAGTCCAGGGCGGAATCGAATTTACGATCTTAGCCCATTCCCTAGAACACACAACCACTTTAACCATGTTGATTTTAGTATGAAACTTATTTTACACGGTTAAAATTGTATGTGAAAACATAGATCAATAATAGTAATAATACAAAATAACAATTAAATATTTATTATTTGAGATCAACAATTTTCATCTATAATTACAATATTATTAACACTAATAATTATACATGATACAGGAAATAAAACACTTAGGGTTAGAGGTCCATTAGATACGTGTGCATTACTTTTTTTCGGTAAGCTTTAAATAGTTGCAAAAAACTTCTTAGATTATAATGTGATGCGATGAAATGGTGGATAACTTTTCAAATCGTTATAAAAGGTGATTATAGGATTTGGGTTGAAATTAAATTAATTAAATATAAATATATAAACATATACCTAAATATATATATAATATATATATAATATCCATCTGCAATACATATTGTTTCAATATTCTGTATTTAACCAATAATCGATATATATATATTTATATATATATATGACGAACGAACGAATATATTAAAGTCCTGGCCCGGTGATTTGTTGACACCTGGCCGGGCCGTTAAAAAAATGTTATAATGCTTATTTGTATCCTGTCGGGTCCAATTCTATTTAACCAAATAGGCACAAAAACAGCCGGTATTCGGGTTGGGCCGTGCCGTGCCGGGTACCCGATCGTTTCCTGATATATATATATATATATTATTTAATACAAAATATTGAACCAATATACTATGCAGATGGATCATAGGACTATGAACAATATTAGGAGTAATTTGTGTACAAAGAATATACAAATCTTACTTAAATACTAACACAGGATATTAATATATTTATTATACAAAGAGTAATAGAGTTTGATATGCTTTCATTCAGGTCATGAAATTGATTGAAATAAAATCACTTTCATTAGAATAGATAACTAAATATCTTCAAAAATATAAAAAATGCTGTATTTTAATAGTTACTTATAAAAAGGTCTGAGAAACTGTAAGGTAATAAGTGAGTCAAGAGCATCAATCTGGAAGCGTCATAAACTATGATGATTAGAATTGAAAATAGCTAGGAATAAGTCAACGAGAGCTTTAAAATGTTGCTATAATGGTTTATGATAATGTTTTATTTAAGAGGCCATGTTGTCAATGGAGTTAAATGCTTTATATCTGTTTTGAGGGGAAAAAAGTATCTGCATGTGTGATGTTATTTTGCCATCTCAGTTTGATACTATTGTAATACATGGTTTAATTTATTGTTAAACAAAACATGTGAAAATACGCATAAGAAAAAAAAATCAAAAGTAAAATCTGCAGTTTCGAGGATGGGTTTACATGAGTTAATTAATGAATTGACTGCATTTTTATGGATCAAAGTAGTCCTCGATAAAGGATATTTGGCAAATATATAAAATGGTTGGTGGCATGTAGATTTTTTTGTTGTGGCTCTACAAGAGTGGCAATTCTATGATAAGGGTTTCTCTATATATATATATATATATATATATATATATATATATAGTGGATTTAAAGGAGAACATTTCTTTTCTCAATATAATAAATGTTATTTGGAAAAGACGGTGAAAATTGAAAGTAATAGAAAGATTCTAAAAGGATAAATTTGTAATATTATAGCATTATTAATAGCATAAAATATTATAAATCCTATTCACACTTATTAATTGTTTAAAAATGCTGGTAAGATTAAACATCTGTATCCATATCTTGACAAAAGAGAAATTGAAATCAATAAATACTTTTTATCAGCTGCCTAAACTGTTTTAAATCATTGAAATGTTTTAAAATATATAAATATTTCCTTTATAACTCAGTGACTTCTAACTAATAACTTTGTTTGCCCATTTTTTCCTTTAGCAATTCTTCCGGTTACCATAGGTAACAGGTACATGCGGTGAAGCTATGGAAAGTGATGCACTGACGTCATAGATTTAGAATCATGAATCCCTAAAGAAGAGATCCGGTAAATCGGATGGATGGCCTCACTTTCCATAGCAGCCTCGCCCGGTTGCGTGACACTAAATAGCCGATGATGAAGTTTTAATGTATCTCTGACGTATGGTTTCAACTCGAGGCTCCCTTCAAACTCTTTTCTCCATGGGATACTGATTCTCCAGAGCAATTTCCTTTCGATTCAATATCCGTGACTCCACCACGAATAAAGCCCCCGCAATAAACTCCAGGATGACCCCCACGAATCCCAGCCCAAAGGACCATGAGATGTAATTATTTTCCCAGTCCGGCATATAGTCCCGGGCATCCCCGTACACCCCGAATATGATGAGTGCAATGCTTCCCAGGGCCCCCGAGGATATCAAGTCAATGCCCGTCCACTTGAGGATCCGGACCCTGTAGAAGTCATCGATGCAGAGGACGTAGATAAGTATGAGGAGAACGGCGAGGAGAAGGCCCGTGAGGCCCAGCGTGTAGAAGATCTGCGTTACCACGAAGAAAGGAGGCTGGATCTCGCTTTGTACGATGGCGTATTCCTCGAGGAGGATGTGCTTACATCCGTAGAAGCGAGTGTCATACTGATGACGCATGTCGTGGAAGCCATTAAAGCAGACCTCCCAGAGCCCCAGGTTTGTGAATTTGGGGTGGGGCACGTTCTCTGAGGGTGCGGACTGGAGCCAGTATGGGGAGAAAAGGATATGAGGATGAAAAGACTGCTCAGAGACGTGATTCCGAGGGTGGCCTTCAGATTCTTTGACATATATTCCAGGTCTTCCATCATGGGCTGATATCCCTCTGTTGATATATATATACCTATATTCGTTGTATACAATTGACTCCCAGGTATAATGAATAGCTTTTTTATACCTGGTAAAGGTATGGGACATGAAGGTACTTAAGCCTGAAGATCATTTCCCGCCGTATAATGTTAAATTCAACAGGTAAAATTCCTTTTTTTTTCATGCTATAATACCCCACTTTTACTAATGTATTTTTAATTAAATGTACAATACATTAAAATACGGATTAACAGAATCTAATAGAATATTTGACAAAAATAACGGAAGGGTAATGTTCATAATATGAAAAGGATTCAAGACAGGAAAATGGTTATAATATTTATATTATTCGATGTACATTACTATTCCTCAAATACCTTCCTTACTCAGGGGGATGTTAACGCTAGAACTACCAGACAATTGACCCCCTCTTGAACAACCATTAGGGGTCATCAATGACCCATATAATAATTTAATAGTTTTTATTCATAACTTTATATTTACAAGTAAAATATTAAGAACATTAAATTGACATATATGTTATTTTTCTTCTTAACAATTTTAATATTACTATTTGGTATTTTTTTCAGTAATTTTACTACATTTTCAACAAACAGAGCATTTATATACAGTATATTTATTGAAAGTATTACATTTCCATGGCTAAATCTTGCAAAAATTAAGGACGAGTAATTTTTATTTGAGATATAGAATCTAAGCGTTATTTCACGATAGGTCTTATATGTAAATATCATGGTTACCAATTGAGCTACAAATGCAAAATTTTAGTATGTCAAACGTAACATAAAATTAAACAGCTACAGGAAATATCAAAGTTCGGCCATACCTGTGAGGCCAGAAATCCCAGTTTTAATCTGTATAAATGTCAAAAATGATCTCCTTGGTAGTTTTAGTGTTAAAGGAAGACATTTGACTAATCGCATTAACATAATTGACTATAACCTTGTACAAATCCATTTGTTATCATTAAATTGAATTTAGAGTATAAAATAGACATTTAGCTGGGTTTTTTTTTGCTTATTTGTTCTATAAATTATCCTTACAATTTTGTTTTGTTATGGCAAATTCATTGTCTAATAATAATTCAAGTTTTGTGCAATTTTCATAATGATCACAATAAACATATCTTTAAAACAAATATCAATTTAATAGTAAAGGTCAGGAAAATAATAAAAAATAAAGCTTAATGTTGATTTGTCGTTCATTTGTAATTCTTCCCGAAAGTTTTGAAAATCGTTATTTTTATGGTAAATATAGTAAAAATGACTGTTTCAAAACTTTAATATCTCTTTCCATTTTGGACGTACATATAAAAAAATAAAAACTTATTTGGAATCCTTGAGATAATATTTACATTTTGGACCAAATTATTTTAAAATGGCATTTATAATGAGGACATGAAAGGTGATCGAATGGCGAAAAAAAGTAATACATAAGTTTACTAATAGCTTTTGGGTCCGTTGAGAAGACACTTAACGTTATGCGATTGTGTTCAAATTTTCACAAAATGATCTTTATATATATATATATATCAGACTTGTTTGATTTGTATATATATATATATATATATATATATATATATATATATATATATATGACGAACGACAGGAAAATATATATAGTACCTTGCAAGTTTGTACTTATGTTATTAAAGGGATATTTCATTTTAAAAAAATTGAGAACAATAAAAATATAAATTTTCAAAATCATCTATAAACACTATAAGCCCAAATGAACTCAAGAAATGGTGTGCGTCTCGTCAGGTAGTGCGACAAAGCGTCAAGCTTAAGTGGCCAATCTAGCTTTAAAAAATATAATCCTTTGTCAAGCTTGGTAATATATAAAATCTTATGTACTATCATAAAAGGATTAACATGGTGCTATTTAAGCTCTCTATCTGTTTTACTAAATAAAAATTCGAAAAGATCGATTCCGGTCCTTCACAGGTGTCACGGCAAATCTATCATTTAAGTATGAGCTACAATAAAAATAAAGACTGCATTAGCTTTAATATTATTATTTTGATGAAGTTTTGACTTCTTCCTTTACTTTATTATTATCCAAAATGGCAGCAGCGTGCCACCTTTATTCAAAGGTCTCCTATTACTCTGATTGGTTGATATCACGATGACGTATTTATTCAGAGTGTGGCCAGAAGAAGAAATGAAAAAATAAATCAGGAGTAAATGGCCTAAAAGGCCGTACTTTCCCCCGGCCATTTCTTCCTAATATCACATATGGCTATTATTGATAAGTTATTCATTCACACATGAAACCTAAATAAAGGAGAGCTTCCGTTTAGTGTTCTTATTTATTACACGATGTGTTTATTTTATGTGTCTATGTTTTTGGGTTTCTCCATCACTGATTTCTGTCGGAGTGGGATTCTACTACTTTCAGTCAGTTTTCTAGAGCAGGAAACCATTTAAAGTTCTCCTTCCTATCTACTTCTTACAGCCCCCCCCCCCCCCCCAAAAAAAAAAAAAAAAGAAGAAGATTTTAAACGGAATTTATGAACTTTTACTATATTTATGTGATATTAATTGAATTATGAATTTAATTATGTTCTTTTCTTCATGTGTTTTGATTAATTATTCTAATGTTTTGTATATATTTTGAATAAATAATAGTTACTATAAATAATTTAGTACTCTATAGAAAACTGGTTTATTTATAATGTTAAATGATATTACTGCAGTGTCCCCGATATTATCGATATATTTAATCACAACAGTATTAATAAAAAATAATATATATTAGGGTTTTGTCGACGTTAGGAGGAAATGGCTCAGGACAATACGGTTAGGAAGAAATGCCGCAAAGAAGAAAAAAGACCAGGGAGAAATGGTCCAAAAGTCAGAAAAGGAAAATTATGACTTACGGAAGAAATGACCCAAATGCAATTATAGGCAAGCATTTGAGAGAAAGTAGTGTAAAACACTATTTCGCATCTAAATCGAGTGTGTACTTACTAAATTTAGATGAGAAAATAGTGTTTACTATTTAAGTCCAAGGGAACTTAGACAAATGTTTTTTTTTGCACAAATAAAGCTTGTTGTAACATATTTGACTGGGTATAAATTATTTCTAATTCAAGACATTATGATCTAGAGAACCGTCAATAGCTTTGAACCACTTTCACACCCCTGCTGATAGTCTTTAAAATGCTCCTTCGGAGCCATTGATCGGTCCACATTTAATGCATTTCAAAAATAATAGTGATGACATAATCATGGAAACTGGAATATTTACCAACCAGGTTTTAGTCAGAGAGTGATAAAAGAAAAAGTGTAATAATATACTTAGCTAACCCAGACTAAAGCTTTAAAGGAAAAAGTGGTGCATCAAGAGCTTTTGTTCTGATTTTTTAATTATTTATTGGCCTCGTTTAGTTTTATTTATCTCTATACGTCATATTGTCCAATACAAACAATTCTTTCTATCTCTATAATCAACTTACGATGACGTAATACGAAAATAAACTTTGTTTATATTGGGCACAGAATACAGCTGAACGATGTTTTTCTATGGAATATCTCCACTCCTAAACATCTAAGCTACAAAATACCAATCCAACGAAAAATGGTATATTATTTTATTAATAGACATTTTTTCTAAATAGAATGCTTATTTAGTTACACCGAAGAAGTAATTAAGGAAACGAAAGTTCGTTTGATCGTTTCCCTAACTCCCCCAAACGATTTACAAAATCTTTAATGAGTAATTTTAAAGGATCAGGGAGATGTGTTTGAATGGAGATGGCGGAACCATTTTCGCCATGTTTATTTTATTCACCAAAACGTTTTATACATTTCTTAAACTTGCAAGATAGATTATGACAAAAAAAATCCGTAGATGTATCTTTGAGGCTTTAAATAATGTTTTAGAAAAAATATTTTTGGAAAATTCCTTTTTCATATACTTCTTTCATGCAATGTTTTCTACGATTTATTACCTCCGCCTAAGGAGGTATGGTTTTCCCTGGCGTTGATTTGTTTGTTGGTTGGTTGGTTTGTCAGCAGGATAACTCAAAAGTACGGAACGGATTCGGATGAAACTTTGTGGAGTTGTTAGAAATGCCAAAAGGAACAAGTGATTAAATTTTGGCATCTCTGAGTACAGAATTAAGATGCAAAATGAGCTAAATACTAATAAATATTTCAAGTTAGCCTACTCTGCCAATAGATGTCGCTGTGCTGTGCTCTCCTCTTTGATGACGTCAGTTTCTTTTTCTTAATGCCTTTTTCTGAATATCCTCTGAAAAAATAATACCCCTTAGATCTCAATTATTACCTCCGCCGAAGGAGGTATTGTTTTCACTGGCGTTGGTTTGTTGGTTGGTTTATTTGTCAGTAGGATAGCTCAAAAAGTACGGAACGGATTCAGATGAAACTTTGTGGAGTTGTTGGAAATGCCAGAAGGAACAAGTGATTAAATTTTGGCATCTCTGAGTACTTCTTTAAGATGCAAAATGAGCTAAATGCTAATAAATATTTCAAGTTAGCCTACTCTGCCAATAGATGTCGCTGTGCTGTAAAATCGTGTGCCGGGAGCGTCTTCCTCTCGGAATTTCCGTCGAGGGGAACCCTCCCCGTCACTCTACGCCGCCCCAGTCGTGAAAAATCCGCCTCGGAAGGCTCATAAGGACCCCGTGACGGCGGAGGTTTGCACTCTCTGAGTGTATATATGCCTCTAGTTGATAATGTGGCACGTTGGAATTGGACAAAATTGTATGTGGATGATTTAGGATTGCTCAGAAATATTTTTGAGGGTGTGGTTCTTCCTGGAAAAAATATATACTACAAAAAAAAAACGTTTATTCGGTATTTCCTAGATACTTAGTTACATATTGCTCAACAGTTCTATGGATAAGTTTAATTTACAAAGGGAATATTTGGGCCAAAGCGGACATTCTTAGAAAATCCCGGGCAAGACGATCGAATAGCATCCACTGTTCTTTTTTAAGTAGGCTTTTGACCCTAAGATATACATAAATAAAATCCATTCAGCGGAAGGGAATATTGAACGCAAATGGTAGAATTTGACGATAATATTTTGTAGGAAAAGAGATACATACATTTATATTCGATTGAATCCAATAACATAATATGTACATTTTGGCAAATAGTTCATGGCTCCACTGCGTCGTTCTTGGAGGACGTTGATTTTTTGTTTGTCTTATCGCAATTATAATCAGTTTAAATCCCTATTCGTATAACAATATACGATTTGTAATATATGTTTTTATACCTTGTCACAACTGCGTTGTTATGTTCAGGGAGAATCTTACTCGTTTGATTGGGTCAAAACAATCTTATCATCGAACGACATATCCTTAATCATATATGGATACCTATTGCGTCAAGAAGAGGTTTTCTATTTATTGTCTTCTTTTTGGTAAATGACTGGTTTTCCTGATTGTATAAGCAAATAATAATTTATAGTTCAAGTATTATTCATCTTTATGGGAAATATATATAACTTCATACATTCTAACTCTAGAGAGAGACTCTCTTTCTCATGCTTTAGTAACGCTTATTTTTTTTAATAATAAGATTTTAGTGGAGCTTTAAAAAACTTTTCACAATTTTATATTATTATTATTGCTAAATCATCCTTCAATTCAATCCACTTTTAAAATGTTTTGGACTGCCGGGTTATGCCCCAGGAATACTTTACTTTTCTTAGGTACATTGCTTCATTTTAAGGGATCTGAGGGAGGTGTTGAGCTTTAGAAGTTATCTACTTTTATCGGGGGGCTTCATACCGTGATGATCAAAACATGGTATATTTTTCTAAAATTTCGATCACTCCAAAATATTAACATAATTGATATTTCACAGAAGATAAATAATATAAAATCTGAAATAAAGAAATATTTTTTGTTGAAAGACAGAAATACACTGGGGTTTTTCTGTTGTCAGAGCTGGAATTACCAATTAATAGTTGGTAGACGGTGGGACCGACGACAGATGTTGTCCATGGCCACCAATCATTTTGAACTTATGAAAAATCTACCGAATTTACTACGAATAGCATGTTTTTTGTCAGAACTCGACAATGAATTGCAATTATTTCCTTCACAATAGATTGTACGCCTCGTAGATTTCTTCAGAATCAACCGATACCGCCTAGATATAATAGATTTATCATAAATCTACCTATCTACCCCGATAGAACACAGTTTGCTCCAGACCACTGATATTAGCGGTGGATTTTTTCCCTACGGAGTCCCAGCTCTGTTTCTTTCATATAATCCCGTTCTTGGGAATATTTATTATCATATATTTCACAACTATTTGAGGAGAGCGTCCATTCAAAGAAAATCCACTTCTATTTGGGCCCTTTGAAAGGAACGTGATTGCGGGCACGCTCAGAGATTGAATATAATTATTTGAAGGTATCGCAAATGAAGAAGAAAAAAGTTGTTTTCCTTGTAAAAAATATATTTCCTTCAGCATCAAAAACCATTTAACGTTGGTTGAGTCCCGTCCACCGTCATTTGGCGTCATTAAATGACATTAACTCCACCTAGAATGAGAGGAATTTTGGTTTCATTGGCTCTGCTCTCTGGTAAGCGATTTTTTTATCCTTTTAAATATTACTTCATATAAAAAACGCAAGACAAAGCAAAATGGTCCTTTTAAATATATGTATTGATATACAGTCAAATCCGCTATTGCAGTCATTCAAGGGAGTCGTTAGATATAAGTGGCCGCTAACACAATATGTTAAAAAATGGGTGGCCACTATATGGACGAGCGGCCGTTATAGACAGATGATTGTATTTATATATCACTTGATTATAACATTGTCTCTTAGAAACTCATTAGACTCCTTACATGGGCTCATATCTCATGAACCTACTTAAAGTGATGTCAAGCGTGACGTAAGCCATTGCTGTTGTTACTTTTCATCCTTAAAACTCAAAAAAATTATATAGGTCAGAAAACGTTTCAATTTTTTTAAAACATATTCCAAACAGATATTAAGAGCTCAAAATACTTTGTGGAATCCTTGTGGTCACTTAAGTATTGACCATGAATATAATTGTCGCAGTAGAGATGGAGATCCAATAGAATCGTTGACTTTTCTGGTTGATATTACGATCCTAATCTCTTCTAGGAGAGAGGACGACTAAAATATGGAGATATTATTTTTCGATGCACAACTACTTATTAATTTTCGATTTCTATTCTACGTTTTGGTGGAAATTATTTAATTTTTGTGTTCAAGGAAGCAAATGCGACGCAATGTTTTACCTATGTAATAATAATTTGATACTCATCGGAGAAAAAATCGGACATGATAAAAATGGTTTGAATAACATCGTCAAACATCTCCATATTTAAGTCGTCATCCCTCCCATAAGAGATAACACTCCTAATCTCTTCTTGCAGAGTCGTTGATTCTTCTGATATAGATCACGATCTCATCACTCCTAGAGAGGATACGATCGTGATCTCTACCAGTAGAGTCAACGACTCTACTGGTTCTCCATCTCTACTGTGATATATATATATATATATATATATAAAATAACACCTCTTCATACATATATATTATGTTATTAAAATGTGTTTTTAATGACATCTCATTTCCCCAATTAGATTATCTCAATTCAGTTGCAAGATACGAAACAGACTCTCTTACAAAAATGCAGTTAAAACGAAGTGAGTTATATCAACAAAAGAAGATTGCCCATAAAAAATAAACTGGTTTCCTCATTCTCTCTCGCACTAAAGTCAATAATAATAACAATAATGTATTGAACTAAACCAATACCTGTCAGGAGGTGTTTGCATTCATTGTCGTACACACAATGAATGGGAGGTTTAGCGTACATTTGTATGAAGTTTCTAGGCTCTATGTTACATCATTACGACTTTTTCCCATTCAAACAATAATTTAGACAAGTTTTATTTTGATAGTAGATCTTCAAATATATTGCATGTTGGTCGATTTTAAGGATATATACATATATATATACACACATATATATACATATATATATATATATATATATATATATATATATATATATATATATATATATTATATATATATATATTATATCACATTAAATAGAAAGGGGAAAAAAAACCAGCTGTCGATTAGAAAACATAGAGGCATCTTTCTTGTATCTCTCTGGCATCTTTTTTATTATTAAAGTATCAACATAATCACAAACTTCTCCCTTTTTCTATTATAAATAAGCTGTTGCTATTATTATTTTTCAGGCTTGTGAGCGTTCAGCTTTTTTTTTGCGTTCAGCGTTCCGTTCAATGTTTTTGCGTTCAGCGTTCCGTTAGCGTTCAGCGTTCAAATATTTAAAAAATAACAATGTGTAATTTTGAAAAATGGAAGTACTATTTAGGGTTTTATAATAAAAATGAGCCCGAACAGACTTTCAAATGATATAAATTTGTTGACTGGATCTAACCCAGGGGTTCCCACCTGGGGTCCGCAGAACGTCTATATTCACTACATAAGAGGGTCGCCAGACTGGAGATTTTTCTATAGGGGGGTCGCCAAAGAAAAAAGGTTGGGAACCCCTGATCAAACCCCAACTTGTATATATTTTTTCCTGACCCGTAACAAATAATCATTATATTAATAGTTTCCATATATAAAAGACAAACACGCCAGTCAGCATGAAAGAAACTTAACTATTTCAATCTTATTAAAACAACTTCAGATCAAATATATTTGAAAAAGTGTCGAGATGACCAGACTCGCTTATTTTCGAATAACGGAGTCCGAGTTCGATATTAAGAATCTGCAAAATAGTATTTTAAACCTTCGATGTATGAGTAACTGGATCCCTACTTTCTTCCGTAATGGATACATTACATTTTAAATATAATCATATTTAAGGTGTAATAAATCAAGACAAATACGAGATCAAAGCTATATAATACAAATTAATATTATAAAACAACATTATATGAATGCATCTTATTTTAGAGAGATGTATTTTTTAATCATCTTTGCAATATAAAACACATTTAATATTATATAAACACGAATCAACCATTTACTACATTAAATTGAAGTTAATATCGTCTTCGTCATTAGAAAATAACTTAATCTCAATATCAATTATTAACATTAATTTATGCAAGGAACAAACAAAACGCAAAATATTAACTGCAACTGTTGTAAGGGTAATTTTTTGTCTGATCAATGGCGTCAAATTATCTTTTTTAAAGTAACAACAAGTTTCTAGGTCGCTTGGCCTATGGGAATGTGCAAAGAATTGATCTTACATTCCTCAGAGTACTTTGGTTGAGACATTCGCGACCATCATGGCGCCTTAAAAATCTATATATCTGCTATATCCAGGAGAAGCCAAAATAATAATTATCATCTATAGTCATCATACATCCATATACAATTGTGACGTGCGAGTATAAAATGTTTACCAAACTATGCTAATACTAGGAAGCGTACAGGGACTAACCTTGTAGATATATATTTTGTTTGCTCGTAGACTGTCATTATTCTCCATGACGAAATGAAAAAAGCTGAAGAATTAATACTGTCCTCGTATCCGATTCCTAAGATTTTAACTCTCGAGCCCTCCTATCCGAGTCCTAATATTTAAGTTATCGAGTCCACGAATCCGAGTCCATCAAAATGAGCAAATCCATGATTCCGAGTCCACAGCCCAGGGGAATATCCCGTAGTCAGACTTACTCTCAACTTATTTCAACAATAGTTGCATACCTAAATACTAAATATGTTGTTTATTTTGTAATAAGAATGAATTATAAAAGGGCCATGCAATTGTGTGTAAATTTTG
>CP045903.1:8401947-8423553 GCA_013387185.1 Caligus rogercresseyi
GTGTTGTTGTTGCTTTAAAAAAAGATTTTTTGACGGCATTGATCAGACAAAAAATTACATTACAACAGTTGCAGTTAATATTTTGCGTTTTGTTTTGTTCCTTGCAGTAATGTTAATGTATAATTGATATTGAGATAAGTTATTTCTAATGCGAAGACGATATTAACTTCAATTTATGTAGTAAATGGTTGATTCGTGTTATATAATATAAATGTGGTTTATATTGCAAAGATGATTAAAAAATACATCTCTCTAAAATAAGTGCTTCATATAATGTTGTTTTATAATATAATTTGTATATTAGCTTGATCTCGTATTTGTCTTGATTTATTACACCTTAATAGATTATATTTAAAAATGTAATGTATCCATTACGGAAGAAAGTAGGGATCCATTACTCCATACATCGAAGGTTTAAAATACTATTTTGGCAGATTCTTAATATCGAACTCGGACTCCGTTATTCGAAAATAAGCGAGTCTGTCATCTCGACACTTTTTCAAATATATTTGATCTGAAGTTGTTTTTAATAAGATGAAATAAATAAATTTCTTTCATGCTGACTGGCGTGTTTGTCTTTATATAGGGAAAACTATTAATATAATGATTATTTGTTACGGGTCAGGAAAAAATATATACAAGTTGGGTTTGATCAGGGTTCCAACCTTTTTTTCTTTGGCGACCCCCCTATAGAAAAATCTCCAGTCTGGCGACCCTCTTATGTAGTGAATATAGACGTCTGGCGGACCCAGGTGGGAAACCCCTGGGTTAGATCCAGTCAACAAATTTATATCATATGAAAGTCGGTTCGGGCTCATTTTTATTATAAAACCCCTAAATAGTACTTCCATTTTTCAAATTACACATTGTTATTTTTTAAATATTTGAACGCTGAACGCTAACGGAACGCTGAACGCAAAAATATTGAACGGAACGCTATTATTTTTTGAACGCTGAACGCAAAAAAAGCTGAACGCTCACAAGCCTGATAAATACATAACATCACGTTCAGACTGATTGCAGTAGGAGGCCCAATCGGCCAACTATTGCGAGGGCACCACAAGTTTAAATATTTTTTACATGTGCCCGCACTGAATATATATCTATACTTATGTATAAATGTAATATTATGTGTAGCAATAAATTATTTATTTATATATATGTATATATTGTGTCGCCTTGTGAGCCCACCCGAGAGTTCTAAAACTCTGACGGGAAGTTTAACGAACCGTATTGCAAAATATAATAATTTATTCATACAGTTGTTATCTATAACATAATATAAAATATATACAATACAAAAAAAAATACTTTATTGTAGACACTAGCCTCCACTGGGACATTAAATATTACCAGAGATATGCCTTCGGTTGGAAGTAAAAAACCGTTTATCTAAAACTGCAGAATAAAATTAATTTTTGTATAAGGAAATATTGATAATAGGAATTTTTAATAAACGACACTTTTGAATAGAATGCATTTTTAAAGGAAACTACTGACTTTTGGACAAATCTTAGGAATCAAAATAGCTTTATGAAGCATTAAAGAGTCCATTTGTTTAGTTTTATTCAATGAAACTAGTCAACTAAGGTCATTATATATTTTTTTCGTTCATATATAAAGGAGAATGTTATATAAAATAGACCCATGTGAGTATATCTCCAGTGTGCTACGGTAAGGTAGGCTTCGTAAGGAATAAATAATTACATCAGTTACTAGGAGTGGTGATGATCTGTCTGAACTCTTGAACACCCCTGTGGCTTAGAGCCCTTCGTCTTCATCTCGTCTCCACCCGACTTCTCCTTATCAGGTTCAAACAAATCTTTTTAAAGCTAGTGCGGAGGAGAAGGCTTCCTACCCGCAAAGGATTCTCAAGAATGGACCTCTTTGATTATAATCTTTGCCGAACAAGATCTCTTAACGTACGTTGATCCTAGAGACCTCACCCCCCCTCTTGTTGCAATGGATCCTTGATGCACTCCGTATCTCTAAAGCACTCTCGGGATCCCTGCAGTTCTTCAAATGCTACTACTATGGATCATCACGAGATCCCTATCAGGAGGAAGCAGCTCTCAAGCCAACACGCTGCACATAACTCAGGGAGGAGAGCTGCACAATGAAGGTGGATGGAGTTCATTGGAATCTCAAACTTCGTTTGCATCCTATGTTTTCTTAATACCATCCGTAGTTTGTTATTTATATTTCTATCTGTATTAGTGTCCTTTATTGTTCAATGTAAGAGAGTTCTTTTATGTTGCATGCTACAGCTTTTGTTTACTGCAGAAGAAGTGTTTTATTTTGATGTTAGATGGCGCTTGCATTCGAAGGATGAATGCTTTCACAAGAAGGTGTATACAAATGTTGTAATAAAAACACAAAAAGAGCTTAGAGATGTTACTGTATGTTACACGAATTTGAAAGATATATTTCTTACCTTTCAATAATGTTTCTTGACTCCACTATGTGGAGAATAACCCATTAATAATAACTTTATAATCTTACATGTATAAACAAGATTACATGACAGCTATTAATACCTAAATTGAATGTTCAAGGCAACGTTGACGAAGAAGCGTATTGAATTTATACATTCTCATAATTTAATGATGTTTAGAGCTTTAGCGAATGTGACATTTATTAAAATTATTATTCCACGCTTGGAATACCCTAAGGACCTTCTGAATCTCATATTAATGCTTCCAGTGTATATTAAAAATAGGTATATGTACAAATGTGATCCATAACACATCATTTCACTTGCAGACGTTTAATCATCAACTCCGATATAAGTAACTCCTTCAACTGAACTCTACCTATGTCATAAGCGAATCCTTATGCGAGTATATATTTAACCCGTATCACCTATTTGTTTAAAAATAATAATGCATACTCTCATACTTAATGAAATAATGATTATCATATCTGTTTATAAAATGGATAGTCACTCTAAAAGGAAATTTAGTAACCAGCTCTTTCAAAAAAAATATTTTTATTGGTGAAATTAGTGAATTTTGGTTTTATTTCAGAGCAACAACGCCTAAAATTTATTTATTTTTATTCGAGCCTCAAGGTCACTTAACCCCCAAAAATGCCTCTAATTATAAATGAATTAAATATCGCAAAACATATTATATAACATTATTATTATGTTCTTGGAAATGGACGTTGAATGTTTACTTAAGTGAGCAACAATTAAGGAAGTGCTTGAAAGTAAAAGGCCCGTAATTACTTGTTTATGAATATAAATGTAGCGAAAACGTCTTAGAGTAGAAAGTAAATATTACTAATGTGGGGAATCCCTTCAAAAGTTATATGTTTGGTAAATGTTTATAATTGGTTTAATTCAATTAAAGAAGAAAACAAAATGAGGATTCTCTCATTAAGTATGAAGTACTTCAAGGTTTTCTTTAATTTGATAAATTGGTTATTGTTCCAGAAATGATGCTATTATTTTCCCCTCCCCAGAAAATGGTGCCTCTATTTTATTTGACCTATAAAATTAGAAAAATAATTTTCGAGATGGTTATATAATAACGATTATTATTTATCTTCATGTTCTTTAATTTTGGGGACAAGTGAGTAGTAGAGAGTGAAGTAAAATGTGATGAACTTTGTCCAAAGATATTTTTTAAATGGGATTCAAAACAGTTGAAATGTAATAAAGTGGTAAAATGAAGTAAAATAATTGCAAAATATATTTATACAATATATATATAATTTATACTAAAATAAAAGTTTATTATTTAGGGTATTAACTCTTTTGATAAGTAATCTAGTCACATTAATAATCGGCTTGGTAAATAAACATATATAAAAAATCTTAATAAGCTAAACTCTGAAATATTTGTATTTGATCTAAAGGATCATATCTTGATATTCAAATTTTAAAGTATTTATGATATGTTACTTTTTCTCATAATTGGTACATAATTCTGATTTTTATCTATGTGTGACAATATCTCAATTTCGCTCGAAGGTGTTTCGATGTATATTTCAATAAAATAGCAGAGTTTTCCATAATATAGATAGATTACGTATGCAGATATTCTGAAATATCTCTTCACAAATTCAATATTTATAATAAATCACAGCAATTTGCAGCAATCATTAAGAGTATCAAATATGACTAAATTTTATTACAAAAGGAAAGCATTTTTGCAAATATTATTTAATCTAAATTATTTAAACCAGTCTTTTATATCTTGAGTAACCAATTTAAAAAGTGATTATATATGTATATATTACGTTGTTTTCAGAACAGACTAAATTGAAATAATTACGTGATCCGGGGATCAGTCCAAATATAGATCAATGAAGAAGTGGAATATATAAATACAAATGGTACGTTAGTTTGAAAGACCAAAAGCTTTGTTAGTGATCTCCAAAACAACACTAAGGATTCGAATATTCTATTCAATCATTTTAACATCGAATACCATGTGATGGAATTAAGAGATGGAAATTAATATATTTTATTAGTGAACGTATTTCATTACATTTACTTTTTAATTAAACATATAATTAAATAATTATTTTTCATAAATTTCCATCAAACATATCTGCAAGGATTAAAAGTAATATTAACATATTTGAAGAGTTCATTAATATATTCGCAACGTGGAAAGCCTTAATAGTCACTCAACCTTGCCCCAGGCTTATTTACAATAATAATTTGAACTGAAGTTTTTTTGGATTTCTTGACCAAAGTGCGTATGATGCTCCGAATCATTAGATTATTAGCTCCTAATTATCTGATTTGAAATGTCGTATTGCACAAAAAACAAGTGAGGAGTGAGTAATTTATTGTCACAGAGATCAAACTCCAATGCAAATGTTTAAAATCGATTCCCAAATATGAACTCTTATTTAATTATTTAATACCAAATATGAAAATCATTTCATAATATCTCATATATATATTTTTAGTGGTTCCTCAATAGATAATTGATTTTCTTTTGATTTGAAGCTACTCAAACAAAAATTGTAAGTCCAGGATGGAGTATTTTCGAATACAAGCCGGAAATCTAAATCTAAAATGATTTTAATATGTTGAAATGCATAAGTATACATTTAAGTTGTGTGTGTCTGAGAAATATCCAAAATAAAACTTTGTTATGATTTAACCATCTCTAAAATAAGGATGTCTTAAATATTGTAATCAATTCTAACTGAAAGACTGTTTTTTACATTGATAAAGGCTTCAATTTTCTAACAGCATAGGATTCGGGTTCAAACTAAAAATGTTTTTTTGTAGTAAGGATAATTTTAGAGCTTCTTCAAAACTTGATTTATGGATTTGAATTCTGATTAAGTAAATAAAAGAATAGGGAAAATTAACAAATGTGTTTAACCCAATGTTAACTCATTAAGAATTAGTGACACATCATGATTTTATTATTATTAAGAAACTTAATTGATTTAGAGAAATCACATATTTCGAAATGCATAAATAAACATTTTAGTTTAAAATTGGACCTCTAAACAAAAGGTAAAATGCAAAAATTAACGATGAATAATATAAAATATAGCTTTAAAAAAAAGAACTTGTAATATGTATACATTAAAAATTATTAAGCAATAACACTATAAATCCACCCAATAACACGATAAATATTAAGGACATGACAGTAATATAATTTGGGAGTTCATTTACAGCCCCGACCTAAGATAATTCAGGATAAATCCCAACACCACCCTTAACATAAAAAGAGAACTGGGATAAAATATTTTTAATTTTATTTTATTAGATACTTTGAAAATTTCATTTGTTCGACGGCACAAGAAGGATAAAAACGAACTAATTGACCTGTATAATTCCAAGTGTCATTATTTGACTTTGGAATTTTTATTGTAAGAGCCGAGTTACGAGCAGTGGTTGACTTTAAGATGGCTCCTTACAAACGAAGTTATCACTTACAAGCCTACGTGCCTACAGCTCAAAAGCGATATTTCCATAGAGCGCGTTTTTGATGAACTTCTGGGATTGGAATTCAACCCAAAGAGAAGGATACCAGACATAATATCTTCAGTAACCCCTTTGATGTTTAAAGAAATAAACTCCTTCAAGATGCTCAAAGCAGGACAGTTTGCAAAGCATGAGAAATTCTATTGAACAAAAAGTCCAAAGTCTTGCAAGGAGCATTAAAGAAAATAGTGCCTGAGGATACTTGAAACTGTGTTGTGAATATTATTCCATCATGAGTTTTTGAAACAGAGCGAATTATTCTAGGTTTCCAAGTTGTTGGGAGGTGTAATTCTTTTGGACACTGATCACAAAAAAAATTCGACTTCTTCTTTGGAAAATTTGAATCATATGAAACTAAAAATTTGTTATTCCAATTGAATATGTACCTCACTTTAAAAAACAAATATATGTAAGTGGAACTCCACTTGTCTACTTCACGAGTGGAATATTATTAAAAGAGCCCTTAATGAATTGGTTTTAAATCTCTTTCAATGGCCTTATATCACTGCTAATTACACAAAACACATGTCAATTCAGTTAAGAAGGATCAAAAGGATAATGAAAAACTGTAGCAAGATTAAGTGCCTTCTCAATAAGTACTAAATCGATATAATAGTCCTCTTGGACACTCATAGACAATTTGGAATCTGTGTATCAACATGAATTGTGTTATTTTGTAGAGAAAAATAGTTTTAAATCAAAATATTTTTTATTTCTTTTACTATCTTCTGTGTCTACCTTATTATTTGACAATACTAGTTTACATGATGTCGGTTTCTTTAGCTTAATAAAAGACAAAAAATCATGATAAAGTGAACAAAATCTTCAATTTAGCATTTTTTGTGCCTATTTGTATCAATGGAATCCGTGTGATTATGAGTAATCATTATAGCGTGAAAGTTAGTCCATATAACCTATAATCTTTTCAATGAGGTTGACTAAAATTCACATTCCCCTCTCAGGAGGCAAACCTGCGGTCTCAACGCGTTTAGGACTACCAACCCCCAGACAATCATCCCCGGGCATTTACCCCCCGTTACTTATATTTATTATCCCTTAAAGTCCACTTATAAAGTCAACTATGTTATCTTTATGACAAAATTGCATTAGTGTTTAAAACCATAGAGATAAAAAGATATAGAGAGCTTATTCCCTTCATCTGTATTTTTGTGCCCCATATAAACAAGTAATTTGTATTACGTCATCGTAAGCTGATCATATAGATAGAATATATGTCAATGATCAGCTTACGATGACGTAGTACAAATTACTTTGTTTATATTGGACACACAAATACAGCTGAACGATGTTTCTCTGCTATTGAAGGGAATCGGCTCTCTATATCCTTATATTTCTATGTTTAAAAACTATGTTCCTAATATTGACCATACGTTTTATATGACCGATATTAGGAACATAGTTCTCAAACACTAATGCAAGAGACAACATAGTTAACTTCATAAATGGACTTTTAGGGATAAGAAATATTAGTAACTGGGGTTAAATGGTACGGGGAGTATAAGCCTGGGGGGGGGGGGTCATTGTCGGGGGTGCTAGTCAGGGAGTGGTAGTCCGGTTACGGGTCTCAACATTGAGAGTTGAACATGCCTTACCCCATTGATCTAAACACTCCCCTAGCAATTTTAGAAATCTTTATTTAGTATAATAAGATGTATTTCTTGTATTGTTTATAATTTCACGCTTAAAAATTAACAGTTTAAAAACAAATGGTATTCATTTTGCGATATTAAAATGAAATTTATTCATAAGGATATAATTTTTAACAAATGAGATACATTTTTTTTTTCTTGTAGACCGTCAAAACAAAAAAGGAGATAATATGATGCATATAGTCTAACTATAATATAAATATACTTTGACATATGTATGGATCAATGTTTCATATCATCAAAGTCCAGCTCTTCTTAATTAAACCACAAGAATAACTTCCATGCAATATATATTTTTTCTATCTAATAATAATAATATCCTCTTACTGTCTTAATTATGCATCATGTGTAACGTTAATAGCGATAAATAATTCATATGTGTACAAGTCAATAGTAGAAGTAGGTACTTGATGTTTATTACAAACATTCTTATGTTGTGTAATTAATATTGAAGCATCATTCGCTATATTTTTCATTATGTTTACATACATATTTCTAACTTCGTTATTTTTTACTGAGAAATTATTGCTCATAATTTACGTATGTATTTATTTTGAGGGGATACTTGAAAATAGTTCCATCTGAAAATATGAGAATTTAGAAGGACCAATTAATTTAGGGCTATTAAGTACTTGGGGTGATAAGTTGGTTTCGTTTATCAGGATCTTACTGCTTTTCAAAATAAGTTCAAAATGTTTGGAAACATATTCCTGAATATTAAAAAAAACGGCACAGAAACAATATACCAGAGCTGCGACTACCGAATGTAAATCGGTATTTATAACATGAAGCGTATCTGGTGTGAAGAAGTTGAACTTTGCAAAATAAGTAAACAACTCCGGAGCTGAAAGCGCATTTTATATCGGACAACGTAGAACAAAAGACAATTAAGGAAATAATTTGTTTGTACTTGCCTTCCATTTCATTCAAAATCTGAGTGCATATATGATTTATTTAAAATAACATGTATTAAATTTCAAAAATCTCTAAAACAATTATTTCAAATTATGGACTTAATTGTCTTTTGTTATAAATTGTCCGATACTAAATGCATATGAAGAAGTCACAGAGCAGATACATAAACAAATTTCTCTTTCTTTCTTATCTACCGCACCGATCGATATTCGGTAGATATATAATAAAATCTACCGAATATTGAATCGGCGGTACCGAATCCCAGCTCTGTAATACACTTATGTGATTCGGAAGTGCCAATACCCTCGGTTCTAATATTGAGCAAATTGATAAAATCGATATACGATTTAAAACAATATAATATATAATGAAAATGAGATTTAGCGGTTCAGAGAAACTAATCAAAACACATTTCTGGTTTATAATTTTTAAGAATCGGAAGCTTTAAAATTGTATCTTGGCCGATCTGTTGGATTTTATATAATAATAATATTGCTCTATTGCCAATATTTATATATCATTTATAAGTAATGTCAATAACAATTTTTTTTCTTTTTATATTAGTTTCAACCAGAGTTCATTCTGTAAAATGGGTGTCAGCTGAGAATGGAACAATCCCAGAGAATGCTGTGGAGTTTAAGCATTCCTTTACAGACTTTACGACTACAATCTACTGTCGGGCTAGAGATGAGGAAACCGTGAGTTATATTAATCAAATTACATTTTTATTGGCAATCCTTAAGAAGAAGGATCCCATTAGTGTTTTGAAAGGTTGCGTTGTTGGGTACTCATTATATATATATATCATATAATATATATTATATATATAATATATATATATATATATATATATAATATATATATATATATTATAGATAATATATCATTACAATCTCATTCTAAACATTTGAAAAATCATAAACGCAACATGGGAATCAATGAAGCAACATAACTCATTACTACTATTTATTATAATAACGGACACGTAGCAATATGGGCATTATAAATAAAGTTCACACAACCTCTGCGTACAAAACTGCCCTTGGAGTACCTATGAAAGTCCTTCAACACAATCACTGCCCTTATCAAAGAAAATATAAAAGAACTTTTATATTTCTTTGCCCCTTATCTACTCTTTCTTTTTGGGAACGTTGATAATTTTGTTTACATGACAAAATATAAATATCCACAACACAACCTTTCATAACAATAATGGGATCTTCAAACTTTTCTATAAATAACAATTTGCATGTTTTAAGGGATTTTAAACTATATTTATTTTCTAGGGCATTTTACATTCCGAATCATGCATGAAGGAGAAGACGCCTGTGAATATCCAAGAGTAAAGTCCGATAGCGTGCCTACTCCAGCCAGTATGAGGTATTATGAACATCATAATACTTATGATTCTTGTTCATTGAGCAGAAGGCGTTTAAAGTCTGTTCAACGGAAATGGTGCTGTAATTAAATAAGCAAAAAGGAACCTTTCCATTCTGTTTCAGTTATGCACTCAAAAAAGAAAGGCTTAAAAGGAAATGTTGTTTATAATATTATATCCTATATTATCCATGATATTCTTATAATGATAACAAAAATAAATGAATACAGAGCAGGCGCCTAATGGAGTCCCTGTTTAGAAACTCTAGGCTATAACTTATAAGGATATCAAAATATGTAGTTATCTCCAAGGTATATTGTAATAAAAGGTACGTCCAACTTGCCAAAAGACAGCTCACTTTTTGCTTGCCGATGGCTTTTGATAGCGTCACACCGGTACGGGGGAAGAATGCCATAACTAATGTGTTTCTTCCTTCACACGCCATTAAAAATCTATTGCTAAAATATATTTTTGATGACGTGAAAACTGATAATAAGATAGTTTCACACTCTATGAAATAAACATACTTTGTGTTCTATAGTCCTTGGTTCTCGAAAAACTCATCAATAAACATTATTTTTTTTAGCTTTCTAAGATTCACTTTACGTTCGAGGAGAAAAAAGTTCCCGTTTCTTATCCTTAAAAGTATGAAATTAATTCCTAAATGGGGATCCATTACCAGCTCTCACAAATGATATAGCAAAGGAATATATTTAAAAAAATATTTTATTGTCTACTCTTTCTCTTAGTAAACCTTAGTAGTTATGACATCACACTTTGATTTTCCACACTTCGTTTATGTTATCAACCATGGAGAATATTGAGTGCCGAATTCACGACTGAACGTGCTGAAATTCGGGATGTGTGTAAACGTCGTCCCAAGAAACATCATAGCATTTCGGCAAGTCTGGGATGTCCTGATTTTAAAATAAGTAATACAATTTGTATATATTTATATATACATATGTATATATATAAACTGAAGTAAATAATACAATTTTAATATATAACTAAAACAAAAAAGTTTTTAAATAAATGCCTTAAATAAAAATTAAAAAACACTACTGTCTGCTACAAACTATATAGGGGCACATTTTGCCATAGACCTGGCAACTTCAAATGATCCCCTTTTTGTTTTGGCATTGCGGAGGTTTATGGCTGCTATTCCAAATAGCTGCATCACTGGTGACGAATGTACCTACTAACTTAGGGAGAGGATATCAGATGAGCCGGTAGTCCGAGAACGGGTAGATCGGACCCCACCTTGGGCACTGAATAAAATCTCGCCTTCCGGGTTTCGATCACCATTGCTAACAACCTGGCTTGCAAAGCAAGTTATTTGTGTTTTCCCATAATATATGTAGCTTCACTCTCTCTTCCGTTCCTTCTTTCGCTGTCTTTCTCCAAACAGTGGAAATCTACAAACTCCCCGAATTTCAGCGCGTCCACTTCGGCACTCTATGCTGCTAATAACATTTATTAATTGTGTTTTCATTACAGGTTCTTTGCCTCGATGATCAAAAAGACCGAATTCATTTTTCGCTACCGTCAGCCCGGTGAGCCTCTTCCCCCGGTGCCGTTAAGTGTCACGACGATGAGATCTCTGAGTGCTATTTTGGAAGATCCATGTACTCCGATGGGATTTGCGAAGAAGAACTAGGGAAAATTGACGTACAAGAGGGCTTCATCTATGTCCCAGCCTACAAGGAACTTCACGCCTGTCCCTTCTTCCTCTACTTGACGGACTCTGGATCCGTTCAGAAGGACGGGCATCACGTTTATCCCCATGAGTTCTATAACCGATTCCTCCAATACTGAGGAGCAGCCTTAAAATGTCTTAGATAAACCCGAATAACTTACTTTTACAAACTCTATCTTCATATATACCAGACCTGTTGCCGTTCGCGAAAAATTGTCGTTCGTCGTTCACCAAAAGTTATCGTTCATCGTTCGTTTTAAGATTGAATTGTTCGTCGTTCATCGTTCGTTTGTCGTTCGTCATTCTGAAAAAATTAAGGACGTTTTTTTAGAAAGGAAATTTTTCCCATGAATAATAAAAATCTTTGTTGTTTTTTGGCGCCAAAACGAATAACGAACGAATGGATTTTTTTGTCGTTCGTTGTTCATTGTTCGCAAACGACGAACGATTGCAAAGGAACAAGAATCAACAAGTCTGATATATATGTACATTTTAATTGTATTCATACTTATATTAGTTCATATTAAATTATCAGTTCAGATTTTAGAAAGTAATTGATGAAGAGGGATTTCAATGTCCAATTACATAAGATTGAGAAATCTATTGTGTAACTATTTTAACTAACATAGTCTTTATTTATTGATGGAAAGTAAATGTACGTGATTATATAAGAATATTAAAATAAAATAAAACATTTATTAACATTAAAAGTGTTTTGGCCCAACTGTTTATATAAAAGAGTGTTTCATTTTTAGTTGCCTTTTTCCACCGTACTAATGTATTCATTCATCGTTCAATTCACGATATATATATATATATATATATATATATATAAGACACCTATCGGCCTATCGTTTTTTTCTATAAAGAACTACCGTAATATAACAGACGTTAAAAACAAATATCGTTGGACCTCTAGTAAAAAATTACAAGCATTTTAGTTTTAAGAATAGTATCTTTAAGCTATTTTTTTAAAAGAAATGCCACGAATGAATGAGGTTAAGACCAAATGGTGCCCTCAGCTTTGTTTTCATCGACATTTATCTTTAAAAAGTGTCATGAATGCATTCAATTCAACAACATACTTTCAATATTCTCTCCAAAAAGAAGAAGAAAGGTTATTGCTCTCTCTCTCTCTCTCTCTATTAGGTAAAATGAAGTAAACTTAAAGAAGAAACTGAACTCCCCTTGCATAGTTTCTAGGGAATATATTCATTCTCACAGATGGTACTTTTTGCTCAACAGTTTCTCAATGCATGGTCCTCTTGAATTAAGCCTAATGGAATTTCTGTCTAAATGAAATTAAACTTCATGAGAGACATTGCGTTCTTCAATAGATTTTCCATAAAAAATAAAAATCAGAATTCAATCCATCGAATCTGACATGTAAAACCAAGGAGAATATAAATAAGGTGAGTCAAAGAGGAAATCTTTGACTTATGCTCTTGATCAAAAGGAATAATTTTGTGACGTCACGAATGCTACAATGAAAAAATATTATTTTTTAGTGCTATGATTTAGTAATTATTTCTCAACTTTATCTTTCAATTGAAAATATTTCATTACAATATTGTTCTGTGCTAGTTTACAGAACCCATGTTGCATGAAAAATTTGTTAAGTAAATGATTATCATTAGTATTCATTATTTTAAGTAATTAGCAAATAATTTCAAACAATAAACATAATTTTTAAACTCAAATTTTCATTTATTTCAAGAAATTTATAAATCACAATATTAGAATTCTACATATGTACATTTAAAAAAGGGAACATAAGAATATGACTAGAATTACGCTAATTAGTAACCTGGCCTATGTGTTTAAGTTCTCACTAGCATTTTACAGCTTATTAAGAAAATTGACTCGAATCCGTGTTCTTTTTTATTATTACGAAAGCAATAATAATTTCTTTTGACCAATTTGGATATAATTTGATAAGTGGCTTAAAAATTCTTAGAAAAACATGGGGTCTTTATCGATTGCGTCTTGATGGCTATTGTGAAAAAAATGGAAATGATTTTCAAGGAGGTGGCAGAACTTCAAAAATCGGGAGAAGGGGCGGTAATAATTCAATCCAAGGACCTTGTGTTTCTTCAAATCCTTCAATGTTACTCGTCTGTTTCCCCAAATGTGGGTGGAGGTCTTAAAACTTCCTGAGTATCCAGCAATATAGGAGAGACCCTCGTTGGAACAGTCATTGGAATTTTTCCTGTGTTTGCCGACTAGGCAGAGGAAGGAGTTTCCGTGAGCGCAAATACTCAAAGGCCCGGGTACATATGCTCCGTAGAATGAGGGCGGTAGTTACATCGTCTATTGAGTAGCCACGAATGAACTTTGTCAACGGATTAATTAACCTTCTTGTTTGAATTCGCTGTGTAATTATTTTCCAATGAGGTTCTAATTAAAGTTTCCTTAAAGTGTTATGAGCTAAGTTTGAGGCACTTAGCTTTGTAGCAGGATAGCTTCATTTTCGTGACTGAGAGTTCCTTATTCCTTCTCACTAGTCAACTCACAATTTTTTTCGTTCACGGGCTTCTTGACGAACCTGTCTGAAGGACTTGGACACATTTGAGGAGGGTTATCAAGGGATGAAGAGAGAAGGAATAACTTGAGACTAAAGCTTCTTCCTATTCTTCCAGCCTGAACATTCCTTTGGAAGTCATCTGGAGTAAAATGACGATCGCAGATCTTTGCATTCTTTAGGCCAATCCTGTCGGATCTTCTGCATCGTGCAATCCACAGATGTTGGATATTGGGATCCCTCGTCGGAAGTGTAAAATATTATGCATTTCGAGGATTAGAGCAAGAGGTGATGGCACAAACACCATTGCTTCCTCGAGAATATCGCATTTTCGCTTTACAATACAAACTGAACTAGAATTTAGGCGTAGCACTTGTGATATCACAACAAAATAGTCAGCTGTCGCCCTGCAATTGCCTACGTCGATTCCCATTGCCTCACCTTATTTATATTCTCCTTGTGTAAAACTGACGTACTCTTTAAAATGACAACTATATTACTTGGATCTTGCATGTAAATTTACTCAAAAATGCAGGATATTGAGTATATATTCTGTTGATCCTTTAAAGATGATTAAATATTTAAATAATATCGATTTATATATCATAATTAATCATTATGTATCCAGGTTATTGAGCTTATTATGACAATGCACTTAATATAATTGGATAGGTTTTTAATCAATATAAATTATACACATATTTGTATTTAATAAGTATTTTGTCTGAAGTTCATAGTTGTTGGACTTTAATTTTTTATTTTTATGTGCCATACTTAACTGAATAATAAATAAATAAAACCAAATGTATATAAAACTGGGACTGTAGTGAAGCATACAAAGATAGCAGATGGTGCTGCCACACAGAATTCTAGGTTCTCCCTGAGCCATATAAGATAAATAAAGACAATAGATTGGAGCACCACCTGGGGAAAGAAGCATGTCATATTCAAAACAGATATGTAAATACTTATTAGTTTAATGCATTGTCTTTTTTTATTGAAAAATATTTTGCAATATTTAGTAATTAAAAAGATATAACATTAAATATCATATATATACATATTTATTACATGTAGCCATTTGATATAATTCAACACAATTTTCTCCCATACATCGACCTTCAAGTGAATTGGTGGTTTATGCGACCTATGTATCTTTTTATACTGCATGTGTCTATCAAGGTGCATAAAATGGCATTTGAGGGGTTCCTTACTCGTATTTTTACAATTGGCGAAGGGTTTGAAACCCCATTGTTGCGGCTGGCCGAACCCGAAGGCCCAAGGTGCACAAAATGGCATTTGAGGGGTTCCTTACACGTATTTTTACAATTGGCGGAGGGTTTGAACCCCAATACCCCATTGATGCGGCTGGCGGGACCCGAGGACCTAAGGTGCATAAAATGGCATTTGAGGGGTTCCTAACCGGTATTTTTATAATTGGCGAAGGGTTTGAAACCCCAATACCACATTGTTGCGGCTGGCGGGACCCGAGAACTTAAGGTGCGCAAAATGGCATTTGAGGGGTTCCTTACTCGTATTTTACAATTGGCGGAGGGTTTGAAACCCCAATACCCCATTGTTGCGGCTGGCGGAACCCGAAGGACCAAGGTGCACAAAATGGCATTTGAAGGGTTCCTTACTCGTATTTTTACAATTTGCGATGGGTTTGAAACCCCATTACACCATTGTTGTGGCTGGCGGGACCCGAGGACCCAAGGTGCACAAAATGACATTTGAGGGTTTCTTTACTCGTATTTTTACCAATGTAGGTGGGTTTGAAACCCCAATACCCCATTGTTGTTGAATACTTTTGCAAGACAATTATCTTGTGCCAGGTTTGACCAATTGTACTGCTACAGAAAAAATAATTTTCTTTGAAAAAAGGTCTGAATTTTTTTAAATCAAAGTCATTGAGGCTGGCGCTGAATCGGCCGGCGCTGAATCGGCTGGTGCTGAATCGGCCGGCGCTGAATTGTCCGGCGCTGAATCGGCGGCGCTGAGTCGGCGGCGCTGAATTGTACCGTACCCGTCTCGGAACGACTACGGAGACTCCACTCATGAACCCTCCTTCTACACGTCTCTTGGACTCGTCAATCTAGAAGAGGAAGTCTCTCAAGGATTGCTCTTCCTCAACAAACAAATGAAGGAGTTCTCTTCACCCTTTGATTATCATCTGTAAGGTCTCACGATTTGGAAATCAATGTTTATAATAAATCATTCTCCTGATCAACCCACCATATCAGTCTCGGAGTCGAAAACAATGAGCTTCATGCGTGGAAAGGAAACATTAATGCACCACATCCTAGTTATGGGGTCTCCATGGTTTTACTTCAAGGGTACTTTATAAGACGGAGTTATCTCGAAAGCTCCTGAGGCTCCCATTTCCGATCAGTTAAGGAAGGCATGCCGGAGTGGGCGTCGAAGGGCTCCTAGTCCCATCATGTCCTCATAATCGAAAATCTCAACTTCTTCTCCTAGAAGATGACGGGCATCAAAATAAGGCTCTTCAATAATGAATTATAGTCCTTACAAGGATCAGAAATAATATTAAAAAATACAAGCTATAAAGAGATATAATGAAAATACTAATTGGGACTTATTTACCTCTTTGGGGCATCTAACACAGAGGGATGACATATTTAGAGTGTAGGAGACATTTAATCATCGATAACTCAAGCTGTCTTCATACCGACTCCAGATTGCAAGCCCAGTCATGCTGATCTTTCAGGGAGAGGTATTCTCAGGACTCCTTTTAAACAGGGACTGTTTTATAAGCAAATCATAACAATCATTGAATCAATGTTATTCTATTGCGCAATGCCTCTCAATCCTGGGGTTCTTGGAAGAAATAAATAGAAAATGAAGTGAATATCAGTGTCTATACTTTCCCACCAAACCTCTCCTATAGCTGTCCATGTAGGCACATCTTTTGGAAGAACCCAAGGATGTTACCCGGCATTGACCCGGATTTTTTGGAAATGTCTGCCTTGATCTAATATTTTTTTTGAATCCTCAAACTAATCCATGGAAAAGTTGATCAATATCAAGTGGTAGGAGTTGGAGTCTACTGAACATACAAACAATTATATGCAGTTTCCATGAAACGCTCTTCAATATTAAACTCCGGTCAAAAATATTTAAATATTTTCTTTCTAAAGAATCCTCAAATGACATGGACAAATACGAGGTCCTAATCCCCTCGACTTTAAGTTAATTTCTGCAATGTAATGACTGAAATCAAAGTGGTTCCTGCTTTAAGTTTATTTTAATTTGCAATAACGCTAAACGCACAAATAAGTTTGTGACAAACGATAAAAAACTCTACAACTTGGGACCCCTAGGATGAAAAATGACTTTCTAAAAATCAAGGTGTATTGATACATTTTTTATGACGTCACACCGGCAAGCGGGAAGAATACATTAATAACTGTTATTTTTCGCACTTACGTCATCAAAAATATATCGTTACATTAACTTTTTTCATGCGCGCCTGTATCACAATTGAGTAGAAAAAATGGAGTAACATTCATCCAATGATGTCATGGCTTGATTAAATGGCATCATATTTGCAAAGAAGTCTGTGGAAGCATTTGGGCTCTTTTTTCCTCCTTGACATAAGAAGTCTTTTCTCTGATGTACGAAAAAATAATACAACATTAAATTGAATACTAAGTTGTCTTGTAATACATTCTCTTCTTTGAAATGGTGTTGTCACAATTCAACCTGTGAGATGATGAAACATGATTCATTTTATATTGATCCCTGCGAAGCATATCTCCCAACCTCTCCCACCATTTTGAATAACATAGTGTGCTTGTTGGCTCTATCATTTTTAGAGATTGAAAAGATGCTTTTCTTGCAACGTGATTGGTTGGAAGATAAGGAGGAAAAAAACTGTGGGTGGTATGTTACAAAGATTTACTTCACTCACGGCTGTTGAGGAATGAGCATCAATTCAGAGAGATGAAAATACTCCTTAAAATACTATTGGTCCCTATATATATAGATATATAATATATATATATATATATATATATATATATATATATATATATATATATATATATATATATATATATCTATATATATATATATATATATATATATATAAATCAGGACGGGGACACCTTTTTTCGCCGAGACCCGGGCTGGGACTTAATATATATTTCGTTCCTTCGACATTCTGAAGTGACGACGTTTTTTTGGAATTTCAATAAAAAGTGAGACGTTTTTTAGAAAAGAATCTCCAAAAAAAATAAAATTAGAAAAAGTAATTTTTTATTACAAAAGATATTTCGAAATAACGTCGTCACTTTTTTTGGGAAAGTCTTTTCTAACAAAAAATTATGAATGACGAACGAAATATAGAAAAATAAAACATTGGACTAGATTATTAAGTTGTCTTGTAATACATCCTCTTCTTTGAATGTTGTCATCACAAATTCGACCAGCGAGATGATGAATCAAAATTCATTTTATATTGATCTTTCTTTGCTGCGCAGCATATCTCTCAACCTTTCGTACCATTTTATCCTCACTTTATTGGGAAATATATATATATAAATTCATATATATCTACAGAATTAAATACAAAGGTAGTTTTTATGTACAAAGCTATTGTATTTCAAAAGAAATATGTGTATATATTATAAACTGTCACAACATGAAAAAAATCACTTTTTTAAATTTAGTCATATAAAAGTACCTCAAATTTGATTTTAGACTCCGACGGAACACACGAATATAGTACAATTTAGTATATTTAAAAAGCTTTACAAGCCAAAATTATAAAGTAATTCTTCTTCTTTTCGACTGACCAACATGGAGTAGAGTTAGGAGCAAATGGAAAATGGGTGGTTTTGTGATTGCCATGACCACGGTCCATATTATTATTAAACACACATAAAGTTATTGTATAAAACAAGCTATGAAAATTAAACAGTAAATTATTTATGGATTTTCTTTGATGGACATTATCTAATTGATGAGATTGTAGTAGTTGGTATGGATTCCATCTAAATATCTTGCAACTTGTCCTTTCATGTCATCCTTCACCAGAAGGTTCTCCATACATCCGAAAAAGTACTTGGATCCAAGCAATCACTTCTGCAAGAGTAAGAGTATAAAAACGACAATATTAGTAAAAAAACATGAAAAATGACGATGCATTATATTTTATTTTTCACATTCCCAAGACGCTACCGCTAAGTATGGGTTCAAAAATCCATTATTATACACAAAACTATCGCTTAATATAGTGGCCTATATATATTTTTTTGCAACCTTTTTATCGAAAAATATTGACGGTTACATTTCAGGGCTGATAAGTTATAAGCAGTGTTGGTCGAATATTACTTTGAAAGTAGTATGTAAGTACTACTTTTACTGCGTAGTAATATTTTTTAAAATATTAGTTATTACTTCTCAAAGTAATAATATACTACTTTATATTAGATATTACTTTTTTGAGCATTCCGAAACGATAGTAAGTAAAGGCAATTCAAACAGGATTTGTAAAAATCCTCACCAAACCTAGTTTGCATTTTTATGTCCACTGGGTGACGTCACATATATTCACAGTTCATTCATTTTCATCAAAAATGCCACTCGAATAT
Source organism: Caligus rogercresseyi (assembly GCA_013387185.1). Taxonomy (NCBI): domain Eukaryota; kingdom Metazoa; phylum Arthropoda; class Copepoda; order Siphonostomatoida; family Caligidae; genus Caligus; species Caligus rogercresseyi. The sequence goes on from CP045903.1 coordinate 8,421,711, forward strand.
TTTTTTTGCACGAAAGTAATATGTACTAGGATATTACATATTAGATATTACTTGAAAGTAATTTTAATATGTTTGTTCGCTCTAGTTAGTCGCAGTAATGTAACTAAGTAATATATTACTCGCACGACCGTGAGGGAACAACACTGCTTATGAGTTAATCAAAATATGAATATATTTAATTAAATAGACGATAAAAACTTATTTTCTTTTACAGGGATCATAGTGGTAATGATTGTTTTGATACGTAGAACCATTTCCTACTGCAACAAATCATAACAAGATGCTTTAATAAGCATTTGCATGAAGCCAAAGGCTTTCTTTATTATTTTCTTTCAACCATTCACGTCACAATAGGACTATATTCATGATTGCTTTAATAATCATATTGATAACATAGGCTTAGGTAGCATAGTGTTTATTTTTGCATTATGATCAAGGGTCGAAGTAGTTCTATTTGTTGTTGAGGAGAGCTGCACTTCTAAGATTAAATTTGTCCACATCATGACGAGCCTGCTTTTGTGTATTAATATTCATTTTTTATACGACTCTATCATATACACCTTCCCTTCGACGAAATTTACTTTAGTGTAATAATTTTAATATATATTAAACATATATTAATATATATATTGAGCATCAATTTAATTGATGCAACGTACTCGCATAAAACTGGGGATTAGAATGCATATTATCGGCACTTATCAACGAGAGGGTTGAGGTTGCGTGATCAATTTTAAAGTTCCAATTGTAAAAGCTATCACCGTAAAATAAGTGCAAGAAAAGAAGAAAGAAAGAAGCTTTCATCATTTTAGGTGCTATTTATCGGCAGTTTATGATGCACGTCTCTGAGTATTATACAGTATGACACTCTTATATGTATGTTAGTGTGATCCTGTTTATTTTTAAAGTAAGATGATACATTCTTTGGATTCGCTGTAAAGTATATTAGCCTCATTTAAGCAAAGATCCAACCAAGGTTTGAAAAATACTATTGAATTGTCTTCTGATAGTTTTTTTTCGTATGATGATGTGTTTTTGCAGAGTGGAAGGTAAACTAAAAATATTTATTTTATCTGGATAAAAGAAATAAATTCATTTATTTGTTTATATTAGATTATTCCATAGTCCATCCATATTAAAATAATAGTTAATGAGGCTATCCTTTTTAACACAGGAACATGTTGATCAAAACCAAGCATTCCACATTAAAAAAATGTTTATTACCTCCGCCGAAGAAGGAGGTATTTTTTTTCACTGCGTTTGTTGGTTTGTTTATTTGTTTGTCAGCAGGATAACTCAAAAAGTACTGAACGGATTCAAATGAAACTTTGTGGAGTTGTTGGAAATGCTAAAAGGAACAAGTGATTAAATTTTGGCATCTCTAAGTGCTTTTTTAATATGCAAAATGAGCAAAATACTAAATGAAATGGGTCTCTATTCAGGGAGTAGGAAAGAACAACGCTAAAAAAATATTCATTGACGTATTATTGTTCATATATCAGCTCAGGACTATGTTAACCCAGTGACGTAGCTTAAACTTCTTCTTCTTCCCGTCTCTGAGTTCTTTTTTAATATGCAAATGAGCTAACGAGAGAAACAATGATTAGAGATATAAAATCGGGCGTGTGAAAGGGAGAATGTTTGAATGGGAATGTTGTGGGGATCGGCGGAGGTACACACTCTCTGAGTGTATATTGCCTCTAGTTTAAAATGTGTAGCTCTCATGCTTATTTCGAGTTTCAAGACGAAACATGAGATAGCGCTTATAAGTAGTAATCAATTTTAGGTAGCATAGAGGTTTTGAAAGTAGGTTTTTCAAAGTTCATTGTGTTGTTGAAAATAA
>CP045903.1:8423653-8450599 GCA_013387185.1 Caligus rogercresseyi
AAATGGATTTTGTTTGAACCTCCCCCTCCCCAAATTGCGTCAAAGGTTTCGTTATGAAACAAAACTTTTGGTTATTACTTATTTTGAAAAAAAGTTAATTTTACAAAATTGATCAATTTATGACTTTGTTATTTTTGCAAATTTTCGTCAAATATATTTAGAGCCAATTAATGAACATAGTGCTGACGCACCAACCATTATCCCATGTTACTTTGGACTTATATTGAATTCTATTTCAATTTGTATGTTGTCCATAAAGCTAAAGATTTAAATCCCAAGTCTTTGAAAGGGCACTTTGCCGAAAAGTTATTTAACTAAGGAATGGAAGTAATTCATTCCTCCTGAGGATCTAAAGGCTTCCTGAAAACCATTATCATATGAGACTGATATAACTTCCATGAAGTTCCCAAGCAATAAGAGCTATTGGTTTCTTTTTATTTCGGAATTTTACAAGTGGTCATCATAATATGAAGCGAAGAAGAGAAGGATGGAATTAAAAATATCCCATGAACAGTCAAAGTCTTACAAAGAAGTCTTAAGGAATAGTGAAAGGTAGAAAGGCGGCATTGGCTCGCCAATAGACATTTATGGTGCATTTTCTTTTTCTATTCCTAAGACTACTTCAATGTTTCACCACCAGGGGGCAGACATTTAAATCCCCATTTGTATTCAAAGAGATTTTTAATTAGATATAGTTGTTCTCTCTATTGACCTATTATAGTGGTCGGCGTTAAGAACTCATTTATTGAATATTTGGTTCGTGTCTAGGGAGATTCGTCTCATGGCATGCTTCTAGATGATAAAAAACTTGGTAGATCAAAATAGTTATAAATATAAAGTCACAGAGTGGATGAAAAAAAAAGTGGAATTGTCATGGATACTTTGGGATTGGCTTGCAAGTGAAGTACTCAACCATGGCTCTGTGTTTTTGAAGGCTTGCCATGAATCCAAAGAGTGGTGGAGTCTAATCATTGTTCAGTGCGATTAAGAATTTAGGCTCAAACATTGGAATCAAACGTTGGTTAAAAACAACACAAAGATTAACACCTTACTCTTTAAGACTATGACTCTTCTTACGGAAAAATCTTTCTTTCAGTTTTTATCTAGGATCTCGTTCTGCAATTTATTGAATCGTATAAATCGTAAATGTTCCTATAAATTACCTTTATTTTGGTTTGCAATATCTACAATGTTTTTTGAATATCTAATCGTCAAATATATACATGAGCCCATGTCATATCAATTAAAGTTTTGCATTTTGTCCCTATTTTAAATATATGTATAAGTTATTTGTGTATCTCTTGAAGTCAAATTAAAAAGTATTTCATAACAACAGTGAGGGGATACAAAAAGGATCTTGGAATATTCAACATACTCATAGTATGTTGAATATTCCAAAACAAAGGCTGTCGAACTTTCACGTCCCAATATGAAATTACTTGTTATAGCCTACACAGACCATGGACAATTCTGGCCCATATGAGCAAGGGAAAAGCACAAATGCTATTTGAATATATGCATGGAGGAGTTCCAAACCGCTGACCACCTAATCAACAGAGCCCATCGCTTTCATATGAGAGATATCAAGTCATGCAAGAAGAGGATGAAAAAATATTCGTATTATTAGATTATTAAAGTAAAAAGATGCAACGAAGTATGATTCTAACTATAATTTAATTGCTTAATAAACTAGATTATAAAATAATATCTATAATGAAATACTCAATATCCAGTTTTGCTCTTGTAGCACATATACCCCTTTTGGTGGTCGTGTTCTTTTGCTGTATGTATGTATTTGCTTTTATCAATGTATAATTGTAATATTTGTATGTTACTACGGTAAGACAGCATAAATTCTAATTAAGTAACTAACAGTTGGGGGTCCCCCTAAATGAAATTGGTTAAACAAAGATTATTAGAAATAAATCACCCCCTTACCTTCAAATCGTTCATTTTCTTAAATCTTTTTGCAATACTCATAACGTTACACCAAGAATACTACAATAACAATGCCAATTTGAAATAGGCTTAGTGTTTTGTAATATAATAATTAAAATAAGCAATATATACAAATACATATTTTTGTATAAAATATTGCTACTGATTCCTAGCTATATTTATTAATTATGTTAATAGATATAAAAAGAGAAGTTTATAAAATTGTGCTTCTGGAAATAATGGTCCAATGGAAAGAAAAAATAAATCAGTACAGGAAATGCTATTTAAATTTAAGAAATTTGATGTATTTTCAAATTATTTTTAGATCATTAATGATATCCGGTGTTTCCCATGATGGTCCGGGAATGACCTAATATTTCAATGTCATCTCAATCTATCCATAAAAGTGTTGATCAAACTGATCCACAAAAAGATTTGGCTTAAATCTCTCCTAGGCGATTTTAAGACATAAAAAAAACTTTTTGGCGAATAAAATAACATGGCGTTCCAGGAAGTTCCACCACCATATAAAATCCTACTCTTTTTTTTAAATATATAGTTATAAATATAGTTCATTCATACAACATTTTTGTAAATAAAAAAGTTAGGGGACAAATGGTATATATAATAACGAAAAATGCTTTAAAATAAAATAAAACTTGCATTCAATATTCATAAAATATATAAATGTTTATTAATAATAGATTCGGTCTAGGAGGGAGATGTATCTTTCCACCACTTGTCCAGTCCTATAGGGAGAGGGTTCCCTTGACCCGCGAGGCGTACAGAATCCTTGAACCTTGGAAATTATGGACTCTATTGAAAAGCGTTCTCATAATTGGGGGACGTTGATATTAGCCAGTCTGGGGGTTCATAAAATCCTACTCTTTAAACCCTCAAAATTATTTATTAAAAATTAATTCAAAATCTAATGAATCGTTTCGGGACTCAGGAAACGAACGAAGAGACAAAGATAATCTTATTCATTAATATAGATTACTAAATCTCCTAGTTTTTATTATTAATAAAAATAATGAGAGTGGCTGCACTATTTATTCTCATTCTATGAGATGGTCAGCAATGAATACAATATTACTACATAGTCAAAAGAAAACACGTAAATAATTATTTTATTATGTATTTATATTATGATACTTTGAATACCTGAATGTCAACGACATGTATATATATTATCAACCATGGAGTCAAGAAAAAACTCTTTACGTTTAAAACAAAAAAGATATACAATTTAATTTTATGCGTCAAATTTACTTTATGAAATTTAGATGTGAAAAAATAAAGTATTTAAAAAATAACCTAAAAATATCAACCTTAGTACTCTAATTAATTTTCCTTCTAAGACTATACAAGGACCCTAAAAGGAGTTGTTGTTAAAAAATGGCTGGTGGGTCAGCACTTATGTTCATTTATTGGCCCTAAATATTATTTGACGGCCAATGTGTATAAAATAACAACTACTCACAAATTGATCATATCTAAATTTTGTAAAACTAGTTTTTTTTCAAAATAAGTAATAACAAAAAGTTCTACTTCATAAAGAAACCTTTGAACGCAATTTGGGGGGGGGGGGGGGTTAAACCCAAATTATTTATTTTCTTGCGACGCAACTTTTGCGAGGGGATAAAGTTTGATATCTCAATATTTTTTTTATTTATTTCACAGTTCATAGAATAAACACATAAACAAAGTATAAGGTATATAAAAAGATGCTAATTCGTAAAAATACATTACTAAACATTCTAGTTTAATTTTTAGCATCCGAGCTGAACAATCATAGAAATGTATATATCAATTAAAAGCACATAAAACCGAAATGACACAAGTAAACAAAAAAACACGGAAAATTATAAAAAGTCTATTTGTAGTTTCTAAATTTCTTTGAAAGTTTCTTTATGGCGTCATTATAAAACAGGACCGGGAAGGGAAGTATCGGATTTTGTCGGCGGCTAGTGTCCACGAATCACCAAATACGGACGGAATTTTGAGGTCCAAAGCGGCGTACCTCGCCGCAGCAAATCTCAATATTAGGTTTCTATAATACCTCCTAATGGACATGTCTTCTACATAAAAATTATTTTCATTCTTTCCTGTGAGTAAATAAATTAACAAATATGTCGATAAAGAAATGTAATATTGAAAGTTCATAAATTATCTTTGTTGTCTTGAAAAAAATATTTATATTAACTAATTATACCATAATAATTAAGTAATAATTAGTAATCAAGGCTACAACTATTTTTAGGACGCTATGAGCAATGTAGAATTCGCATTATATAAAGATTTATTTAGTTTATGAAAAACAATTCCCTGGACGACCATCTAAAGGGCTGACAGCCAAGATTGTGAATTTTTATAACCTTGAAGTTATATTTTCAAAATTGGCTCAGCTTCACACAAACACTGAACAACGTCCAAAAGACGATAATTGACAAAACAATTTTGTCGAGGGGAAGGAAATCGACTTTATGGTGATATTTAAAGTTTTATAACTTGATATTGATTGATATTTTAATGATGTCGTGGAATTATAACAAATTAAGAAGTGTTTGTTCACAAATATAAAATTCCAAAAAACCTTTCATAGAATCATAACATTATTTGATGTTCGGTTATACGTTATACGTAAATATCTAACGTAACTCTTTTTTCATATATATATATATATATATATAATATATATATATATATATAATATATATATATATATATATATATATAGGGTACGGTACAATTCAGCGCCGCCGACTCAGCGCCACCGATTCAGCGCCGGCCGATTCAGCACCGGCCGATCAGCGCCGGTCCGATTCAGCGCCAGTTTCAATTACTTTGATTTTAAAAAAATCAGACCTTTTTTCGAAGAAAATTATGTTTTCTGTAGCAGTACAATTGGTCAAACCTGGCACAAGATAATTGTCTTGCAGAAGTATTCAACATTAATGGGGTATTGGGTTTCAAACCCACCTACATTGGTAAAAATACGAGTAAAGAAACCCTCAAATGCCATTTTGTGCACCTTGGGCCTTTGGGTTCGCCAGCCGCAACAATGGGGTAGAGCAAAATACTCTCTCCCTTCTCTTTCTTTCTTTCTATCTAGGTAACACTAACAGCCGTTACCAAATGGTAATCGTATATTCTCATATCAAAAGATACATTTTTGGGGGAGAGTACATATTTGCTTATATCTCTTAAAGTATAGCGATTTTTAGAACACCAAACATATCAAATGAAAGCTTGGTTAACCAGCTTTAATATTTTGGTATACTAAATCATGTCAATTTAATAAGTAGAGAGTTATATGTACATTAAAAAAGCCTATCTCGCGTACAAAATGACGCATATAATGGATTATGTATGCGTCAGAGACAAAGTAAAATTTTGAGAGGATACCTTGATGCAAATCTAAGAAGCACATTATTATTTATTTTTTTCATAATCGGTTCTTATAGGTCTATACAGGCTCTGAATCATATGATGTAAACTCAGATTGTACTGAATTCTGAATGGATAGAATGCAACCAAGGTCATTTTGGATTTATCATCTAAAGTTTACTAAGCTTAAAAGTACTATTTTACTCTGAAGCGAACAAATCATCTTCAACAGGCGAGTGAAATTAATTGATACAAAAAAGCTATGAAATATGCTAACATTACACACTCCCTTTCTTGCTTTGTTTTTATTGAAAACTTTGTTTATTAAAAAACATCAAACATACGTCTGGTAGTAAATTATATTTCCTTTAAATTAATAATTATTATTGAAGTCTGTAACGTCCACCATTTTGAAGAAATTTGCGGAAAACTATATTTTTACTAAATTTTTAAACTTTGACCTCGTTGCGCGACCTCGTAATTGACCGATTTTGTTCAAACTTTGTATGTCGTCTTCTTTTATCACCAAGAAACAGAAAATTCACAATTTGCTAACATTTCAAACATTTGAAAAATAAGAACAACCCTAATGTATATATATATATTTATATAAATTATATATATACACTCATATATATAGAGAGATATATGTATATATATACACTCATATATATAGATAGAGATATATGTATATATATATATATATATATATTAATATTTCATATTTCCATATATATTAATCTTATATATTATTCGTGACGTATAAAAATATATTATAGCAATATATATTCTTTTGACGTAAGCATAGAAAATAGTGTTACAAATTGTGTAACGTCATTAAACAAATCACTTACCAATGAGTAATCAGCTCTCTATCAATTAGACGTACATTATTTTTCGACATACCTTTTGTATGAGTAGAATCAAATTAACTTCGAAGCCTTAAAACGTTTTTGATTGAAAAAAGCTTTTTGAAAATTATAGTGTTGTTGTTTTGGTTGGACAAATCCATAATTCAGATCGTACAATAATGTAAAAAGTAAGTTTCTGTTATTTAAAGGGTGATGGATACATAATATAAGGTGGGTTAGAAAACCTATTGTTACACCAATTAAAAATATACAATCATATTGTAAAATTTGGTTTGTTGGATACCATCAAATAAAAATCAATCATTTTTTGAAAAAGTAAAACTCTTAATAAAAATGCAATGATTATGTTTTTTCTGACTTGGGACAAAAATTTAAGGACGAAAATTATTTACTTATAGCGTATTTATTAGATATTCTTGTACTTTATAATGCTGAAAAATCGAAAGTAGAAATAAATTTTTATATCATATTCACTTTACTCCAAATCTACATATTTGGTTTCTTTTGTCCTTTGTTCATCCAACTCTGTTTTGTTTTTCAAATAACCTTTAAGCGTAGTGGCTATATGCAAGTATGATTTATACACTAGGTAATTACCTCCGCCGAAGGAGGTATTGTTTTCACTGGCGTTGGTTTGTTGGTTGGTTTGTTTGTTTGTCAGCAGGATAACTCAAAAAGTGCGGAACGGATTCGGATGAAACTTTGTGGAGTTGTTGGAAATGCCAAAAGGAACAAGTGATTCAATTTTGGCATCTCTGAATGCTTCTTTAAGATGCAAAATGAGCTAAATACTACTAAATATTTCAAGTTAGCCTACTCTGCCAATAGATGTCGCTGTGCTGTGCTCTCCTCTTTGAAGAACTGGAACGCCCCCTATAATTCAAGTGTGTAGAATTAAAGGAGCAGTATGTAGAGTTAAAATGACAGTGCGTAGAGGGTTGGAAATACAAAAAGACCAAGTGATTCATTGGTGGGGATCGGCGGAGGTTTGCACTCTCTAGTTACTAATATAAATTATTTCCTTGTAGGAATATATTCAATAACATATATCAGCATTATTTCGTCATGTCAGACTTTGTGAGAGAAAGATATGGTTAAACATATAGATCTTCTATACTTTTTTAGATAAATATTTGTAGACTTGAATATATATAACTATATAAAAGTTTGCTACCTTTCAATATAAAGTTTATCATATTACCTCTCGTATCAATAAAGAGTGAGAGTTCTTGTTATATAAAAACAATATACATTCGAGAACACTCCATGGTTTTAAGAAAGGTGTTTTTATTATGTGTATCCAACGTGAAACTTTGTATTTTAATAAACTCTGTATTGTCTGAATGTTAAAATGATTACTTAACTTTCTCTTTTATATTGTTTTTTTGTTGGAAAATTACTAGCTTTATATCGTTGCATTTTCAGTTTAGCGAAACTTAACCCAAAAAATTTTGTTTATTACTTATTTTAATGAATGCAAAACACGTTTAAAAGCTAATAAGGGCCATTTCCTCTTCAGAACAAAAATTAAATATTTCATTTATAATTAACTAGTTTTGATATAGTTCCGAACATCATTATCGATACTAGAAATATCCATAGGAACCCAATAGAGAACATAGAGTGCGAAAGTTAAATCATGATATCAACCACCTTTCTTTTTATATATTATTCCCCTTCAAAAGAAAATAAATTGGCTTAACTACAAAATCTTTAATTGCAACATTCAAATTTCGTAGTAATAATATTAATTATCAAAGTATCAACTCTCAGTTGACTAACTTTTAAGAATTTTATCTTTGGAACATTTTTGTTAAATAACTGATTCAACATGTTAGATTTAATCCATTCGTTGAAAAAAATATACATAAATGCGTGATGGCTCCTCATAGCCCAAACTATCAATGTAAAATATTTAGAGCGAAATCTATTGGTGTGTCCCATAAAGAATGTGTCTGGTTCGTTATCACAAAACATTAAAGTAAGATAAGTAAATATATCCAACAGGATCATTTTTATAAATATTTTTCGATTTGGAAAGGTTATTGGATAAGTTTAGTACACAAATGGTCTTAAGTAATTTTGACGATTACGTCCTGCACGCTCCTTTTAAATTTAGACGTAGTTATATGGACGTCGAAATGAAATAAGACCACTCAAAAAGAGCCCCTATAGCTCCCAACCTTGTGACCGGTATCTGTTTAGGAAGCTGAATCATGTGCCCCAGACTGACTAGTTTTGAGAGACTACTGTCGTGCAGCGGGCAATGAAGAGGATGAACGAAGGCGAGCTGTTCGACCAACTCAAGAAGCTTCCAATTTAGAAGTATTTTTTAATGACGTCATATAATTACAATCGATCGAATCCAGGGAAGAATGTTAACTTTTCTAGGATTCTAATGAATCCGGAAAATCCCATCTACGTCTATATTTAAGAAAATCCTCTGTGTTAAGAATCATTCGTGTACTCACCATGAAGTTGTCGTAGTTTCAAAAACTGTACCTTGAACTCAAGCTCGTGGAGATTGGGGAAGTAATGGCGAGCAGGAAAAAAAAACTTGCTGGATGGATCGGGGACTATCTGTTGTGGTGCAGGATTGAGGAACCGTTCATGTTGTTGCCGACTGCATTCATTCCTAATAGATGAATCACACCTTGGACATCTGGTTTAATGAATTCCTTGTGTAAATGACCGTCCAGGAGGAAGGCTTTCTTACTTCACTATGCAGGAAAAGATCTGGGATACAAGATCCTGAAATCGGCGGGGGAAACCAGCGTGGAGGAGTTCAATAATCTTTGCAAAGCGATGATCGTATCCATTATTTAGAGGCCGGTGAACTCTTCATAGTCACTCTGGGACTGGAGAACATTCATGGTGCAATTGAGTATCATCCTGGAGGAGAAGAGAAAAGGGCACAGAGATCTCAATATTCTAAAAGAAAATAGTTAATTCAATATATGGATGTATATTCAATTATACTGAATTATCCTTTTCAACAAACATTGATTATATCAATTAAATGGATATATTAATTCTATGTAATTCAAGGTCCTAGATTAATATTAAATCAGACATAAAGAGAAGTTTGAAAGGGTCAATCCGGTTTTTTCTTTTTTGGACTTAAATAGCATCAATGAGAAAGGATATAAAAATTATTATAAGTTTGTTCTTGTTGTTTTATTATTATATAAATATCCTCATTTGACTTATATTCACTTGACATATAAGAAATATGGAAATCACGAAGCTTTTCAACTCCAAGTAAAATCCCTCAGTCAATCTTCCCGTGCTGGGTGAATTCCTAATGAGTTATCTTTCATTTTTAAGATGTCTCACGAATGCATTGACTAAATATATATAAAAGTTTTATATGTCATCAAACTTATATTTAAAAATTCAATAATTTGATATAATTTTTACACATCTAATGAAGTCCCTTTTTTATTCGAAATAAATACCCAATAATACACGCATTTGATTTTCTTCACTCTGAACCATTCCCAAAATATTTGTATTAGCGGGCTCAATTTTTTAAAACAATTGATATATTATTTTGAAAGCTTCATTTGAAATCCTTTGTATGAATATATATTAATTAAGCCAACTATGAAGGAACTACACATCCAGCGTGCAATATTTCCAATCAAATCAATCGAATTAATAAAAATAATGTACGAGAAGCTTGGTGATTAACATGGAGCTAAATCTTATTTCAATTTAAAAAATCTAAGAAATAATGAAAGTAGGACATTGTTTACTCTCCAATATCATATATTGATAAAATGTCTTCAATGTGAGCCTCTGTTAATCTCTCTCTCTCTCTTGTGGAAGAGTCAACATCTTTGAAAGCAGAGAAGAGTCTCTCCTCGTCACATGTGATCATCGAAGCATTGGTCATCAATATGGTCTTGCTATCACATCCGTCGTTGACAGCGAAAGGATGCAGTTTGATTGGTCTTGGACAATTTTTTTTAAATTTGAAACCTTGACCAGAGGGAGTCTCTCAAACAAAGCCTTGATTGCCTTCACAATTATTGGAATAGCTTTATCCTGAAATAGTTTTGTTTCAATTATTGGATTTAGCTGTGGGGATCTATAACTTTGGACATAATAAGAACGATAATATAATCGACGTTTGATGATGACAAATTTATCTCAAACAATAAAATAAGATAAATGATATATATATATAATTTTATAATGATTTATAATTATTCTTATGGAACTAGAAGGATTTAGACAGCCCTGCAATTGTCTTTGTCACCCTTCAGGCACTTGATAACGTGCAAGCCTCTCTCAAGAGATGTCACAAGCCTGTAAAAAGGATTAAGGAGCGACGCAGTTGCTAGACACGGGTTTCTTGAGGCTTAGTGAAACACTATGGGTGCGCTCATCGAAGCTTTCGAGCGTCCTCTTTAAGGGACAGCTGTGCACGTCCATAGCCTTCCAAGCAGATATAGCAGACTGCTTCACTATGATATAATTTACGGATGGAAGATGTGACATATCGAGAGGGTCAGAAAACCCGCAACCAATCTGCTCTCCGAACTCTCAGCAAGATGCGTGCGAGATCGTTGATGGCAAGTTGCGGATCTGAGCTTTCCTTTGCCATTGTGTGGGATGTGAGGGTTTTCTGCAGTGGACGGGAATTTTGCTCCTCTAGTCATCCATATGATGACAAACCTTCCCGATAACTATGGTTCCATCCATCTCGGTCAGCAGTGACCCTCACGATACCGTGGTGCAGAGCCGGTGGATGACTCCGATTCTTTTCCTAACATCCTCAAGAATTTTTTCGATGTGGGGTCCAAATGTCAAGTTCCTGCTGACAGTTACCCCCAAAAAGTTGAGTGAAGCTGTTAAAGGAATGTCTTGAGCACCCAGACGTAAGGTTTGGTTTTCCCTATCTTTAGATGGAGTCCGTTGGTATTTGAATACGTCTCCATGGCCTTCGATGCTGAGCCCACAGCGAAGTCGACCTGTTCTGATGGAAGTATCGTCGGCGTATAGCAGTACTTCGAGTTGAGCTTCCGGAATGACAGCTGGTCTCAGGTAGTCAGGCAGGTCAGCCGTGAGAGTCATGAAAAGTAGGGGACCAAGCACAGAACCCTGCCTGGCGCCGTACTTTATGTCCAGGAAACTGGACCGTTGTCCGTTCCAATGCAGAGTTGGCAAGGGTAGTGTCGACGCTGTGTCCAGTTCGGAAGCTGTGTTGTTCCTGTGGGAGTTTATTAGAAGCTTCGACGTAGGTCACGAGTTGTTTGTAAAATACCCGGTAAAGTATAAACAGATCTAAACCTAGCTAGAGGGTTCTTAGTGTGATTTGCCCTTTTTCTATAATTATTAATTTTCTTTCATGAATAATATTTACGTCTTTCACACAAGAATTATCAGTTCTATTGCAATGAACAGCCGCAAACTTATATTCTACTTATCAGAAAAACAAGGGTGTTTTTATAGCTTTATTTTGGACGAAAATTCCTTGTTATTTAGAGTCATTCTATGGGTAAATATTCATAGAACCTTAACATCTATCAAGTAATTGATTTTTATAGGACTGTACATATATTTGGGAGTATTATTGGAACCAAAAAATGAGAAATCAAACGTGCACCTCCTGCAAAAGTTGCGTCTTTAAAAATAAATAAAAAACATCAGTCCCCCTACCTCAAATTGCGTTCAAAGGTTTCGTTATGAATTAAACTTTTTTGTTATTGCTAATTTTGAAAAAAATTAAATTAAATTGAGATATACTTTAATCTAACAATTTTTTTATTTTATGTAAGCTCTGATGAAATAATTGTTTGTTCCAAACAATGGACATAAAGTCTCTTGGACAAACCATTTTTTTTAAATGGCACCTTTCACAAGGGTACTTCTATGGTTCAAAAAGCAATAAGAGAGGCTTCATGCTTACCTTTTATGTTATTTTTTATAATAAGTTTTATTTTTCTTCTAACTTTTATTGGGCTAACTCTTATATGGATAGTTAGTCAAAAAATTATATATGACTTCTCTATGAAGGAAAAAGGTACATATTCAATTTATTTTTCCAGTTACAATTGTCGAATTACTTTTAAAGCATTTTCTCCATTGAAGATCTCACTAGAGAAAAGAGGAAGTATTGAAGAGAAAGAAAACGATGGCATTCAAGTTTTCACAAGATCAAACAGAAATTAGTGTTATTATCCAAACACTGTCATCATGATTGATAGACTTAGATTGTCTGATACAGCAGTTGCATCAATTTCTATTTCCCTATTGTCAGATATGATAATCCTCAATTCAACACAGCCAATGGATCACCATAAAACTCGAAGATAAAACCCACAAATGCGGAAACGTTTTCAAAGTTTTGACTCACAAATTCACACAACGAAAGTTTTCGACCATTAAAAACAATGGAGAATACAAGGACATAAAATATTTTTTTTCTTTAATATAGAGGAGCATCATGTCATTGTCATCATGCAATTTAATTTTTTCTTTTTAATAAACATAATTATTATGAAAAAATTGATCATGTATTACCAAAAAATGTCAAAGCGGAAGATTAAAAAAAAGAATTATCCTTTCTAATCATATAACAATAGTTTTTATAATTGGTCGCTGTTGTGTGTGTGACGGATGCAACAACAATCTTGGAATTTGGTCAGGTATAATATAAAAAGTAGTCATCTCTTGAAAAACCACTTCAGTGGATAATTTGTCGTCTGCACATGGCTACATTGCATTTAGGATAAGTTTTTAAACATATCAAAGGCACACAAAAAAGATAAGGGACTTATGCAATATTTGAAGGTTATATACATATGTGATGTATTTTCTTAAAATGAAGCATGGGCATATTTTTACAAAATACGAAAAAAAGCGTTTGCTATTCTATGAGATTTACATTTTTTATGATTTCATCTTTTTGATTAATTTTCCGGAAAATGCGCTTTTGGACATTTAATCATCCTTAAAAATCCCGTTAAAACATATCTAGCTACAATAGTTGCATTTGAAGTCATTCAACCATGTCGTCGGCTTTGAGGTGCCCTCAAAGCCGACGACTTGGTTTGGCCCACTGAGATCAAACATGTTGAAAAACGAAGCATATTGGTTCCGTGATTATACTTGGTCTTGTGGCGTCAACTAGGGATAAGATGAATCTCATTTTTTAATCCATTGGATGTAAGCTCACTGCGGTCGACAATTTGGTGAACTTGAAAATCAAGGTGCTCTCAAAAATCTTCAGACTCACTAAAAGGTCGGAAAAGTCGTTACATTGGATTTTGCACTTGCACAAATCACATGTTCTGTGCAGGAGTGGATAGAAGAAAACATGAATTTTATCAGGTGTTTTAGCTAAACAGATCGAAACAATTTTAAATTTAAAATAGAAGAACAGAAGGATTTTCTTAAGCGTAGGAAAATTACTGATATTTCTAGAAATATTTCCATAGCAAAGAATCCATTAATCGTCGTAAAAGGTATGGTGCCTTGGTTGTGATCGATTTCAGGAAGGCGCTTGACTCCATTCGCCATTGTCATATTCTAAAGTCAATTAAGAGTCTTCTTCCAAAACGTTTTTTAACCCCATCAGGGTTCTATTGTTTGATGGCTCATCTATCCTATCACTGGAGGGTATCAACAGTCCTCCAATTTATCTTAAGAAGAGTTGTAGACAGGGATGCCCTGTAGCTCCTCTTCTATTTGTGGCAGCGATAAATGAACTCTCGAAAACATGAATTAGAAAGTACTCGGGATTTGGAGTGTCTTTTAATGGTGTGAAACATCTGATCGACCTTTGCGCGGACGACGTAACTCTCATGGTAGAAGCCAGCTCAGAAAAACAATTAGTAAAGATAATTGAAATACTTCTCTCGTCGTTTACCAAATTCGAACATAATTCCGGACTGACAATTAACTATAAAAAGACAGCCATACTCCTGTTGGGTTCCTGGACTCTAGATAGTTCTACTTTAATTCAAGGTTGTCGGGTAGTATCTTCTGTAAGCATTCTTGGTATTGATTTGAGGAAAAATGGTGTCTCAGAGAATAATTGGTCTCAAATGAGTCGGATGGTTTATAATAAAGTGAGACAATGGTGCAATCTTTCTTTGAAGAAAAGGATCGACCTATATAATACCCGAGTGATTCCACTGGTGATGTATAGAGCCACATCCATTCCGTTTTTTTTCTGAATTAGCAATAATAGAAGAAGACTCTTGGCTACGTACTCTTTTTCATAAGCCATATCTACCCTCCTTAAATCGTCCTAAAAAGATTGCTGGAGGTGGACTTTGTCAGTTAGGCTATATTTTACCCAAATGCTATCTACGAATCATAGAAGAAATGGGCATTTTACACAACAAAGACTGGAGAATATTTCATACATCCTTCGAATTTTACAATTGGTTCCATATGGGTACTCCTTTAACGAAGCATTTTCTCCTTTTTTAGCTTCAATACAAAGAATTATATGGACGGTTCTGTCTAATTTATTTTCTGATACTACTGTGGATGTAATCTATGAAAATAGGGAAAAGGAACCTTTTCTCAAGAAATTTGGCTATCCTGCTGCATTAGAGAGAATCGCTTTATCTCAAAATGTTCTTACACTCCATGACCTGAGATCGGCTCCTGTCTTCAATGTAGGCAGGTTTCGATTTCCTTTAGAACGTTCATGCAATGAATTTAGTCCATCCAAGCCTTGTTTTTTTATATTTTATACCCATAGTGAAGAGTCCTTTGGATCTACATATATCAACGAGCTTCTTACAATTACTTTGTCTTCCTCAATCATGGAAGCAAAGGATTTTTCGGTGTACGTGTGGTAATATTGATAGTGCCAAGTTTACAGCTCAGTTTCAGATTTCTGCTCGATTACTTAGATTTTATTACCCTTGCAATAATTTTGGGCTTTATTCAATTCAATCATTCATGCCTATGCTGAATGTCCTGTATTTATGGTAGTCAAGCGTTTTATTCAAATAAATGTGAGCGCAAATGAAATATCAAATCTTATAAAAGCCTTTATTTTGTTTGGTGTTTATAAACGTAAATATAATGCCCCCCCTTGCCACAAAGCTATAGACACAGCACTTTAAACATAAAATCGTTAGTTGCAAAAAAATACTACAAACTATTTCATCGAGGTCGAGGACCTATGGGCAATAATCATTGGAGTCGCCGCCCGCTACTCAGCTCTGCAATTAAGATTCCGAACACAACATCAGATAATTGGAAATGGGCTGGAAATGTCGTTCGATTCGTACCATCGAGATAAATTCAATTTTAAATTGAGAAGATTTCAAGAAAATATCGACGTTTTTAAGGAACAAATAAAGTGTCATTTTATATTAGGTCATCACTTTTAACAGTAACTTTGAACTATAATGTTCATTTATGTTTTTGCACAACTGTTGAAGAGAGTTTATTTTTTTTTTTTTTATATTTGTATTTTAGAGTAGTATGTATTATACTGTATTGTTTGTTACAAATATTGAATAAAATTTTGTGACCGAAAAAAAAAATACTTTTTGCTTTGATATCTTTGATTTTTATTGTGAGGAATAGAAGCAACATAAAATAAAAAATACCAAAAGGTAATCTAGTGTTTTCATGTTGTTAAATTCTAAGTAGCAGGAACAAGAGGTCCTGGTGGTGTATAACATTAATTAATTTAACACTTTTTTTCATCTTCTTAAAGTTACATATGAAAAGAGACCTCAGAGTCTGCACATAACAAATGCCAAAGTATAGTTCAACACTCCTATTCATCTTCCTCAAACCGTACATTTATTATAAAGGTCATATCAAAATGCATTGTTATGTATATCAAAGAAAAGGGGGGAAAATGATTTTATTAGATTTAATACAGCATAAATAATTTCCATCAATTCAAATTCACTCCCTGTTATTCTTGGAAACACAAGAAAAGATAATACATTGATATGCATAATTGCATTATTAAAGTAATGCTCTTAGAGTAATTGAGTATTTTCTATAAGTTTGTAATATGTGCAACAAAACAAACTAAAAGAGGATAGGAAAATAATTGAAATTATGTATTTTTTAATAGTGTTTTTAAAGTTTTTAATTGAAAAAGTGTTTCTCGATTGGTCAAAAAAATATTATTTTTTATTACAATTTTGAACATCTTTCCTTTTTGTTTTGAAACATTATATTTAACTTTTTAGCCCTATTTGGTTCGATAGAATGGCGGTATCCAACTGGATATAAATAAGCATTATAGTGTTTTTACCTATATTGTTCGACAGAATTGCAGTATCCCACAGAATATAAATAAGCATACTAGCAAAAAAATGAGTCACTCGAACCTAGGATCTTATCAAAGAGGTAGACCAAAAATGACCATTCCCTCTCGGGAGTATTCAAACCAGCGCCCCCAACATTGAGAGTTGAAAACGCCTTAACGTACTGAGCTATTTCAATCCCTTACAAATGACTTAACTTTATTCAAATAACATTTCGACTATAATATTAACTAAGGGATATTAAAACATATATTTTAGGGGGAACACAATAGAGGTGTTGAGGCCATATCAAAATTCTACTTCAATATAGTTGATTTTCTTCTACAAACAAAAATATTTTGATATAGTTATTCTTGTGGATTAAAATTGTATATTTTGTTAAAAATGCAAGTGTCAAATATATTTAATAAATACTGTCTGTGTGTGTATGTGTAATGAAATATATACTTGGTGTCAATTTGACAGTAGCTTTAAAGCTAATAAAAATATTGACTAAATAATTAATTACAATAAATCTATATGTTTAAAATATACATAAGCATAAATAAATTAGAAAATAAAATAGTGACTTGATCTTTAAAAATAAAGCCTTGTTGCTGCTCGCCTTGCTTTCCTTGAAGGGTGGCCTCATCTCCTGAGACGAATTCCATGTTCTTCCATACTATTTCTCAAATATTGTTCGTTTCTCTCTCCTCCTTACAAAACAAACACATCCTTTTCTCTCTAGTCTTGGGCCATAAATGCTTCCAAAAGGTTCAGTAAGCCGAGCGATCAACTTTTATACAGACATTTAAAACTTCTTTATATGCTTCTATTTCTAGGCCTTCCTTTTTCGCTTGATTTGCATTATAAAATATGCCTTTATGTGGCCTTGAATTTGACGTTTCATTATATGATTACATTTTTCGAATAAAAAACCATCTGTTGCAGAAGCGAAGGGTTTAAGTGTGTTCAATACTTTCTAAGGATTATTTTAAAATATATCAGATTATGCTTGGTTGGTTCCTTCCACTTCATTTATTATATCACTTTGTGTGAAATTTCCCACACAATAATTGTCATTTTTCTCCTGAAGTATTTGATTTCTGCCATGGCTGATAATAAGTTCGAAGGCTAAGCTATACGGATGGCTCAAAAATTAACGGTCAAACCGGTGTAGGATGGGTCATAACAAAGGGTGACTTGGCCATAGAGGAAAGCTCCCTCAGGCTTGATGACATCAACAGTGTAATCCAAGCCGAAATAGAGGCGATTCGGAATTTAGTTAGTGGGCTGCCGTTAGATAAAACGAAGGATAAGAATATTCTTGTCCTTTCAGATAGTCTCTTGGCCATCAACAGTCTAGACACACAGCCCGGGGTTCTTCTAACGGCGGAAGTGCTGAACTGCAAGCAGGCCCTGGATTGTAGTAATTGCGATATTACCATTGGGTGGGTGAAAGGTCATAATGACACCACCGGAAATGAATATGTAGATGTAGAAGCAGGTGCCCATACGGGCATTGCAGTTTCAGTGCCCACGTCAATTGGTCAAGCCAAGGGTGCTCTAAGGGAGGCATCCATGTCCATGTGGAAGGCCAATTGGCTGAAGAGAGTTCCTGCAGGCAGACAAAACATTTCATTTCCGAGCCCTATCTTGGGAAGAAAATGTACATTATAGGAGGGCTTCTATGACCCGAATTGTCTCCATGGCCAGTGGCCACATTAACTTAAATGGGCATCTTGACCGAATGGGAAGGTCGAAAACTCCAACGTGCCGTGCCGCTAAACAAACAAACAAACAAGTTCGAAGGGCTCTGGCTTTTATTCGTGTCATATTGAGAGTGTTCACAGTAAGTGACATTCAGATTTTTTTAAACAATATTTTGACACTATTTTCATCACAGTATAAGTCTCCAGAATTTTTTAAATACTTCTTAACCATACTCTTTGTAAATGTTAGCCGTTTCTGACCTATCCGTTTATTTGGTCCCTGTGGGAAAATACAAACCAATTAACATTCGTTACTTTTTGTTATCGTTTTTCGACTGAAAGGTGTGGCTTTAAGAAGGTTTCTTTTAACATGCGTGTCTGATATCGTACTTTGCTGGGTATTTTATTTTTAGTTATATAAATTTATTTTGTTGAAACCGTCTTTATTTTTCCAATGATGAGTTCATTTTTGTTTGCAAAATGTTGTTCTTTCCTCAAAAATATAATATAATATACATATAAATATATATAGATATATATTTATATAAATTATATGTAAATTGTAATATATATATATTATATGTAAATTGTAATATATATATATATATATATATATCAGACTTGTTGATTTATCGTTCATTTGTTGTCGTTCGCGAACGATGAACGACGAACGAAAAAGTTTTGACGAACGATAAGGAAATTCCTTATCGTTCGTCGTTCGTTTTTGGCACCAAAAAAGATTTTAATTTTCCTGGGACAAATTTTCTTTCTAAAAAAACGTCATCCCTTTTTTCTGTCATCACTTTTTTCAGAAATTTGTTTCTTAAAAAAAATATGATAAGTTTTTTTTCAGAAAATTTCTTTACAAAAAAAAAACGTTGTGAATTTTTTTTTTCAGAATGGCGAACAACAACGAACGATGAACGATTCCATTTAAAATTAACGATGCACGACGAACGATAACTTTTGGTGAACGAAAAACGAACGAACGACAATTATTCGCGAACGTTAAGAAGTCTGATATATATTCAAAGTATCTTGAAAATTTTTACCTTTCTGATACCTTTTCCTGATTGCAAATCATTTAGATTATTAGGATTTTTGGGTTTCAAGATTAACTCGAAGGCCAGAGATGTTTCAAAAGTTTTTTATAATGCCAAGAGTTTTCAGGATTTCTGGATGTACTGATGTGTTAGATCGTCCACGTAGTAGCCGACTTATGTTTTTAAAAGATCCGTTTGTCATTGAATTTATCTCTTTGTTGCCTGTCTTAAAAATACTTTTCTGAAAGATAATCTTTTGTTGGTTGCACAAGCGAACAGTGTAATTGAATTGATGGCATCAATGGATAGAGATTTTTCATATATTATTTCGTTGATGCATTACTTCAAAAATTACCACAACGTCAAAAAAATGGAGACACAAACAAGCTCGTATTTATATAGTAGCAATTCAATTAATTTGTGGCGTCACGGAACATTCCATGTGGACCTCACCCAACCTTTAGTGTATATATGTTTGTATGATGTCACAAAGAGATAAATAAAACATTGAATCCTCATTGGTGACCCCGACGTGATATTATTCAATAGAAATTGATTCTCCAACGATGAAATCCAGAGGCAGGGGTCGTCTTTATAAAAAGGAGGGGCCTTGAATAATGATATTGAGCTAGCAGCTCCGACTTCCACGGAAGTATTAGTCATGATTATACTAATTAAACGATCACACACAAAAAAAATATCACGTCGGGGTCACCAATGAGGATTCAACTCTTTATAGATCCCTTGGAATTACAATATGATTAAGTTGAAATGGATACAATATATAGGTGTATTTGGACGACAATAAAGTCATCAATAATTGGCCAAAGAGACACGTGTCTCACATATTGTTTAAAACAATACATGGCTTATAGATGTTGCGTCAATTATGTATGTGTCAAGGCTTCTGTGAAAAATAAGATATACGATAAGATGAGACATAAAAGATCCTTGCGTTCAAGTTTTTATCGTGTTGAAAATGACTTATTTGTCAATTCTAAGGCAACAATAATACAGATCAACAAATTATGAGTAAACTTTCTTGATGGAGCCAATATATAAATTTTAATGAATTTTATAAAATCAAGAGTAAAAAAAACAATAGCAGCTCTCAAATGACAAGAAAATATAACAATTGACCTTTAAAATGCTTTTCTTAGTCTAGTTGTCCAGAAATGAAGTCACATTAAAAGTTAGTTACTTATCGCTAGTCTCCAAAATATCATTTCCATATATTTATATGTTGTATCGCTTATCCAAAAGTAGTTCAATTTTTTTTTCGCTTTAAAAGCTTAAAAACAAATTTATTGTTAGTCATTATCGCAAGCTTGAAAAAAAAATCGCAGAAACCACTGGTGTGCAAAGTAAAACATATTCACATAGTTATACATATAATTATAATAATACAAGAAAAAAATGAAAATATCAGAAAATATACCTATTTTTAACACATATAAAAGAGCCAAGGAAAATACGAGAAACCAAAAAGAAATCTGCTCAAATATATGTAAAAATAATGTTTGGTCTAAGTATTACACTTTTACTTATTAAAAGGGAGCTTTTTAATATGAATATTTCATGAATTTTCAGATATATTTTTTCTAATTCGAATTTTTCAAATAAACAAGAAGCTTATCTTAGTACAACTCATAAAAAGGAGATTTTTCCGATTGGGTTGAAGGACCATCATTTATAGAAGTCTATTTTATAAAGTTTTGTGGGTTATTTTGTTGCTGTAATATAATAATACTGTTGAAAAATATTGTATTTATAGTATATATTATAATATATATCTATATATATATTATATATATATATATAGCGTAGGAGAGCTGTTTGGTTTGGGAGGGGGTGGGGGGGGGGCAGCATTCAATTTGCCCGAATTTTACAAG
The DNA here is from genome assembly GCA_013387185.1 of Caligus rogercresseyi. Taxonomy (NCBI): domain Eukaryota; kingdom Metazoa; phylum Arthropoda; class Copepoda; order Siphonostomatoida; family Caligidae; genus Caligus; species Caligus rogercresseyi. The sequence goes on from CP045903.1 coordinate 8,444,745, forward strand.
AACTGTTAATCGTTGAAAAAATTAACCGAATGAAGAAAGCTATGTACATAGATTAATATTTTCTTTAAAGTAATTTCATACTATTCATTACATTATATTTATTTGGTTATACTTTCAAATGCATAACTTTCATAATTTCATTTTTTTTTCTTCAACTGAAATGCCTCAACCAATTTGTCCCCCGTCTCCTACGCGTATATATAGATATTTATATATAATATATCATATATATATATATATATATTGCCAAACTATTCCAGTACCTCGATGGGGGAAAAGTGGGGGTATTGAACGATCATCTATATCATTACATATTCTTACTTATTTAATTAGTGAAGGATTGCCGACTTGGGGTTAGCTGCTACTTATTATTATCACGAAAATATGGAGAGTGACGCAACAACAAGGGAATAAGAAAAACTTTCTTCGCAAACCGACACTATAATATGATTATTTTATTTGGACACCCGTTTTTTATACATCCGATGGTTGTATTGAGATGGTCCATTTATCCGCATACATGAGCACATGAAATAAATATTATTTTGTTATTGAGTAGCAGCATTGTTCTTTTGTCAGTTTATAGTAGAATGTGGAATAGGAGGAGGAGTCACTTTAAAGGATTCGACAATGACGTCATTGATACATGCCCATGAAGAAGAGAAGAATAGTATTTAATCGGATGAATTTCTTCCCTATCGGTTAGTGTTGATTCCTCAACATTCTTGAGTGAAGTGAAACGTTATATCAACTGCTTTTTTAAACTTCCCTCTCCTTTTATTTCAACCAATCACGTAACAAACAGTACTACCATCTATGCTCTATCTCAACATATCACTCTCCCTTCCAGTATAAAAAAGTCTCACTCTCTCTCTGTATTTTCCCCAACAACGGAGAAGTAGCCACATATTCACACGCACCTTACGCTACTTTATATACAGTGTGTTCCATCGGAAATGGAATTTTAAAATTGCGAATTAGAAGTACTTAAAAATCGTCGAATTCCCTCATAGATACATCATTTTAAAGGAAAATAATGGATTTTTGTGATAAGTAAAAATTATTGTCCTTTATCATAAGAGAAGAAGCACATCTGCAAGCCTTACAAAAGTTGCTGGAAATTACCCCCTCCGCTTGTAGACAGAACGACACATTCTTGCAAACGTTTTTGATCGTCTCCTGGCTATAACCTTCAGCGAAGGTTTGGACACATTGTATGAGAGACTCAATGGAATCTGAGCTGGCCAGAGATTTTCCGTCCTTCTGTTGATGGCTCGGCCTCGAAACTTTTCATTAGAAATTCTAAAGCTATATTTGTGCAATGTGGTGGAGCGCCGTCTTGCATCCACCAAAGGGAGAACGAGTTGCAGAATGGCGCAGCCTGGGCCAAATTATGTCCTGGAGCAATCTGAGATATGAAACCATTAACCGACGACAAATGGCCATCATCTTCAAGGAATGCATGAACGATTGGAACCATTCCATTAATAATGGCAACGAAGATCATTACCTTAACATCCTCCTATCATTTGTTTCGCAGATATTTCTAGGATTTTCATTTGTCCACACTCCGTTTTTTTCGACGTGGTTTTTGATGGAGGCAAAAGAACTTCTCGTCAGTCCAAATGATTCTATCGACAAGGTTGGATGGTTCCTGCAGAATCCATTGACAAAACTGCCTTCTCTGCGCTTTGTGGTTATCAGTTAATGGTTGAACTGAAGTGTTATGATAAAAACAGAATCAAAGATCATGTCTTACGATCCTCCAAACGAGTTTTGGTGGGTGGAATTTGCTAGGAAGCTTTTCTGAGTGAGCAACTGGGGTTTGCTTCAAAGAAACTTTTTAACTCCTGAACCACTGCTTCTTTTCTTTTGGATTTTTTTTCATTTGTTTTGATTTTTTTCTTGTGAATGGAACCAGTCTTATTGAAATGATCAAAAATCTTGTGAACTGGATCAGCTGGTAAGATTTCGCCGCCGTTGAAGTGAAGTATAAATTCTCGGCGTATTGTGGAAGGGGTTTGCCAAACTGCAGGAGGATTATTTCTTCTCAAGTTCAGAAAACATTTTTCAGGTTGACAATCAATACCGATCTTTATATATGATAAAAATCGCCTCTTTATGAACAAAATGGTGTTATCAATAATACGATTTAAAATATTTTAAATATTCTAATTCGCAATTTACAAAATTCATTTCTGATGGAACACACTGTATATAATATATTCTCAATTCGTATTATGTTATAAGAAAAAAAGTTATGGCGTCATCCTATACTTACCCTATGATGAACGACAAAGATGCTCGTGAGTCTTTTAAAAAATATACCATCAAAATAATAATGGCTAAAGTTAATTTGCCGTGGTAAAATAAAAATCTTTTATCTAAAAAGTTATGTCATCTAAAATGTATCAGCCACATATATTATATCATATATATATATATATATATATATTGCCAACTATTCCAGTATCTCGATGGGGGTATATTTAGACAGAAAATACATTTTCGTTACTCTTCATTGGATGGTTCAAATGAGATAATTTTTATAAATTGATATTAACGATTACAATTTGTTATATGATTATGACCTTTATAAAAAGTTTACTAGCACTTTTTTGAAGCGGGAATTGACTCAGAGCGGTTCACAGAATAACACTATTATGGTAGAACACGAAGGACGTGGATCTGTCTTAGATTCCCAAAGGGAAATGGTATATTATATGCAGCTCTTAAAATAAAAAATAAATGAAAAGGTTTATTCCCCCTTTGCAGAGCAGATGACTATGGAGGATACAAGGATGACTTATAAAATGCATAAGGATGACCAATGAATACTAAAACAATAAGGAAAAGAAGGCTCGTGAGGAAAATACGATGAGGGATCTAAAAAGGAAAAAGGAGAATACGCGTACATTCTCCTTTCCTTATTAATTTCATAACAAATTAGGATTTTGAGAACGAAATATATATTTTTTACTATTTACAAATTTTATGGACATATATTAAAAAACATAGATACATTTAAGACATTCTGCAAAATTATAACAACATACATACATTTTGTTTATTCTCCTTTAAGTTTTTCAATCTCTTAGAATTATTTGTCATATTTTGACTGCTTGTTTTTCTTTTTTTGTGAATTTGATCATTGATTTCCGAAACATAATTTTTGGACATACAATTAAAATTTTAGCAGCGATTTGTGGAATAAATTTTTCAAAGGAATGGTCTTCTTTGCATTCTGCTAAAATAATTTCCAAGCGTAAGTATCATTTTCCAAAAGTTTGATAAACGAAAGAACAAAAATATTTTTTGAAGAAGGGGAAGAAATCAACTCTTTGAAGATACTTTTTGAATTTTGAATTTCTGAAAAAAATGCATAAACAAAGGAACACGTTTAAAAAAGAACATCAGAAGGACGAGTAGCCCACCTCGATTAATTTGATCTAAAAGTTTACTTTCATCATCAATATTTTCTAAGGAGAATAATTTTACATCGAATTTTTTATTTAAAGCTGTCAATAAATTGTGGCAAGAATGACAGGCTATAGTTTTACATAAGGAATGCGCGATATAACCAGAACAAAAGTAAACTATAGATACGTCATTAATATATTTAAATGAATCTTTAAAAGTAAAATGTTTTAAATTGGAAAATATATTTAAAGAAGAAGACTTAATCTTTTCATTTGTTGAATTTATATCCTCAGAAAAATGATATTCCAGATCTTTCAGTGAAATTTTGCCTAAACTTATGATATTCTTCATTCGAAGGCATTTTTCTGAATCCAAATATTGGCGCACGCTTAATTCAATGTTCGTCCCACATCTTCTCTTATAGAGTCCAAACCGAGCTTCAATACAATCTGAATTGATGTGGCCAAGAAGAACGTAATTGACATCAGTTTCTTCGAGCAAATCTTCAGCCAATTCGCATAAGCCTTTTGAAGTTTGTTTAGCTGCTAAAAAAGTGTCACGAGTAAGACTTGAGGCTTTATCTCCCGCTGCCTCCCATTCATTCAGCCATGATGTAAAGTCTCGCAAATATTCTAATTGGGAGGAATTAGAAGTAATGGCTCTTTTCCAAGGGGTTATTTTATGAAAGCCTATTTGCGGAGAACGGGTATTAATTATCATCCACCACGTCCATATTACCTCCAAAAAATTTGCCGTAACCATCCAATCTTTTTGTCTTCTTCACTCCCATAGTGACGTAAAGCGGCAATGGTAGACTCGTGAAATAGACTGTTCGTCAGCTTAACGTTCATTTTTTCTAATGTACGGGGGTACAATACTCGTTCTGTGAGCTTATGAGCTATTTTTAATGGTTGCCCTAATTCAAGATTGTATAGATTTACAATATGTGCCATATTTCCTTCTATTTTTTGGCCTCTGAAATTTGGACAGACAAATGGCCACGAGACACGAAGTTATTATAGAAGTTTTTCATAATGTGAACAGAATCAAACAATAAATACATTTTCCTATCCGGAGTCAGAGGATGATGAATAAAAGTATTGATGCTTCCATGGCATAATTCTATGGAATATTTTCTGATTCACTTTGTGGGCGTCACAAATGGTGGCTCGAACAATAAATCCAATTTCCGTTACAACTTTGATCACTTGATCAAAGATGATCTTTTTAATTGTTCCAGAATTCAAAGTCGAAACAGGCTGCATAACTATCATGTCATGATAAACTGAATGAAGGCTCTTAATCATGACACAAAATAGGGTCTTAGTTACTTGATCATCATCCACCCCATAAAAATTCCCAGCAAAATATTCAACTCGTTTTGTACAATATGTTTCGTCAAAAATTATACTAATATTTTTATCCCTATTTTGACTTAGAGCCTTGAAGCGAGTTAGGTAGAGTCAGCCAGCCATCCAGTTTCTAAATTCAAAGATGAAGAAAGTTCCGTAAGGCGACGTATTGTAGGTAATGTGAGAACTTCTTTACGTAGATCTCTATAAAGACTCGTTGAGAAACCTTTCCAGGACATAGATAAGGCGTACAAGGCAGGACTGTATCTCCGTTGTTGTGGACATTTAAACAACAAGGATAATTGTTCAATCAAAAAGTGTAATTTCTTCTCTTTTGCTTCGTCCAAATGGGGCAAGATATTTGTCAAATAATTTAAAGCTGTGTTAATTCATTTTCCAAGCAAATAGTTGATTGGTGAAGAGTTTGATGTCAATGAATTTAAGAAGGCCAAAATTAAGAAGGGTGTCACATTTTGTAATATGATTGTTCTTGGTGATATGTTCGAGATGATTAAAGATAGATCTCTATCTTTCACCCTGAAAAATACAATATAGCAGGGAATAAAGTCATCGTAGTTGTATGAATCAGTATCAATAAGAAAATACTGAGGAATAGTCAAGTTTTGATAGTGAAAAACAATATATAAAATAAGAAGGTTAAGGAATGAAGTTTGGCTTACCGTATTGGATTGTCATTTCTTCATTAATCTTTAGACTGAAGTCTATTGACGGTCCTCCATGACTAAAGTTCATCTTGAAGAACCATAGCTCTTTATCTTTTTCATCATAATGTTCTTGAACGCCGCTCGGAAGGCAAGTCCTATCCATTTTAATTTGAAGCTCTTCGAGTGTTAAAAATGAGTTGGCCTCTGCAAAGCCTTAATCTTTTTAAAATTCGCTCGTTTTCATTAAGGAGTCGTGAGGAGAAGGTTGAGGTGGAGGAACGCTTTGGAGGAGGCTTTTTGAATAGTAGTGAGGAAGATTTGGAAAATTGGAAGGGACGGCATCTTTTTTTATATCTTAAGACAAAGAGTTTTTCCAGATCTGTCTGAACGTGATGGATTAGAGTCAGTAGACTCGGCT
>CP045903.1:8450699-8487222 GCA_013387185.1 Caligus rogercresseyi
ACTACAACTACCGAAATAAAATAACAATATAAGACAAATCTAAATTGTCTTTGGAGTCTTGAATTTCTTATATTTTTTTACAATAAACTAGAGAGATTTGGCGTAGATAGGCGAGAGGCGTGGTACATATTTAATTACTGCAGCTGCAGGGTCCATTCTTGGCTGTTGACATTGGGATTCTCAAAGATAATCCAAATATCTGGCAGCCGCTCCAATAAAGATAGCTCTCAGCTTATGTTCTTCAGTTAACGAGTTATCTGAAAGGTTTTGAGCTGTATAGGCCTTGCAGTTCCTCAATGCGGCGCTTATTGCACGTTCTTCCACTTGACATGTATTTCATGCGCTGTTATGCCAAAGAGAATGTATCCTCTCAGGTATTCGGCTTTAAAATTAGTGATGTATGTATCATTCCTTTCTAAAAATTATTTATAATAATCAAGGCTGGCAGTCACTAAATGCATGGCTAATGTTGTTGTGCATACGTCCGCAATCCTCACATACAATGTGATGAGAATGTTATTAATTCGCCGATATTTGTAATTGGGCCTTTAAAAAAAATTCCGTCGTTGATGCCCATCATGGACAGCAGAATTCTTGTTTTCCATTCTTGCGGTAACTTCAACTCTTGAGATGTTCTTCCGCTGTCAAATTTGCAGAGTGTGAATTAAAATCTTGATCACGGAATTTTAAAAACCATGGCAAAAGAGGCATATGTCTTCTAGCATCTCTTTGGAGAGGGAATAAAAAACGGCCAGTTTTAAAAACAGAGTTATCGCTCAAATCATGCAATGTATAAATATTCTCTCGAAGAGCTATACTCTCTAATTCTTCAGGCTGACATAGGTTTAAAAAAAGGTTCCTTGTCCCTGTTTTGGTGAATAATATCCAAAGTGCTATTGTTATAGTATATCGGAGACTGTTTCCATAATATTCTCTGTGCAGCGGCCAATCTCTTGAAAATTGAGATACTACATTATTCGAGATGTCCGTTCCGAATAAAAGTGTCATATACACCCAAGAAGAAGCCAAGTGTTCTCTCCATTCACCTTTATATACTGATGCTAATTCTGGAAATATTTTTTATAAATTTGGGTACTATATTATTTATAAGCACCAGTCCACCTCCCAGTTGAGATCGGCGTCGTTTCAAGGCAGGAATGTATCGGCGGGAGAATAAAGCCTCCAGCCAATTTTCCTCTTCCTTCATGAATAGTTCCCCAATTGTAAGAGAAGCAGTTGCCATATAAACCATATGAGAAATAAGGTTTGTGTGTGTAAAAGTCTATCCTTTTTGTAGGCTTAGACCTCTCCATCCTTGGCACCATCTAATTGCTTGTTTATTTAAATTTTGAAAATTGGCCAGCACGGGTCCGTTGTTATTCCACTCCACCCCAAGTATCTTCACTGTTTTTTACAGTTCTGCATCTTCCGATGTTTATTTCTTCTGTAGGAGTCCAGCAGCCTATGGGAAGTATAGAAGTTTTTTCGTAATTAATTTCCATTTCAGACATCTTTAAATTCTTTTTTTTAAGCTAAGAGAATTTCCACTCGTTTTATAATTTGTTTTTCGGAATTTCCTTCGACCATTAAAGTTATATCATCCGCGTATAGATCTACGAGATGTTTTTGGAACCTAATTGCACTCCAAAACCCCGAATGTTAATTATAAATATGTATAAATTTAATCAGATCAGCGTCCCCTTAGTACTTATTGTATTCCGGTTAATATCATTTCTTATATTTGTAGTATTAATGTTTAATTTTACACGGGTTTGTTCTTCCTTTTTTGTTATCATTATTTGTTATATATAGTTCACTTTGGAACGCCTTAGAATATAGAAGGGGGACTGATGTCTCCCAAAAATATATAGATACAGTCCACTTATTTATTGAGGCCCGTCCTTGCCTTTAAAGGGAAGGAGTTCATTGGAACTTTTTCACCGAAAATTGCGGTTTAATATGGTGTTCAATTGCTCCATTGCAGCAACAAATAGTAAAGGAGACACAGGGTAACCCTGCCGACAACTTTTTCCTAAGCTGATAGAATCACTTTGGTAGCCGTTGATAATAATCTTGGATGAACCATTAAATAAAAGAGCACGAATGGTATTAAAAAAGCGCCTAGGGAGATATTTTTTCACCGCTTGTAAGATAAAACCATGTAAAATAGAGTCAAATGCTTTACTAAATCCACGCCAACTATTGCTCCAAATTTTCTTCTATCTTAGTAGAGTTGATCGATGAACAAATATTTCTGGATATGTCTGTTTTTTTTGTGTTAAATTAATGTTGTGTTAATTGTCGTTCTGAATGGTTATTAATAGTTTTTTATGAAGAAATATAAAATACGTCCACAGATCCTTGCATGCATGTATATATAACTTTTTTATGCAGTGCAAGTGAATGCTGTATATAATTATTTTTTTCGCACCCGAGAGGTAGAAGTATTATATCGGCAAAACTAATCTATCTAGGATCTATAGCACCGTTCAACAAATTTGGGGTCGATTCTCGTGGTTGCCGCTCTGATAGAAATTATCATGAATTAATGCCCTCTAAATCCAAATCAGACATCAATCTTTGTCCTGACTTTAGCTTCTTCATTTCCATGATAACATTTTAAAAAGTATAATAAAATATCATCAAAAATTGAAAATAACTAAATAGCTTTCATTTATTCATAAAAGATATCCTGGGAGTCATCGGTGTGGGAAGATTTTTAATATCCCATTCACTTTGCATATTTCTTTACTCGTAAAATACCCCAATCTTGATGCTTTTTATAACTTTTTATTACAACTTTGAATAAATATCTTGGTAGGTAATTTGATAGATATTATTTTTCTAACTTTTGAGTATTCCTGCACACTACCTAGACGAATCGGTGATATTATTTTTGATTCATTCTATGTCTACTTTTTTGTATTCAACAGCTTATGATAAAATATGTTTACAAAACGATATGCAAAACAGATGCTAATAAGTAAAAAATACAACAATTAAACATTATAGTTCATAATTTTAGCATCTTACATGAACATACTCATTAACTTCTCCAAAAGTAATAATTAAACTATTAAAACATAAATACTAAAAACGAGATGTAAAAGATTATTTGATTTATTATAATTTCTTTAAAAGGGATTTTAAGGCATGTGCTTTTAGACAGCTTCAAATGTCATATATAATTGGTGAATGAAACTTGCAAGTTATAACTTGTGAAATTGTGCAAAAAAATACAAAAAAACACGGCGATAGACATTATCAAAATATTCTCAAAAAGATAAGGCGCCTTCGCCAAGCAGAACACACGTCTCAAACTATTGTTTTCTGAATATTCATTGATAATGTACACCATTTAATTGCACCAAAAAAAATTAGTAAAAACTAGTAGAGAAGTAATTTACATACTTTTTGGAGTAATTTTCTTTCGGATTTCTCGGTACACGCCAGCAGATAGAATAAATTTGGTCCAAATTAGTTCCACAAAACTCTGGGTCAAAAAACAAATCAAATGAATCACACAAGACTTTATTCATCTCCAATACATTCGAGTAATTACGTACTGACACATTTCTATCATATTTCAATCAGTTGAAATATTTTATAGAAAAGAACCAATCAAGTTACAGCCACATGCAATTATTCAAGTTAAAGATAAACTATTTTCACAAACAAAAATATTCGTTTATTTGTTTAAAATATTTAAATAAAAACTGCATAAGCATAGATTTTTTTTTGTTATAATTTCAGTGAATATAATGTCCAAAAAGACAAAAGAATTGACTCTGTGCCTTTTACTGTCCAAATCATCACCGAAATATACAATAGCTAATCTATAATTGTGATTGATTTTGCTAAGGCGTTCGATTCCTTGTCGCATCAATCTATTATTCAGGCCTTGTTCCGAAAGGGGGTAGTAATTAGGATGTTCGGCCTCATTTTGGCTGGCTCCATCAACTATGGAACAGAAGCAGACTCCTTTTCTTTAAGGAGAGGAGTTAAGCAGGGTGATCCTGAGGCCACTGTATTGTTCAACATAGGGATCGATAAACTCCTTCAGGATATTCCAAAGACCCCGTCCTATTCAAAGTGTCTCTGTTATGCAGACGGCTCAACTTGGTCTTGAATGGAAGTCCCTTACAAACAATAATATATAAATTCAAAGGACAATGCTCCTATTAAAAAGATTTTCACTGATCTCCCGCTTAAAAAACAATTCACCAAAATCAGAGATTATCAGCAAATACAATGGATTAATAGCGAAGGCTTGGCCAAGCTTCTGAGAATCTGAAAGAATAAAACTACTTGGATCATGGGTTGGGAGAATTGCTTAACGGAAGAACCTTGAGGAAATTGTCAACAAGGTAACCCGTTCATGACAATTCTTTGGCAGCTTGAATCTATGTATGTGAAAACTGAATCGTTGTCTGGAACACAATCATTATTCCGGCTGTCATTCACCTGTTTTGGATAACACCTTACGATAGGGAGGCCTGAAAGGGAACATCCGAACTGAAGAGTTCACTACTTCAGTTAAACAAAAATGGAAATATTGTTACATACTAATCTCAACAGGGGATGCCGCTTTGTAACGTGTGAGTCTAGAATGTGGAATGTCCTAAAATTGTATTGGATGATGAAAATATGCAATTTCCCTGGGACCTAATTGTGGACAAAAAAAAAGATTTTTCCCCAACGAGTATCCTTGTGCAAGCTTTAAAAAGGTCCTTAAATGTCTTTCCCTTTACTCACCAAGGATGAATAAAATATTCGAGGCATCCAAAGAAGTTGCAGCAAAGTATGAAATTTCCTTGGGAGTGGAAATTCCTGTAACCCAGCGTATACTCACTGATATACTCACAGTATCTGGTATAACAGCTGTAATTGTTTATTTTAAAAATTCTCAGTACATTATCAACCATTTTTACAACAAATTTCAACTTATTTTATGTCCTAAAAAAAGTTTCATGTTTATATTTGGGTCCATTAAGTAATGAAATTAATTTTAGTACAACAAAAACACAGTAAATTTTATATAAGTTTCGTTCTTCAAGATTAGTCCCTCCAGAAAACATTGTTAAGTATTTTAGTGATTATTTAATATGTTAATGTAATGATGTAAATAATTATAATGTAACCAATTTGATGGAAAATAAATTGTTGTACTTAGGTACCCAAAAAAATAGTTGTTTTGTATTGGCCTCCTCACTTATCGACTAGATAGCGAGGCAAAGCTTTAAAACAACTATGGACTAAGATAGAAAATATTCAGAGACCCTTAATAGCATTTAAAAGGAAAGCATCAGCGTCTTCTTCGCCTGACATAAAAAAATGTTGTAAAACAGCTGCCATGAACCCATTTTTTTCGGTCACGAAGTTTTATTCAGTATTTGTAACAAACAATACAGTGTAATACAAACTACACTAAAATACAAATAATTGCCATGAACCCATTTTAAAACTATTAAGAAGAAGAAGCACAAGGTGGCAAATAAGCGGTTAATAGCAAGGAACTTTCGTCGTCAGAAAAATGGCAGAAAAGCCGTCTCCTCTCGGGAACTCTGGAGGTGTGAGACAAGTTCTAGTTACTAGGAAAGAGGAGTAGTTGTTGCCTCTTCAACGAGTGTACCGAAACAACGGATCACATCTTTTGGAGCTGCACTTCGCTTCGCGAAATCTTTAACTTTGTCTCAGAAACTCTCAAGGAGAAATATGGAGCGGAGATCGAAAGGGAAGATTTTTATGCCTTCTATCGCGGAGGAGAGGAATCAAAAGTCAAAACCATCCTTCCAAACGTGCAACAAATCATATACCTGAAGAAATCATCGGAGGACTTTGACGTTGCAACGATTTTACCAAAGTTTCACAAAAATTGTGCCGGAATTCTCTTATATAATTCGTAAAATGTTGAACTTGTATGTTATCTATTTATGTTTTTCTTTGTTAATGGTTTTTTTTCTTTTTCCCTGTAAATTATATATATTGGCAAACGGAAATAAAGTCTAACTAACTAAAAAATGTTATCTATTTATTTTTAATTAATTTTTTTGTTCTCTCTGAAATATAGTTATGCATACAGTTGTTGGCCGAGAAAAAAGGTAAACAAATTTTCTGATTTGGAAATATCTTCTACGCTTTTTCAGTCCATGTAAAAATGTGGTAAATAATACAATGATTCTCTTCATGCTTTTGTCGATTGTCCCATGTTAATTATTTTGATGTCATTTTTAGAACTCAATTATGTTTTCATTTCGAATTTTAGGCTAGACTTTGTGAAAGCTTATATACTCTTCCGCTCTTTTAAACATTTGAAATGTAACTCTCCAGAAGAAAAGCTATTTTAGCAGCTATTAGGAACTTTAATTCTTATACAAGACAAAATTGACCCTTGGTAAGTGTGTGGATGTTACTTACTTAGGAGCAATTATGATATTCGATGCAGCGAGATATTGTGCCCTGGAAATTAAGATCCCGATGTCCGTGATGATGGACATATGCGTTTAGGATAATACGCTATTTCCCTTCGAACTCTGCCCAACATCTCCAAGCGTTGAAGAGGATTTTAAAACTTCATAACAAACTCATCGTCGAATCTTAGGACGGTTTTTTTATATTCAAATTTTTCAGTTTCAGCAAGGACGTTCAAAAAACAGCCAGGACCCGGCCGGGTACCCGGTCATTTCCTTATGATTACGTTATTAATTTATATTCAATTAAACTTTGTTTATGATACCGTATACTTTATTATGTTATTTTTGGCTGCAAAAATTCTTAAAGTTACTAAAAGTACACTATAAACAAAATATATACAGTCACTGTCTGTCCGGTCCGTGGAAGGGAGTAGTACATCTTCATGGTCATTCTAGTGTTAGAGATCTAATTTTGAACTACAATGTTTTTGTTATATTTTACTAGCGGATGTTACCCGGCGCTGCCCGGGATTTTCCAACTTGACAATAGTCTGGAACGAAAAAAAAAATCACACGAATAATTTCAGTGATGTCATTGCATGTGATTTTTCATATTGAAATAAGTTCCTTAAAAAGTCGTCATTGGGTATTTATTGCCATAAATCCGTTTTGTACTCCTTAAGGCTGGGTATTTAAACATCGTAAAAAGAAGAAATCACATGAATAATTTCAGTGATGTTATCGCATGTGACTTTTCATATTAAAATCAGTTCCTTCAACAGTTGTCATTGGGTCTTAAATTGCCATTTTTCCGTCTTGTATTCCTTACAGCTGGGTATTTAAACATCGCACAAAGAAGAAATCAAACGTGATAATTTCAGTGAAATCATCACATGTGATTTTTCATATTAAAATCAATTCCTTAAAAAGTTGTCATTGGTTCTTCATTGACATTTTTCCCGTTTTGTATTCCTTACGGCTGAGTATTTAAACATCATAAAAAGAAATTATTTTTAAATCATTTCATAGAGTGGCGAAGATATGTATGGTAGTGATGAATATTAGAGTATTTGTTGGATCTCCGTTGATGGGGTAAAACAGTAAAAACTTAAGAGGGACTGCAACTTCATATCATTATCAAGAAAAGTTGAGAGTGATTGACATCATTCTCCATCTCTTGGCATAATTAAAATTTGAATAGCGCGATATTGTATTATAAAAAAGTTTTTATTTTCCACAAAACCTAAATTTGAGGGGAAGACAGGGACAGAAAGAACTTATTTTTAAGTAATCATATAGAAAACGAATTTTCCGGTAAACACCCAAAAAAAACACGTCTTACTACCTCATACTCGTCCACAGAAAATTTGGTCAAAATTAAACTTGGCAATTTTAAAAAATCGGCAAAAAATGTTTGGCAAATAAAATAAACATGGCGATGACGAATTTTCCACGAGTTGACAACCCCACTAAAACACTCCCTGAGCTCTCAAAACTATTCACTGAAAATTTCGTCAAGATCTTATGAACCGTCCGGGAGATACAGGGAAACGAACGAACAAACGAACGAACGAACGGAATTCTTTTTTATTAGTATAGATAATCCATGCAAATTATCTTAGTAAAAAAGTTTTTTTTTAATATCCGAAAAATCGGTGTCCAGTAATTTCATCGTGCGTAATTTTGTCGTCAACCTTTTTATAGCAGTTTTTTTGTCGTTGGCATTTACCTCCAACAGAGTCCGCATGATTAGGTCCACAGAGTAAAAAAATAAATAGCGCGGAAAATGCTTCACGACAAAAAAGCTTCGTGACAAAAATGTCCCTGACAAAAATACGAACGAGGAAAATACTTTACTACAAAAAAGCTTTGCGACAAAAATACCCTGGAAAAAAGGAGATCGAGGAAATTGACTGACTTAAAAGAGCAAGTGAGGTAAATACCCACAACAAAAAAACGGCTATGAAAAGGTCCACGACAAAATTACGCGTGATGAAATTACAGTATACCAGAAAAATCATATATTTTAAATTCATCATAATTAACGCTAATAAAACACTTGGCGACATCTAGGAAAGAAATGGTTTAAAAAGATATAATTTAATTTGTGGGAAGGGAACATAAAGAAGCAAATATATATGGCTTCAAGAACGAGTGTGTTATATACTTTTGATGATATACGATGAAAAGTATTTTAAGGCCAGTAGAAGTTAGCTATTTTTTAGATGGGCCATTGAAAAGGGACAAAAATCATATTTGCCATAAACAATTTTAATTCTTATCATATTACACAAATATTTTTGCTCTTATTTCTTTCTGCTGCGGCGAGTTACGCCGCTTTGGACTTCCGTCTTTGGTGATTCGTGGACACTAAAACACGATGAAATCTGATATTTCCCGTTCCCTTTTTTGTAATGACGCCAAAAAAGAAGCTTTTAATGGAATTAAAAATTACAAATAGAGTTTTATAATTTTCCATCTTTTTTCGTTTACTTTTGTCATTTTGGTTTTACATGATTTAATTGATATATATTTTTTTAAATTGTTGAGCTAAGATGCTAAAAAAATTAATTATAATGTTTAATATGTTGTGTATTTACGCATTAGCATCTAATTATATACCTTATACTTTGGTTATTGTATATATTCCATGAACTGTGAAATAAAAATTAATATTTTTCATTATCTTTTATTATTTCATTGATAAATCAACAATAATGTATTATGAATGAGGGGTTGGCCAATAATGCTTATATACATGTGACGCGTCACATGTATATAAGCGTCATGACGTTTTAGAGTCAATTACCAAAGAAGAATATAGGTATATATAAGAAAATGCTTATTTTTTCGCAGGTAAATGCAAAACAAATTGGATTATGGCAGAAAATCAATTTCACAGGTACAAGTTTATATATATATATATACTAGCGAATGTTACCCGGCGCTGCCCGGGATTTTCCAACTTGACAATAGTCTCGAATAATTAAAAATCCAACGAATAATTTTAGTGATGTCATCGCATGTGAGTTTTCATATTAAAATAAGTGTCTTAAAAATTGTCCTTGGGTCTGCATTGCCATTTTTTTCCGTTTTGTATTCTTTAAGGCCGGGTATTTAAACATCGTAAAAAGAAGAAATCACACGAATAATTTCAGTGATGTCATCACATGTTATTTTTCATATTAAAATCAGTTCCTTAAAAAATTGTCCTTGGTCTTCATTGCCATTTTCCGTTTTTTTGTTCCTTAAGGCTGGGAAATTAACATCGTAAAAAGAAGTTATTTTTAAGTCGTTTCTAGAGTGCCTATGTTATTTTCTTATGAAAAATAGTTCCTAAAAAGTCGTCATTTGCATCGTCATTGCCATTTTCCCCGTTTTCTATTCCTTAAGGCTGGGTATTGACATCACTCTCCATCTCTAGGCATAATTAAAATTTAGATTAGCACGATGTTGCAATATAAAAATGTTGTTATTCCCCACAAAACTTAAATTTGGGGAGATACAGGGACAGAAAGAAAATTATTTTTAAGTAATCATGTAAAAAACGAATTTTCCGGGAAATACTCAATAAAACTAAAACATGTCTTAGTACCTCAGTCTTATCCACAGAAAATTTGGGCAAAATCTAACTTGGCAATTTTAAAAAATCGGCAAAAAACGTTTTGGCGAATAAATTAAGCATGTCGATGACGAATTTTCCGGGAGTTGACAACCCCACTAAAACACTCCCTGAGCTCACAAAACTATTCACTGAAAATTTCGTCAAGATCTAATGAACCGTTCGGGAGATACAGGGAAACGAACGAACGAACGCACAAACGAACGGAATTCTTTTTTTATAAGTATAGATATATATATATATATGCACAAAGGAGTTTTTCTTGCATCGTATTCATGCAGTATTAATTGACAAAGCATTTGGATTACCTTATAAAAAAGAGACAATACTCACTATCGTCATTAAAAAAAAGTATTTTTAGGATGCATTATTTAGACATATAATAAAACAAAAGATGCTACAATGTTTATTTAAGTTATTATCTAGCCATTTGCTGAGGATGTATTTATAAGTATCTTGTTTTTAGATTTACCTAATATACAAAACCGGTATTTTTTAAATCCCCCTAAAGAATTTTTTTACAATTTTTCTTTATGAAATCCATAGCCATGGTATATTGACTTTTTTGTTACTGTTCTTGGGATTGTGTCCTATTATGGCATATTTTTGTTGTACATCATCCTTGGGGGATTTTTTGCCTATATGGTTCGATATAATTGCAGCATCTGACAGAATATATATAAGCATATTAGTGTATCCAATGGGTAACCACCATAGAGATATAAAGATATAGAGAGCTGATTCCTTCAATAGAAGAGAAATAAAGTTCAGCTGTATTCTGTGTGTTCAAAATAAACAAAGTATTTTATACTACGGCATCGTAAGCTGATCATGGAGATAGATTTTATCTCTATGATCAGTTACGATGACATTGTACAAATTATTTTGTTTATATTGGACATACAGATACAGATATTGTCTTTGCAGAAAAACTATTTCGGAATTTACAAATTTATAGCTAAACGTGAACTAAGTTGTTATGGATGATTGCCATAGTTTAGATATGTTGATCCCTTTTACACCGTAGGGATTCTCTACATAGAAAATGAGTATTAGGACACAAGATAAAGAGATAATTTTGTTTGGGTTTCTGTTTCTAATTCAAAGCACAGAGACAGACATTTCAATTTTGTTCATTAATACTTGAATTCCTTCCTGTAAAATTATTTGATTCAAAAGAAGACTTTTGCAAAATTTGTGACTTCTTAGAATGTATTTAACTTTAAATGAACTGCATTCTTTGTGAGATGTCTATTGAATTATCAATTTCTTAGAAAGAGACTTGGTAGTTATGGCTTCTTTGGATATATGTATATTGGTATATATATATACTTATATATAAATATATATATATATATATATATATTATATATATATATAATATATATAAATATATTATATTATATATAGATAGATAGACATATAAATAGATAGATAGATAGATAGATATATATTTATATACAATATATATATATATATATATATATATTATATATATATATATTATGGTCCTTTTATGACGAATTCGAAAACTCGAAATATATAATTTAACCCTATGAGGAAGTATTATTATGTCCTTATAAATGACTCCTCACCACCAAAACGTGTAGTATTAGTGGCATGGTCATTTTCGAAATATGATGAAAAAACAAAAATGCCCCAAACAGGGAAACATCCAGGGGGGGAGGCCTCGAACTCCTCCCCCTCCCCAAACCAACTCCGGGAGAGGTTGCCCCTCTCAGAATGTTTGGTCCCCTTACCTGGGGATCATGCAACGAAACAAGCAACAGCAACGGCTACCCCGACCCGAGCCCATTTACACCCAACAATTCTACAAACCGATTCGGCAGGCAATTCCCTTGCCGGCCGGATGGATGGATTCACCCATGGAGTCCATGCCGGGCCCAGCCACTTTGCCTTCAGGCGCGACAGCTACGTTCCCTACGGAGCCAATAATACACTCCCGCGTTCCCGCGGGACAAAACGTTTCCCTTCTCCTAGGACGAATCGCCAGGGAAATAGCAGACCTTACTGCAAGTCTCCAAGTCTGAAGATTTGTACCTGGAACGTCGCAGGGCTCAGCGGCACCAAAGAGCTCCACCTCGCCTACTTACTCGACAGGAAAGATATCGATATAGCTGTAATAACGGAAACTGAGCTAGCCTCGTCGAATGGTACCTTTATTACAAACGGATTTGTCACGTTCGAGCCTCTTGCAATGGAGTATAAAAGGATCCTCACTCTCGTGAAAACCGATCTCGCAATGCGTTATAACGCCAAGCTACGATCTGACCTCATGTCCTCGCACGTGCAAACAGTTTGGATCGAGTTGTCCCTCCCTAACCATAGCATCCTTGTCGGCGGCGTCTACAGGGAATGGACCTCTTCCAAGATCAAGTCATTTCTCAATGAGAAAGACCGTCTCGACGTCATCATCAACCAAGCAAGATCTGCGACAAGAATGTCTAAACGAGTTCTCATTCTTGGCGACTTTAATCTTGACACAATGAGATACAACGACAGGAGCTATTCAAGAAAGAACCTCTTGCAGATCCTAGGCGACGGCATGAAGGACGCAAGCCTCGACTATGCAACAACGGAGGCCACCTGGAAGTCTTACGGCAAGTTCAACGGCGAGCACCGCATCTCCTGCCTCGACCATGTCTACTTTGCAGGGTTGGACTGTAACGTCGAAGTTCTCAAGGACACGACCACTGATCATCGCCCTGTCCTCGCAAAGATCTTGGTGCCGAGTGGGAAGACTGGTACCAGGTCAATTGAACGAAGGAACTTCAAAGCAATTCAGCTTCAAGAACTGGAGGATGCCCTTCAAAAATGGCCGTGGACGACTATCTACAGCATCGAAGATGTTGACACAGTGCACCAGTTCCTCATCGATGGCATTACGGAGGCCCTCAACGAGGTAGCTCCCACTAAGACCATCAAAGTGAAGACAGGAAGGAGCTTATACCTGGCGTCAGACACCCTCGAACTCATGAGAAAGAGAGACAGAGCCTCTGGGAGCGAATACCGTCGGATCCGCAACCAAGTCTCATCCTTGGTTAAACGGGACCGGATTTGCACGAATATGGGCGAGCTTCGAAAGAGTCCCAATGACCCTAAGGTACTATGGCGCCTTGCAAACGAGGCCATTGGCAAATCAAGCGTCTCCCTCCCGGCTTCGCTCGAGGTGAATGGAATCTCTACGATGGACAATGCAGAGACTGCGACTGCCGTAAATAAGTTTTATATAGATAAAGTTATTAAACTGCGGCACGGCCTCCCCTCGTTGAAACCCCCACCGTCATCGTGGCCCAAGTCATCTGCACCATTCTCCTTCTCCTTTGCAAGCGCTGGTAAGATTGCTAAGGTCGTCAAAGCCATGAGGGCCACCGAAGCCTTGGGCGTCGACGGGATCCCCGTCTCCGTCCTCAAGAAAGGCATTGAGGTGCTTGCCGGACCAATATCGCACCTTGTAAACCGATCTTTGGCGTCCGGAACAGTTCCCACGGCTCTCAAATTGTCGAACGTTTTACCCATTTATAAGGGCAAGGGCAAGTCTGCTGCTGATCCTGCATCATACAGACCCGTCTGCATCCTGCCGGCACTCTCCAAGATACTAGAGACCGTCGTAAAGACCGACTTCGAGATCCATCTGGCCAAGACGGAGGCTCTTCCGAACACCCAGTTCGGATTCAGGAGGGGCCGCTCGACCACAACTGCGTTGGCCACTGCCCATGCAAAGTGGTTGAAAGCCAAGCAGAGAGGGAAGGTTGTAGGGGTCCTCGGCTTTGACCTCTCAGCTGCTTTCGACACAGTTGACCAGCTACAGTTGTTGCCGAAGCTGAAGAAGCTTGGGATCGAGGGCATGCAACTGGAGTGGTTCAAGTCATACCTCTCTGGCGGATCACAGCGTGTGGTGTGGAATGGCGCCGAGTCCGACTTCCTGAACGTAAAGTATGGTGTGAGGCAAGGTTCCATCCTAGGTCCGATCCTCTACCTTGTCCTGGTTGCGGACGTCACCTCCTGCGTTGGCATTGGAGACGAGGAAAATAGCAGTTACGCGGACGATTTCTTCCTATGGGCTGTCGGTGATTCCCTTGAGGAAGTTGGGCTCTTGTTAGAGACGAAGGCGGATGCCTTCTCTAAATATGCAGGGGGGAATGGTCTCGTCCTTAACGCCGCCAAGACCCAATTCATGATTGGGGGCAAAGCCAAGAAAAAAGACACTTCAGCCTTCACCATCAGGGTTGGGGGCGTCGAGTTGCACCCATCCGATGAGATTGAGTTCCTTGGGGTCAAGTTCGACTCAGACTTCACCACCGCACCCCACAATGCCTACGTGGTAAAGGCAGCAAAACAACGGGCAGCACTCATCTCAAGGTTGGCCGTTCATATTCCGAGAGGAAAATACCTTCGGCAACTGGCCAGGGGGCTTATGGTTGGTAAGCTCTCGTATGCAGCCGCGGTCGTGACGACACCTAGGTTTGATAAGAATAAGGAGCCGGATGCCGCACACAGGGCCGTCCAGGTCGCCATCAATGACGTGGCAAGGAGCATCGCCGGTTGCAGGAGACGGGACCACATTCGGATCGAGGATCTCCTTAGTATTGCAAAAATTCCCTCCCTCAACGAGATAACCGTCATGGCTGTGGCAGTAGAGACCTGGAAGTGCTTCCACTCCAACGATGGGGGATGTGGTGCCAGAAACCCCATTGGCGATCTCGTCTTCCCAACCCCAAAGAGACCGACGAGGTCTACGACTTCGGTGGCGTGTCCATTAAGGGGCGGCACAGACACATTTGCGTCCCACGCAGTGTCTGTGTGGAACAATTTTGAGTCCCTGAGGTCGGCCAGGACACTAGCTGCGGCAAGGGACGTAGCCAGGACCATTGGCCGCAGTACCCCAATTTAGGGGGATTTATTTATTTATTTTAGTATTTTTAATTTTATACGTGTTTTAATGTTTATATATATGTGTATGTGTTTATACACAGGAATGATGTGTTTTATATATTTTTTTTATATTTTATATTATTATATCTAAAACGGACCAGCAAAAAGCTGATAATTTAAATCAAATAAAGGATTACACACACACACACGTCACTAAAGTATGTGACAACCACAAAATCTTCATTTATGTGTGGATCACAGGCTTGAATGATGGGGTGCACAAAGGGTTAAAAGAAATAGTTTATATTTATTATAACATGATCGATTTGGATCGATTTGAAAATATTTTTTTGCATATAATACATTTATAAGAAATTAATTTGTTGTGGTTCTACAAGTTTATAATAATCTTTATTAACAGCTTTATCCAATGATTAATTTGATTCAGATAATTCATCATTAGCTGTTTGTATTATTTATTAAACTAGTTACATTTGATGTTTTTTTGTTTATTATTATTATACATTATAAAATAAAATATAAAAAGTAATCATAAACTAGAGGCATATATACACTCAGAGAGTGCAAACCTCCGCCGTCACGGGGTCCTTATGTGCCTTCCGAGGCGGATTTTTCACGACTGGGGCGGCCGTAGAGGGACGGGGGAGGGTTCCCCTCGACGGAAATTCGAGAGAAATACGCTCCCGCACCCGATTTCACAGCACAGCGACATCTATTGGCAGAGTAGGCTAACTTGAAATATTTATAAGTATTTAGCTCATTTTGCAACTTAATTCTGCACTCAGAGATGCCAAAATTTATCATTGTTCCTTTTGGCATTTCCAACAACTCCACAAAGTTTCATTCGAATTGTGTCCGTACTTTTGAGTTATGCTGCTGACAAACCAACCAACCAAGCAACAAACCAACGCCAGTGAAAACAATACCTCCTTGGGCGGAGGTAATAAGACTAAAGCAATTTTTTACGAAAGAAACATGAATAAGTGTTAAAGTTTAAAAATAAACTTTTTACGTAACAACATTAAAAAAATTATAATTTTATGATTGTCTTATAAAAAGGTTTTAATGAAGTTGAACTTTAATGTAGTTATTCGTCTTGGCTCCTAAGCACAATTACGTTTAATTTGAATTCAGTATTTATGAATTTTCACTATTTATAAGCTGAAAATAATGAATTACTGTTTCTTAGCCTAGTCAATGAGAATTATTTAGCCTCAGAATTAGAAACATTCTTAAAGCTACATTTATATAATAAATAAATTGTGTTCTATGTACGATAAATCAAACAATACAAATATTAAATATATTTTGGTATAACATTAAATTAAATTATTGACAAAATCATCTATATATTTTGTTACAGTTATATCGGATGAAAAATGAACTTTTTCACAAAAATTTATTATTGTATGTTTGTTCGATATTGAAATTATATATATATAATCTTTAAGTTCTAACATTAAAAGAAATTCATGTATTTCCAATTTTTTAAAGAATAATTTTTTTGATTTAATGGATTCAATAAGCAAATTAATATAAATAATTAACAATATAGAGTTCAATTTTTTCCTTTATAAGTATGTTTATTGTGACATTATTCTTACTATAGACTTTAAAATATGATATTTGCAGCTGAAGAGGAAAAAGCGGACCACAAATAAAAATATAATGCATGTATCTTTTTTATTTATTTGCCTTTTGAAAAATTATTTTCAAAAAACCTATGGAATGGTAAAGACAGATTAAGTTAAAATTATCTTGCAACATTCTAGTACTATGTCATGATCATCGATACTATAAAGTACCGAAGCAACGTATGGTAGCAATATATATATATATATCTATATATATTTAATATATTATTGTTTTTGCATTATCCCTTCGCCCTTGTAATCGTGATCAAAAAGAAACTCATTTTTATTGTAGAAGATCATTTTACCATTCTAAACTCACGATAAACATTGAAAAATCGAATAAAAGTCAAAAATATAACAGATAGAAATATGACGTTATCTATCATAAGTAAAAATCATTACGACCAATGACAGTCACTCAGCCATACGAACTTGTATAAAAATACTTAACTCCCCCTCTCTGTGTCATTCTTTCTTAGAAGTGCCAAAAACACAATTCTGTATGGATACTATGACTGTTAAATACATGTACCGAAGTAATAAAAATACAGTAAAATAGCTTTTCAATTATAGCTCTCTTCTTCTAGTCAGAGTTTGTTAAAAACAGATATATTTACCAAAAAAAATATGCAGCCAAATAAGCCAAATGAAACAAAAAAGTTCAAATAAGATTCTTAGTTCTTCATAGGAAGCTAACTAAACGTATTGTCATTTTGTTTTTTAAGCCATGTTACTACCGTAGTATAAGCCACGCCAATGACTAAACGAGTGACATCAATGAAAATACAGTTGCCCAAGCTTTTCATAGATTTGAACTGTATTCCCGCAGGATGAATATATATATATATATATAGAGAAGATTTTGTGATTAAGATATTAATGACTAAATGAGTGGTATCAATGAAAATATAGTCGTCCAAGCTTTTCATAGATTGTAACTGTATTACTGTTGGGTATATATCTATATATCAAGATAAGATTTTGGTATTAAGATATATTTTACGTTGTCATCCAACTCAAGATTAACGCCAACATCAATCAGGTTTTTCCTGAAGATTATCTTGTTGTAGGGTTATAGATACAAATATTATATAAGTTAATTTTGAATTTCGTTTTCTTTCTCAAATCCGATTCTTTTGAAAGGGTTTGAATGACCTTAATGGCCCAAAGTGACATCATTCTATTTTACTGTAGAAAAACCACATTTGCATAATTTAGAATTTTCCTCCTGAACACTTACATGTCAAATTAAATTTGGAGATACAAAAGGAATAGTTGAAACACCAACTTTTTTTTTGAAGATCAACGATTATAGTATTATACATTTGAGGACCCGACATTTATCTAGAATATATAAAAGAACTCTGAAGAAATATGGTGACATTCTCTGTTAAAAATACAATAAATATTATTACAAAAATAAACAATTTAAAAAACTGCTTAAATGAATAAATTTGGCGAATTTTTCATCGTTTATCATAATCTGTTGTAGAAACTGGGGATGTCTAGGGGAGCAATACGGATACAACGTCGTCTATGATAAATTTCATTGACTTTATTCTTTCCGAAATATTTTCTTTCTTTGCCTAATTGGTTCGATAGAGTTGCATCCGCCTGGATATAAATAAGCATTATTGCATTAAAATTTGTCTATCGTACCTAGGATCTTAGCAATGAGGTAGACCAAAAATGACCATCCCCTCTCGGGATTCAAACCTGCGCCCCAAACATTGAGAGTTGAACACGCCTTAACAAAATTATTTTATAGTATCTGTCGAAAAAAAAATATTTCTCGCAAAGTATGCTTAAACGTATTTTATTTTTTTCTGTTGGTACCTCAAAACCTTATAGATAGTGATTAATCACGAACTAATATAATAAGAAAACGATTATAATGTATTTGTGATATTGAGATAATAATATCAAATATAAAAAGTCATTGCTGCTTCAAGGATTTAAAAAGGCTAAACAACTTCTTTCCAACACATTTCCATGTTTGTTTGTTTTAATTTCAAAGCATTTGGAACCTAATTACATCAGTTTTATTATTATTAAAATATCGGACTTAAGACAAAGCCATTCACTACACTTATAATGATATATTTTCCATTGCAAACACTTTTGAAAATTAATATTACATACGACAGCTCATTATTTGCGAATTCTTTCATATCAGAGCTTGATAGAGCCTGTAGTCACTATGTAACCGAGTGAGCATAATATAGATCGTAATGTACTATGGATTTAAAAATAATGCTTAAGAATAACAACAAGGGGTAGAACATGTAACTTAATTTATTCTTAAGTAAGACAGTATTAAGTAATTAATTTCCAAAATGATGACCATTGGCAGCCACCATGGCCTCGAGACGAGGTCGGAAGGCCCAGTACACTTTACGGACATGCTCCTGTAACATGGCGGCCCACTCCTTCCCCACGGAGGCCTCAGGGCGTTAACACTCGGGTGAGGAGTTGCACGGGCTTTACTTTCCACAAAGCCCCAGATTCCATAGTCCAAAGGCGCCGCATCGGGTGAGGACAGGGGGCCAGAAGTTGGCAGGTCAAAATCTGCAAAATTATGCTGACACCACTGTTGCACAGCTTTAGCTTTGTGCCCGGGGTTCCATCCTGTTGCCAATAGTAATTGCAATCAGGGTATGTGCATCCATCCAGGGCTTTACAATGTCCCTCATAACAACCTCCAGGTGCTCCTTAGCCCCCACCCGGAGGCCCTTAGGGAACCAATATGGAAGCATCTTCTTCAATTTCAGCAAAGAGGCCTACAGGAACTCATTTGTCAGGATTTTGTTGTGGCCACCGCTACCAGGTTCCTCTCAAAGCTGTCCCCGGCCTCAAGCTTTTTTTTGGTGTCGTAAACCATGGTTTTGCTGACTCCCACAATCTTAACAATCTCCGCCACACTTACTAGCGCACGGAGTAGATCTGACTCTCGTTGCCTTTTTGCATCCATTTTAAAAATTAAGCAAGCTACATACTCAGCTGCATCTGTTGAAAAGATAAGATTCGGAGCTTTCTGCAAAAATTAAAAAAAATCTCGATATCTTTCGTAATTAGTGAGATATAAACATTTAAAGTTGATTCCGTTTTTGCTCTGCACGGTGTATATATAATATATATATATATTATATTAGGGGGTATTATAGAAACCTAATATTAAGATATCAAAATTTATCTCCCGCAAAAGTTGCGTCATAAGAAACTAAATGATCGTAGAAAAATGGATTTTGGTTTGACCCCCCCCTTACCCCCCAAATTGCGTTCATAGGTTTCGTTATGAAGCAAAACTTTTTGGTTATTACTTATTTTGAAAAATTTAGTTTAACTTAATTTAGCTGTGATTAATTTATGACTTTATTATTTTTGCAAATTTTCGTCAAATATATTTAGTGCCAATAAATGAACATAAGTGCTGACGCACCAACCATTTTTAAATGACAGCTCCTTCTAGGGTTCTCTTATAGTTTAAGAAGTGATTATATCTATAAACTTTTGCAGATATATAAAAAGACTAAAATATTCTTCTCGCAGATAATAAAAAAGACGATATTTTCACTCTCTTGTCATTGTTAAGGTAAACTGGGATTTTAAAACTTATTCTGATTCGTAAAAAATATTTTTAGAACCCCACCATGAATACATTGATCACGTATCACCAACTAGTGGCATAGCGGAAGATCCAGCGAAAGAATTACTTTCAGTGATCGAATACCATTAAAGCAAAGATACTTAGGTCGCTGTTGTGTGCACGGATGCTACACCAATGTCAGAATATGGTCAGGAGTATAAAAGAACCGGAGTTATCTCTTGAAAGACATTCAGTTGATTATTTGTCTTCTACACATGAATGAGTTACCTTTTAGAGAAGTTTTTAAACAAGTAGATGGGGCAAAAGGGACCCTCGGCATAGGAAAATCATTGATTATACAGACTTTACTAAAAATCAACAAAGTTTTTGAAATAGTTGAAGGAAAAGTAAAATACTTCATCAAAGTTAGTGGGATTCATTAAGCTGAGATTAAAATATTTTTAGGATATTACATTAGATAAACAAACAAGAAAGTTTCGAATTCAAGCTTTTGTACAGGTCACCAGGAGCATTACATTAGGCAAGAGGCTTACTAAAGCAATAGAATTTTGTAAGATCCATATATCACAAAAAAAGTCCGTGTGAGTCTTACATAAAAACTTGTAAAATTTATACTAAATTTTTACGTATTAATAGTTTCAAACCAAGTTAAATCCTCTATTCATTGAAGGCTCATAGCATTACCAATTCGCCGTCACTTTATATAAAAGAAAGATGAAAATTTAGCCCCTTCAATTGAAAATGTACTTAAGAGAAACGCTTTTTTGCCCACCCGAGAATATATTGCTAGCAGCCCTAAACCGATAAAGAAATGGAAACAAGAATATTTTCCCTGGAAAAGTTTTGCTTACAAAAAAAATATTAAACCAAAGAAACCACCCACTGCCCTTTACTATCAACTTTAATTTAAATATTTTTTTAATCTTATCGGATGGTCAGATATAAATTTTTCTGTTCGTCCAATTTGTCTGAAGAAGATCTATAATAGCAAAAGAACATCTTTAAAAATTTATAATTATCCTTGCCTTCACAATCAGTGGAAAGAGCTGTGAAACTAGTAACGGAGGCATCTGCAAAAGTTATGGATATATTCACCGTCATAGATTTATAGTCTCATCATGGGTGGGAGTTACTATATGAAAATTAGGATGTGAAAAGTAAACGTATTTAAAAGATAACTTCAAATATCAACATGACACAGTGGGTTCCCAAGCGGACATATCGAAATTTTAAAACTTTCTCAGATCACCTTCAAACATGTAAATATGAATAGTTTAGTCTCAGAACTATCAAAAATGGTCTCATTTGTCCTCTAACTCCAATTACTTCTTAAGATATGCCCATTTGAAGTTTGCAAATTTCATATTCCGGAAACACTTCATTTTCTCGGAGAAATTTTGAGTAAATATTCAAAAAATGCTCAAAATTCCCACAAAACCCTCTAAATATGTCCTTAGGCCCCTAATATAAGCCCAAATACCTATAATTTGATTCAGTATCATAAATAGGGCAGCTTTTTCACATAATTCATGGTTTTTCCACAAAAATTACTGTGAAAATGGGCATCTTTCCATCAAAAAGACCCTAAAAATGACCCCCGCTGATAAATTTCACTGAAAAATTGCAGAAAAGCCCCAAGATGAAATTTTTCATGCTTCACATATGATAATCTTGACATTGAGGACTATCTTAATCCAAAAAATTGAAAAATTTGACTCTTGGGAACCATTTAATATTTTTCTATTCTAAAAAATGAGCTTACCTAAATTTTCCGTTACGCTTGAAATCTAGAAATCTGAACAACTTGTGTATTTTTTACTCAAATTCATGATCCAGACCACTTTTCCTATGTTTTTTGGGGTGCTGAATCCAAATATGGCCTCATAAAACCATCAAACTACACTGTTCTATGATTATTGCTTATTTTAGCTCATTTTTGCGCCATTTCAAGCCTTTTTCGGTCAATATTGATCCAAATTTGAAAAAAAATTCTTTGTCAGTGCTGAGTTGATCGAGGAAAATGGCAACAGAGGTCTCCACAACTTCACCGAGTCTGTCTTGAGGCCAACAACAAGTTCCTGAGGCAGTACAGGATTAACAAAGCCAGGAAGACCAACCAGTACGACAATCTTTCCGACTGTATCAATCGATTGTGGGACAAGAGTGATCCAATAATAGTGATGAAGAACATGGAGCGATTGTCGTGCAAGCATTGTAAAAAAGCAGGGCACACTATTCGTAGTTGTGATGATTAAAAGCTGTCATGTATGGCTGTAACAGCGAATATGAGTATTTGATAAGCATCCTCACTGACAAATAAATTGTGCTTAACTGTAGCTTTATGTTGTTTTTCATAGAGTCCAGACCAACAAAAATTGGATTTCTCAATTGAGACAGTAATGAGATAGCTCTGTGTGTTCATCCACTTCCCTAGACGCTTCTAACGAGCCCTCAATTGGCCTCTATAGCATCATTATTGTCAAGATATGCCGAAAAACGTGTTTGGGGATATCCGTCCAATTCTCCTAAATTTGAGGTTTTTTGGCCCCAGACCCCCAAAATTCAGAAATTCTGAATTGAAATTGATTTCTATAATTTCACTTCTCCAGACGCTTCTAACAGGCCCTCAATGGGCTCTATAGCATCATTATTTGTCAAGATATTCTCAAAAAACGTGTTTTTGGGATATCGCCCAATTCTCCTAAATTGAGTTTTTTTGGCCCAGACCCCAAAATTCAGAAATTCTGAATTGAAATTGATTTCTTATATTTCACTTCTCAGACGCTTCTAACGAGTCCTCAATGGGCTCTATAGCATCATTATTTGTCAAGATATTCCCAAAACGTGTTTTCGGGATATCCGCCCAATTCTCCTAAATGGGGGGCCCAGACCCCCCCCAAAAAAAATTCTATGTAAATTGGTTTCTGTATATTCTATGACCTCATACATTCTAATGAGCCTTCAATGGCCAAATGGATCAAGGGTTCAAAAATACAGGCAAATGTCCGCTTGACCCCCGTTCTAAGCCCACTGTGATGAATACCCTCTTCTTCTTTTTCCTTCTTAAAACTATAAAAGAACCCTAGAAGAAGCTGTTATTTAAAAATGGATGGTGCTTCAGCACATTATGTTCATTATTGGCACTAAATATTATTGACAAAAATTTGCAAAACATAATAAAGTCATAAATTAATTATAACTAAAATTTAATTTAACTATTTTTTTTTCAAAATAAGTAATAACAAAAAAGTTTTGCTTCATAACGAAAACCTATGGACGCAATTTGGGGGGGGGTTAGGGGGGGGGTCAAACCAAAATCCATTCTTCTATGATCATTTAGTTTCTTATGACGGCAACTTACGCGGGGGGATAATTTTGATATCTTATATAAGTTTCTATAATACCCCTAATATATATATATATTTGTGGTCTTTTCATCTATATTGTCTATATTAAAGATTATTATTTCAACAATAACTCATTCGTCAACCTTCATATAAACAATTTATCAAGAAAGACATTTGAAACAAAAAGTATCATATGTTGAAATGATAAATGAAATTCAACAAGAAACTAAATAATAAAAGTATAAAATATAAACACACTAAATATATGTATATATTCTTATCACCAATACAAACCCTGATTCATAAATGGAGAGTGGGTTTGGAAAAATTCAATAGGATGAGTTAATCAAGTATTTCTGAATATTGTTATTTAAACACCAAACATTAGTTTAAAAGCTGTTGAATATTTGATCTATTAAGTGAGATGTGTTTGAAACTATATTTGAATGATTAGGTTATCGTTATATGAAAATAGTATCTTTTTAAACATCATGAACAAAAATACGAAGCTTCAATTACTGGCTTTCAATTTAAAAGAAAAATCTGTACTTTATTTCACAAGAAAAGTTATTAAAGTATTTGAAGATCGTATCATATCGTATTTTTTTTTAGTTTTTGGTTATAAAATTCATTATTCAGATATTCAAAGAACAGTCCAAAATTTACTCAACAACAGATTAAATAAGTAATTAAAAAATACAGCTGTGTTTTTTTATCGAGGAATATAGAATATATAGAAACTAAATTGTATGAATTGTGTATTTTTATTGAATGATACCTTGCATGCATTTGCCGATTGTTCTATGCTTCAAATGATTAAAAAAATTATAATAACGCGTGTGTCAAAACGGCGATATATCCCCGAATATTTTAAAGTTATCATTCTCTTTAAAAATAATAAATAAATATAAAACAATGTAATCTACGTTACAAAATATAAAATCTTCTAGCTCAAAAAATTACAACAAATGCCCACGTAGTCGAAGAAGACCTAATTGGTGCTTCAGCTCGCGTCGCTGCTCTCTCCATCAAAATCCCAGATTTAGGAGCACCAACGACGAAATGGGTGGTGACATAATTAAATATGTGCCAGCAAGATCGAAGCTCTACTTGGAAACTATCAAGGGAATTTCAAGATGACATCATGAATTTTTAATTAAATATAATAAACTAGAGGCAATATACACTCAGAGAGTGCAAACCTCCGCCGTCACGGGGTCTTTATGAGCCTTCCGAGGCGGATTTTTCACGACTGGGAGGCGTAGAGGGACGGGGAGGGTTCCCCTCGACGGAAATTCGAGAGGAAGACGCTCCCGGCGCCTGATTTATCAGCACAGCGACATCTATTGGCAGAGTAGGCTAACTTGAAATATTTATTAGTATTTAGCTCATTTTGCATCTTAATTCTGCACTCAGAGATGCCAAAATTTAATCACTTGTTACTTTTGGCGTTTCCAACAACTCCACAAAGTTTCATCCGAATCCGTTCCGTACTTTTTGAGTTATCCTGCTGACAACAAACAACAAACCAACACCAGTGAAAACTAGAGGCATATATACACTCAGAGAGTGTGTACCTCCGCCGATCCCCACAACATTCCCATTCAAACATTCTCCCTTTCACACGCCCGATTTCTATCTTAATCATTGTTTCCTCTCTGTTAGCTCATTTTGCATATTAAAAAAGCACTCAGAGACGGGAAGAGGGAGAAGTTTAAGCTACGTCACTGGGTTAACATAGTCCTGAGCTGATATATGAACAATAATACGTCAATGAATATTTTTTTAGCGTTTGTTCTTTCCTACTCCCTGAATAGAGACCCCATTTCATTATTATTAGTAGTAGTATTTTGCTCATTTGCATATAAAAAAAGCACTTAGAGATGCCAAAATTTAATCACTTGTTCTTTTGGCATTTTCAACAACTCCACAAAGTTTCATCTGAATCCGTTCGTACTTTTGAGTTATCCTGCTGACAATAAACCAACAAACCAACGCCAGTGAAAACTATACCTCCTTCGGCGGAGGTAATAATGCGTCCTTTTACGATATAAGATTATTCTTCAGAGTAATAAATGTGAACTAAAATGTTCATTTATGTATTTTTGCAACTGCCCTGAATAGTTTTGCTTTGATATGTATATAATTTTAGTGTAGTTATTTTTACACCTTATACAGTTTTCACGGTTAACCGAATGAAATGTTTAAAATCGAAAAAAATATATTTGAAAGGTTTTTCCCCAATTGATTTATGCAGAGATAAAACGGTATACTCATATCATAATGCACATATAATAATAGATTGATTTTTAAACTTCAATAAGGAGTCAAAATGTATGGAAAACACATTTTTTTTTCCTCATCAGCAAGGCCTTTATTTATCTAAGTGACAAAAAGTAACATACTTAAATAAATAGTAAAATAGGAAAATGTGCTTTTTACAATAAAACATAAATAAACATTCTAGTTTATAATTAGTTTCCCATTTAAAGACCTAAAATTCGTACCCTAATGAATTCTGTAACAATGATGTAACGAATGGAAAACACAAATTTGGCCCATAGAATGAGAGAACTCGTGTATGATTATACTATTACACAGTAACAAGGATTACACCATCATATGAGGCTCATTAATTTAACTTTGTGTTGAATTACACAACAATATAAGCAATTTGACTTAAGATACTTTTTTTCCAGTAGTTCATGATAAAGTTTGTATACAAAACGATATATAAAACAGATACTACAATATACAATTAAACATTATAGTTCATTATTTTAGCATCTACATGAACATACTAATTAAATTATACAAAAGTAATAATTAAATTATTAAAAATAAACACTAAATATGAAGTGTAAAAGATTATTTAATTTTTTACATTTCGTTTAAAAGTGACTTTAATGTTTTAAATTTCATATGTTGCATTGAATCTTATGTTTTAGGGTAGAAAGCACTTCCTGTGAGGTTATAATTTGAATGATTCCATAACTATTTCATTTATAGAAAAACATGGGACTAAACTTTCCTAACATCTAAGCTGCGGTATATCATGATACTTATTGACAGGGTTTTTTCGGTCATTTATATTACTAAGTTGGAAAATAGTTTGATAAATAATTTAATTGGCCATGAAATATTTTGACTTTAATGCATGGATGTATTTTCCATTGTTGGTAGACTTTTTTAAATAGTATTTTTTGACAACATAATGCCACATCTATTGTCACGACTGTTTTTATTTATTAATATGGCGGTTCCTTTTTAATTAAACGAAAAAAAAAAAAATATATAATATATATTTTATAGTAATAGAAGTATCTTACTTTTAATGACTTATTGTAAATTAAATGCGTCTTAATCCATTACAAAATATTTAAAGAAAAAAAACTGTTTCTACCTTTAAAAAAAAGTTATATTCATTTTATCGATAAATGCATGTCTATTACATTCGGGATTTCTACACAAAAAATTCGATTAGAGTGAATTTTGACAACGGAACCTTTGATATTATTATATTTTTTCTTTATATGTATAATAATTAATATATTATAAATGGTACTTAATAAACTAAAGGCTAGAAGGCGATAGCCGTGTGTGTTAAGGCGTGTCCAACTCTCAATGTAGGGGGCACAGGTTCGAATACTCCTTGAGGGGAATGTCATTTTTGGTCTACCTCATTGATAAGGTCCTAGGTTCGAGTGACTAATCTTAATGCTATAATGCTTATTTTATCCGATGGATATTGCGATTCTATCGAACCATAGAGGGGGGGGGGGGAAGCTCGAAAGGACATGATCACTTTGTTAAATAAACCGTCATCGATTTACTCAAACCCTTGTGCTTTCAATGGAATCAAGGAGAATTGACTGCCATTGGTCGTCCCACGACATTTAACTGTATTTTACCGTAACCATATACAGGGTTAGGGAGCCTTATGTCTCCGAATAACTCCATGAAGGAATCTTCCAGAACTCCGTTTACGCTTGCTATCTGACTTTGACTTATGTATTTAAATTATCAAATACATGGAAGAGCTGACAGTTACATTTTCAGTTTTGTTAATTTAAAGAAACATATTACATTGGAATACGTATTCTTAAACATTGTTAAAAGCCTGTTCGAGTATATTTAAAATTAATTGTTACCCAAATAAACTGCAAAAGTAACATTTATTACGTATTTTTGCCAATCAATTTATTTACTTAGAGAAATGACGCATAATAGAATGTATATAGTATAATAATTAGATCTCTAAATGTGAAATTTAATCAATGCATTAAAAATAGATCTTCGTCGTGGAAGTAGCTGGATACCGCATCCCTTATGTGAACTCACGACAACAATTAAACACTTTCGACAGGATTTTAAAGAGTCATCCTCGTTTCTTACGGAATAAATAAGTTTTTGAAAGTAATTGTGCTACATAATATTCGATATGATTTACATTAGCATAATTGTCTAGATTATTATCAATTTATTAATTGATCTCTTTTTCTGTGTTATTTACACTGTTTTTAGTTAACCCTATGAATAATTTTATGACCAAAAAATATATAAAATGTAATAAATACCTAACATAAAACAATATTAAATAATGCACCATAGATTTTGTAATTCCATAGAAGGGTCACTTTCTTAAAAGGGATAATTATTTAAATATATATTTTTAAAAATATAAGTATTAAAAATATATATTTTTGGATCTTTTTGTTAATATTATAATTGAAAAACTTGATAAAAGTTGCATTATTTGTAGCTTAACGAAACCCCAACTTTGATAATAGTTGTTTATGATTTCGAACGAATACCAATTAAGTAATCATTCATACTATTTTGGTTCGTTATTTTAACATGCTTCCCACCCAAAAAACCGATCATTAAGGAACCTAAAAACATCTCTTACCTGCACAAATGATAGATGTCCAACTCCTTAAACAAATTAAAGCAGTCCTCACATATTCGATTGAGATACACAAAGTCTGAGACAGCCTGGATCGTGGAACACTTATTCGAATCACTCACTAGGATGAGAGCCCCGTTTGAGCATGGAAAGGGCTGCAAAATATATCCATCGAAGAACAACACGATACGGCATCTTATAGTAGTTTTGCTCAACACTATTAGTTAAATGAATTAAATCAATGTGCTTATATTTCTTGGACACCGTTGTTGATTCTTAAGCTTTTTTTATTGTTATTCGTAGTGAGAGACAAGAACAAGGCATATATTGATGTTGTTGGTTAACAACAGTTTAAAGGGGCTTAACCCGCCCTGAAACGGGTGGTTAGCAAGCGGTCTTCATGGCTCACTCAGTAAACTCGAAGGCGTATTGCATATAAAAGGAACAAACATCATTGTCTTCATTTTTTATCATGCAATTTGTCTTAGAAAGTCCATAAAAAAATTTGGGTGCTTAATTGCATTGTAAGGCATATATATATATATTATATATACAGTGTTGATCCCTAACGGTCGTGCGAGTATATATTAGTTATATTACTGCGACTAACTAGAGAGAAAATACATATTAGATATTTCTTTCAAGCAATAACTAATATGTAATATATCCTAGTTAAAAATTACTTTCGTGAAAAAAATATTCGACAGGCATTTTTGATGAAAATTAATGAACTGTGAATGTATTATGTGACGTCCCCAGTGGACATAAAAATGCAAACTAGGTTTGGTGAGGATTTTTACAAATCCTGTTTGAATTGCCTTTACTTATTGTTTCGGAATGCCCAAAAAGTAATAACTAATACTAGAGCATATATACACTCAGAGAGTGCAAACCTCTGCCGTCACGGGGTCTTTATGAGCCTTCTGAGGCGGATTTTTCACGACTGGGGCGGCGTAGAGGGACGGGGGAGGGTTCCCCCCTAGCGGAAATTCCGAGAGGAAGACGCTCCGGCACCCGATTTCACAGCACAGCGACATCTATTGGCAAAGTAGGCTAACTTGAAATATGTATTAGCTCATTTGCATCTTAATTCTGCATTCAGAGATGCCAAAATTTAATCACTTGTTCCTTTTGGTATTCCAACAATCCATAAAGTTTCATCCGAATCCGTTACGTACTTTTGAGTTAACCTGCTGACAAACAAACAAACAAACCAACAAACGACAGTGAAAACTAGAGGCATATATACACTCAGAGAGTGTATACCTCCGCGATCCCCCACAACATTCCCATTCAAAATTCTCCCTTTCACACGCCCGATTTCTATCTCGAATCATTGTTTCCTCTTTGTTAGCTCATTTTGCATATTAAAAAGCACTCAAGAGACGGGAAGAGGAAGAAGTTTAAGCTAGGTCACTGGGTTAACATAGTCCTGAGCTGATATATGAACAATAATACGTCAATGAAATTTTTTTAGCGTTTGTTCTTTCCTACTCCCTGAATAGAGACCCCATTTCATTATTATTATTAGTAGTATTTTGCTCATTTTGCATATTAAAACAGCACTTAGAGATGCCAAAATTTAATCACTTGTTTCTTTTGGCATTTCCAACAACTCCACAAACTGCAGTCAGTACTTTTGAGTTATCCTGTGACAAAAACAAACCAACAAACGCCAGTGAAAACAATACCTCCTTCGGCGGAGGTAATAAAGTAGTATATTAATTTTGAGAAGTAATAATAATAATTTTTTTGAATATTAATACGCAGTAAAAAGTAGTATATTACATACTACTTTCAAAGTAATATTCGACCAAAACTGTATATATATATCTTATACAAGTCTTGGTATGTCTCAAATCAAGTTTCATTGTCTTTTATGCGTGTGTGAGTGTGTCAAAAAGTCACACACCAAAGAAAGATACACACAATCAATGATATAGTCGTACTTTATTTTATTATTATTATTATTGGTACAACCTGAAGACGAACAAGAAGAAGAATATGAACCGTTAAATGACTCAAGTTTTTTTTTCCTCCTTCTCTTTATCATGATGAGAAGACAGAAACACGACTCATACAACCCCCCTTAAAAACTTGAAGGCAATATTCTAATATATATATTCTTGTGGCCCACTTTTTACACCATTTTTTCATCATCATTGGTTTTTTTTTATTGAGCTGACCTAATGTCAATGAACGGGAAATTCCATGGATGCATGAAGTAACTCAGCGGTGCTGTTAAGTCATTAACTTACTAATGTATTAACCTTTTTTAACCGGGATAATTAAATAGATGGATCAAATATAAAACTGTTCATCAAAGTAAACTATATTGATTAAGATACATTTATATATATATATATCAGACTTGTTAATGTTCGTGAAAAATGTCGTTCGTTTGTCATTCACCAAATCTTATCGTTCGTCATTCACCAAATCTATTGTTCGTCGTTCATCGTTAATTTTTAATTGAATCGTTCGTCGTTCATCCGTTCGTCATTCTGAAAAAATTGACGTCGTTTTTTAAAGGAATTTTCCCATAAATAAGAATAGCTTTTTTGGCGCCAAAAACGAAGGACGAACGATAGAAGGTTTTTTGTGGTCTTTCGTCAAAAATTTGTCGTTCATCCTTCGCGAACGACGAACGATTAGAAATGAACGACAAATCAGCAGTCTTTGTATATATATATATATATATGCCCCTCAACATAGCAAAAAGTTATGTTGTAAGCTTATAATGTTGTTGTTTTGTCACCATTCAATAGCTTCATAGTTTTTTAATAATGAGTACAAATGGTAGATATGATTTTTAGAATGTAAAATTTTATTTTACCTTTCTGAACATAAAAGTACACATTTTTAATTAATTTTTTTATACTGACAATTTCAGCCTGTTTATCATTTAGCTAATATATAAGTCGGTGGTCCAAATCTATTGCCAACATATAGTATTGGTGGTTCAATCAGAGGTTTATCAGTCATTTGTTTCTTGATTTTAAAATAATGGCAGTTAGAGATCTTTTAGTACAAATGAACATCGAGTGTTACAATAGTATTACAATTACATTGGTCTATTGGTCTTTGTGTGTCACATGTCGTCAACCTATTAGTACATTTGGATTTTCACCCAGAATCTAAAGAGTCCTATGACGTATATTTTCCATTTACTGGTTCTTGATTGATCCAGGATGATGTCTGCTTTTCCTTTCTTTAATTGTATGGCAGAGAAGTCCAAAAGCTCACCATTGAAACACATATCTTGACCATCTTCCAAGCCTTTGCCTTGGATATATATTTGTTTATATTGAATCGTTGAACATGATATGAAATATATATATTTGTTATATTTATGATTATGAGTCTCCTCTGGTGAACTTAACTGTTGAGGCAGATTACCTCTGCAGGGGTGTGCAGGCGAATCTAGACTAACTTTGAGTACTTGTATATCAGAAACCAGTTAGGGTAGAAGCTTAAAAATGATTGAACTGGTTAGTATATCCTATGAGCTTTGTTTAATAACAAAAAGATTGAAAATGTCCTCGGAACTTGAGCGCAGGACGCCCATTATTGTGGCGCTCCGTTGCGGCCGTGCGCCCAAGGAGATCATCGACTTCTTCAAATTCCCCAAAGCTACTGTTTACAGCATTGCCAAGTCCTTCAAGGAGTCGGAGGACATCGAGGAAGGATTCCTAACACCGGAAAGAAAGACTCCAGACCGATCCCAAGTCAGGAAGAGGAGCACCGACTTCATTGATCGCCTCCAGACGATGATCAATGACCATTGTACATTGCGTACACAGAAACTAAATGATTGGAATCTTAAGAAACAAAATTGTAGACAAAATTATTCCCTATCTTACCGGTTTCCAAATCTGATCCTTTTTTATTACCAATACTCAAGGTTTGAATGATTTTACTAAAATCTAGCAGAAAGGCAACAGCTACTTTTCAATGTTGCTTTTATCTACAATCATAATAAAATAATAATGTAACGATATTTCCCATTATGTATACTCATCTAATTATTTACCGTAATCATGTATCGTTTCTCTTCTGCTATGTCTGTTCAATTTTATGGTGTCCTTTAGAAGATTTGGCATTTTATGTTTAAATCATGTTAATGGCTTGGCTTCGTCTATAAGTTCTTTAGCATGCTTAGTATGTATCAACGAAACATTTGTTTTTAGCATAAGCGGGAATGTATCGCGGGCTTTACGAGATCCTTCGCAGCTGTTGTACCCATTTTTGTTTTCGTAAACATGGATCTATGAGAAATAAAAAGAGAGGAATTCTTGGGGCTCCTGAACGATTTGTACAATTCAAGGCACTTCAAGCAAACAAGGTTGTTTTTTTAAATACATTTGTAAAGCTCCAACCTTTTTTACATCGATACAATGATCGTACAAAGACTTCAATATGAATAAAAACTGCTTAATAGATTATGAATGGGTTGGGTCGAACCCATAGAGATATAAAGATATAGAGAGCTTCAATAGCAGAGAAACATCGTTCAACTGTATTTTTGTGTCCAATATAAACAAAGTAATTTATACTACGTCATCGACAGCTGATCATAGAGATAGGAAGATTTGATTATATTGGACATAAAAACGTATTCCTCTAAAGAATCCAATAAGCCTCTATGTATTTATATCTGTATGGTCGAACCTAAGTCACCTGTCTACAACGACAGTTCTCTAGAAGTAACTTTACTTTTAAGGCCCTGATCAAAGATGGATAAACAAGCAAAAAAGTCCTTTGACGTCATCAAACATCATTTGATTATATAGATTTATTTTGCCAGTACTAAACATCGTAATTGTTTATTTTATTCCTTTGAATGAAGTTTCAAGCCATTCCAGATGCAATACCGTAATATTCATAGTATCATTAACTTAATTTTCATTCATTCAAATCAATTTACTTACTTGGCATATGAATTTATTAATTTTTCCGCATATTTCCACATTATTCAGAATAGTCTGGGCTACTGGCTTGACATATGTATAGGCCCGGTATATCTACATTTTTCGGACACTGCCATGGATGCTAAGATGAAGTGTGTCAAACTCCAAACTCCTGAGAGTCCCTATGCCCAACAATGGCATATGATGAGCTTTTTAGGGTCATTCCTCGTTAAAAGTGTGTACCTTTTGGCTATCTTATGATTTTGGATTGAGTGGATTTTTATGTAAATAAATAAAAAATGAGACATTTAGATAAAACCCAAAGCAAATGCGTTATAAAAACATAAATAAACATTATAGTTTAATTTTTTGCTCTGGGAGGAATACAGACAATAAAATATTATTTAAAAAAAATCATCTTTACAATCAATTACAGAACTATTGATATTTTAAAACTCTGAACAAAAATGTTAAAAATAAAATATTTCAAAAGTAATGTTATATATTAGCATAATTTTTTGAAATAATTTTTATCAGTTTTTGATGTTGGAGGGAGAGACTTGGGAAGTAAATACTTAAAAGATTCTTCCGCAGACGGCCACGTAGCTCTTTCTTCCAACGAGGGGATTTTCAAAGATAAAGCTGCATATCTTGCTGCTGCCGACAAAAATATGTTCCTCAGCTGAGTGTTTTATAATTTTTGTTTTTATAAAATATACTTTATAAATATATATATTATTGTTCTGAGCAGATCTTAAACGTACCCTGGGAGTCTAGGAGGAGGGCTTGATCGTTTCAGAGAGATAACCACACTATTGACTAACGATATTGTTGTGATTATTTATTTTCCTATCAACGTGCGGTAAAAAGGAAACCCGAACGTAGACTCTCCGAGTAGTTGACGTCGTTGCTTGGCCTAGCATGAACAAGGACGATTCCTATCGCGGCTCGGCTGCTGGCAGCCCCGAAATCCGTGACGATAGATCCAAGATTCAAGAGCCAAGATCAACAGACGTATTCAGATATCTTCGCTTATAAGCGAGAAAGACACTGATTCCTTCGTACACAGGTGCACAAGAGTGAGACAAAGAGAGAGAGAGAGAAATAGAGGAGGCAAATACAAAGGAAAGAGCGATAGCACTGAGAGCGCACGCGTACAGTATAACACGTAAGAACAAAGCTAGCTTTTCAGAAACACTCCGGGTGGCGGGTATCCGACATTAGTTTTGTACGTTCCGAGCGCTTTCTTCACAATGATGGAACCGAACCACCAAGTCTGTTCCGGGGCCATTCTTGTTTCCCAGTGTATTGCCGCCGGTGACTGACGCCGCAACGTTGTTGACCTCCAAATGGACCATGGACATGAGACTAACGCCAGCACTGCGCCGTCGCCGTAGGTCCTCCAG
This sequence comes from Caligus rogercresseyi, assembly GCA_013387185.1. NCBI lineage: Eukaryota > Metazoa > Arthropoda > Copepoda > Siphonostomatoida > Caligidae > Caligus > Caligus rogercresseyi. The sequence continues at coordinate 8,485,462 of CP045903.1, forward strand.
AAGTAAGAACAAAGCTAGCTTTTCAGAACATATATATATATATATATCAGAGCAGGGGGATTCAATACCACCGATCGCTATTCGGTAGATTTTATTATATATCTACCGAATATGGATCGGTGCGGTAATAATTGTTAGTTAGAAGTTTATTACTGCATCACAATAGATATACGTATATATACATATGAATATATATAACACACATACAAACTAAAGAAATGAGCACGACCACGCAACGGGGTATATGTGCTACAACAGTAATATGGAGTTACATTTTAATAGTACAAGAATATAGATTACATGACCACATGATCAATTACTTTTCTTAACAATCATTTCAATTTCTTGAAAAAACAATTAATTTTTGACTGTTTTTTATTGTCTTTGGGAACACTTTCTGTTAATCCGATAGATCTAGTAATAGGATGTTTCGCTTCTTTTCCATAGATTTTTCTGTCGTTCTTGTCATGATTTCCAGTGTCTTTAATTTTTTTATTGTTTCCATCTTCTGTGGTGTTTCTATCATTGTCAATATGTTGATTTTTATTTTCCTTATTATCATCAAGTTCGATGTCGTCTTTTTCAACAGTTTCTTCTTTTTCTTCAACAGTCGGAGCATCCCGGGGGTCTTGAAAGCGCACTTTCCCTGCTGATGCAATGTGAAGAGTAAAATCCACTAATTGGAGACTTTTAAACGCTTGTTGGTCTACAGAGAGATAGAGAACTTTTCCAAGTTGAGTTATATCTGATTTTGCAACTTCAACTTTCCCTTCAATGCCACGAATAGTGCATTGATGTTTAATGATTTTAGCAAGTATATCATCGATAATGTCACCGGTGATTCCTCGGATAAATCCTGTGAGCATCTTTTTTCCCTTACGGGCATTCCTCATTTCTTCTGCTTCTGCCCATGAAGTTGTCAGTAGAGGTGTGGATGTAGCTATAATTTTTCGCACATATTTGGCAGAAGCATCATCGTTGATATATATTACAGCTCTTTTGTTTGTGTATCGGCGCCCTTCATAAGTGGGAATCCATTTTCCAACAGATGAGGACATACGACTGACATAGTCTGTATCTAGAATTTTAATGGTCTTATTCCACTCATCAAGTGAAATATGATCACCGTTCTTACGAACAATGATAAGCTCATTGGCTTCTTTTGCTATCTCAGCATAAAGAAACCGTCTCTTAGTTTTGTTATGATTTTGTTGTTGTAGAGGTAAGCCCAATTCATTCTTTCCGGCTCTTTTTGGAGGGGGAGTTTCATTTGACTTGTCCTCCCTCTTTCTTTTGAACGGTTTTGTTGGTTCGGAGGGATTGGCTTGTCCCATCTTGCCTTTCTTTTTAGATGTAACCGTCTTCCATTTCAGGTCGTCGGCATTTTCATTTTCTAGAGATTCGGTTTGATTCGAATCTTTTTGATTGACGTTATCTTTATAATTCCTCATCTTGGAAGGTTTTGTGATAATAACTTTTCTTAACGTTCCGCACAAATTATGTAAGGAGTTTCTCTCATAAAGAGAAGAAAAAGAAGAAAAGCTTTGGACCAATAATGATCTAAAACCGTTGAAATAGGGCTGATTCCGATGGTTGAAGTCCAAAATTGATCCGGAAGAGGAAGGAAGTGCACTTATAACAATTATAACATAGTTAAAAACGTACAAGGAGTTCCTAACTCCGCTAAAACAACTTCAACTTGAAGACGCACTGAATGACGTGTTGCTCCTTGCACAGCTAAAAAGTAACTCTATTATTAAA
>CP045903.1:8487322-8510711 GCA_013387185.1 Caligus rogercresseyi
ATATATATATATAATATATATATATACATATGCATCAAAATACACCTTTGATAGAGAATCGAATAAAAGTGTGATCAGTTATGCTAAAATATCGCATGCAAAAATTGAAAGCGTGGGACGTGACTTAGAGGTCCAACAAAGCATTTTATTATTTTGTTTAAGAGAGTATCTTTTAGAGGGGAAATGAAAAACTATCCTTTCACATTGTCAAATCCTAACTTGTCGCGTTGCTGCAGTATTCATTCTAATAGCCAGTTACACAAGCATATAACCTCTTTAATCTTATAATTTTTAGAATGACTATAGTCACCTATAATTTTGGCATACCTTTGAATGAAAATTACATTTGTTGTCTTTATTTTCAATGTTGCCTGTTTAGTTATATCCGTATTTGCTTATGTTTTTAACATTTTCCTTTGCTATTTTTGGATATTATTATTATTTTTAAATCCGAATAGAACACATTGTTGTTGTTTTGTATCTGAATAAAAAAAAAGAAATCTTTTCTGCACACAATTTACACGGAACAAAAAAGTTTGAAATTAATTATGCAAGAGGAATGAAAGTAGACCAGATTTAAAAAAAATGAATGAAGACATTTAGAGGGCTTCTACGTAAATTGATATATTCATTGAGAAACGTCTTGCTATAGATTTGATGGTCTTGTCTGATAAGGAATAGTATCTTCTCATATATCAAAAAGTATGTTGGTTTAGAGATAAAATTTGGATTAGAAAAAATCCCCTTTTCAGCAAAGCTTTGTTTGTAAAAAGATATAAGAGATTGTATCTATCCGTGAAACTTATGAATCCGTGACAAATTATCATAAGATTAATACAAAAAGACATATGCTCATAAGTCACTCAGCCTTAATACAGCAATCATTATAGAGATTAAAAGCTTTCATGCTTCATTTCTACAGTCCAAACTATTCGATTTTTTTCTTCAATATATTGTCTTACCAATACGAATGATACGAATAAGGATGTATTATGAGAACAGGACGGAAATAAGTGATACTATTGCGTTTAGATGATTCATTTTTGGATTTTTTTTATTTTCAATAGCTCAGTTTTAAATATGTTAAAAGAAATGCATAAAAACCTAAGATAATACGTGAAGGTACACATGAACAAATAGTTATTTTTTCTGATGAGCTAAACGATACACTCATTTTAACGCAGATGACAAAAGAATAATCCAATGGCACAAAATCTTCATGATGATATAAAATGAAATTATTGCAATTCTTAACATTCTTAATGATGTTTGATATCGTTTTACGGTCGAGGGAGGCAAGGGAAGAGAAGGTTTTTATTATATTTTTGCCCCAAAGTCCAGGAGTCCGTCGAAGCTATTTCGAGGTCCAGACCGTAGAATCTAACCGCAGCTGATACTAAGATTGTTTAAGGTCTAAAGCGTTATAGGATCTCCAGGTGTTATTTTCTTAGCGATGAAATAAATCACGAAATTTAAGGCCTTTTCGTGCGATATGTTTTTAAATATTTTTGCTCAATCCAAATAAGATATTCGCTTCGCTGTATTTTACTGAATTATTCTTTGGTAGTCCTTTGACGTTGAGGCAAACAAACCTCCTTAACATTGCAACGGCCTGACATTCCACAAAGGCTTGAATGGTGTAGTGCAATTTATTGTCAAACTTTAATTGGCACACAATTTAATTGAATGTGTCGATATTGTGAACTGAGCGGTGAGTTTTTGTTCCATCGTTTTGTTCACTATTAAGGCCGTTTCTTTGCGGTGGCACAACTTGGACAACTCTTAAGGTGTTTTAAAGAAGATCTGAAGCCTGGGTACTTCTAACTTCCATCAGTGAAAGACCTCTTTGGACCCAATCAGTCGGATATTTAGTTTGTAAATGAAATACAATCATAATAACGTCAGAGACTCACCTGAAGCGTGGCTGGTAAATTTATATAAATCAGCGTATTTAGTAGTATTTTAACTAACAAAATGCCCAGTTACTGTTGGGATATTATTTCTAGATTTAAGTAAAAGTCAAAATAGAAAAGAATATTCTTTTTAGGTGGATTATGTTAAGCTTAATAAATTCTCATTTATTTGTAATGTTGTTTTAAATTGAAGGCTTTTCACCTGATATTGTGTGTTATTATTATATGTGTTGATTCCCAGAGCAAAAGAAATTATCTAAAAAGCTTAATAATTATATTCATAAGCCTGTGCTTTGGGTTATATATTTATTTTATCTACGTAATAAACGAACCAGATGACTATGAGAAAAGTAATTTTACTTATAAAACAGTTTCTCTAGACACATTTTCTAGTTTTATTTAGGACAATATGTTATTTTCTAGTTAATTAATTTTTTTAATATCTAACATCTTTAGCATATATTTTATGTCATTTCTTTGATGCAGAGAAATTAATGAATGACTAGATAAAGCTATATGATAAAATTAAAAGGAAGAATGGTTTAATATATATTCTTAGCACGGATGAATGGCTTAATTGACAATAAAAATGCATGGCTATATTCGACTCATTATCCATAGGTCAACAATTTCAACTAGTGTTACTGTCGCAGTTTATATATGATGTATTTTTCATGAATATGTTGAAGTAGAGATGGAGATTTGGTCTCCATAACACCTCTAAGTTCGATCCTAGATTCCATGGACTAGATTCGATTTTATGCTGTAATGCTTATTCATCCAAATGGTATGTCATTGGACCATTAGACAAAAATAGACAACCATCACAATGGAGTACATTCCCTAAGGATTTCCTTAATTTATGTTATTTTAAAGTTGAAAATCAATGTTAAAAAATTAAATGAAATATTTTTCTTTGAAAAAAGTCCTAGAATCAATAAATTTTATATACTCCATTTTTAAAAGCAATAGCATTCCGTTATATGTACAGCCTTTAGAATGGCTTTATGATGGTCTTGGCTGACTTTAAAAATATCTATTTTTTAAATTAATACTTCCATTGCCTCAGTTTGATTAAATTAAGCAGCAGGTTAGAACCTTGTTCTAATCAGAAGCCACATTGACGAAAAAATATTTTTGGAAGAGCCAATTAACACCCCAATATCAATAACACCGGATTATGTAATATCAGTAGACGACCTGGACACTTTTTTCCGGGCCGGCTAATACATTCGTAAGAATTTGTCCAATTATTTTCTAAAATAAAGTGATGACGTTTTTTTAAGAAAAGAAAAATATAATAAAAAATATTTTTCTAAAAAAACGTCGTCACTTTCAGAATGGCGAAGGAACGAATATTTTAAAGTCCCGGCCCGGTGATTTCTAGACAAAAATACCCGATGAAATTAAGTGTGTCATATCGTTCAAATCATCGTACTTTTCCTTATAAATTATAAAAACATGTATTAATATTATTAGAATACATGAGAAAAGCCTTTATTCGGTAGTGGAATATTTAACCATCATTAAGAATCTTTGGCAATTCATCATATTTAAATGCTATAGGAACCTTAAACACACCTTTTATTTATTAAATATAAAACAATAAGAAAAGAAATACCCTTTATTTCGAGCAAATATAGTATTTAAGGCCCATTTTTTTGGTGAAATCCAAAGTTATCGCCTATAAAATGGGTCTTACCACAACTTCCAGGAGTTCGCCAATGTAATGTTTGTCCTCAAAAAATGTCTATTCCAGGTAAACCAGCACTTTTTCACGGAGTCCCTTGACGCGTGATGCACAACACTATACATAAACTTTTTTGTTTATATATATATATATATATAGATATATATATATATATATATATAATATATATATATATATAAAGGAAAAAACTATACGTCCCATACATCACCTCATCTCCCAGCAACACTCAATGTCTTTATTCGCCAGTACAAGAAATTCAAGAACACCAAAAAGGAACGCTTAAGATTATTTTCATTTAAGAATTTTATTATTTTAGATTTTCTTGAATATTTGGCATATTTTATTGCTTTTTGTATTAATAATTGTGTTAGTTTTTTTTTGTACATATATCAAGAATGTAAATTTTTAAGATTTTTAAGGTATTAAAAAGGAAATTAATTTTAAACTAAAATGTTTATTTATGTTATTCCTAACACAAATTTTATTTTTAATTATTTTACATTATATGTTTTACATTGTATGATGTATTATTGTATTCAATAAAGTCCGTGCTTATGAGAAGAAAAAAAACTATAAGATTTAAAGTTCGACTTTATTAAACAACAAGTTAATAATACTTTTTTTAAAGCCTCAGGGCAATGAAATGTGATTTTTTCATAACTTTTAAAGTGTATTTGATGTTTCTTTGAACTCCTGTATTAAGCAACCTCTTTCAGGCAACGAACCAAATATAATAATACGCAGGGTTATGTGTTATAAATCAAGGACATTAATTCATATCAAACTAGACTTTCTTACATAAATATATCACATAAATGAGGTTCAACACTGGGAATAATAAATGTTCGGATATATAATAGTTAACTAATGTAGGGGATAAAGAAAGACTTAATTCATAGTAATTTTTATAATTATGAAATATGTACAAAATTATATTTTTTTAGATGGCTGCTCTTTCCGTTCATCAGCTGTTTCTAATAAGTTTAGCTGTTTTTAAAGCTAACATTTATCCATGATTGTTCACTATATATGTACTGGGTGAGGCTCGGTAATTCAGACACTTATGTTTTTAATTTTTTTTGAGGTGAGATGAACTGAAAGTGATAAGTTTCAACTTTGATTTCTTGACAAAAATAAATTTTAAACAATTAGCTTCATGCGTCTAGCTGCCGTAGCTACTGAGAAAATGATATCTGAGTGAGACAACCGTATCAAGATCCGTACACTTTTGAGTGCAAGGAAAACACTCATCAGCATCCAGAGGCAATTGAACATGTCCAAAGCCAACACGCGAACCCTCCGCATCAAGGAGAGCATCGAGAGGATGCCTTGGTAGGATGGTAAGAAATGTCTAAGAAGGCGTTCGGGAGGCCAGCCGTGGAGAAGGCCCTGTTGAAGTCGATGAGGTCGCACAAAAAGGTTCTTGGAATGGCGCCGGCCATATTGAACAGGACAGTCAAGAACATGGCAGAGAAAAGAGAGGCCCTTTTGACAGAAAAGATGGAAAGAGACCCATCTGCGGAAAAATGTCCTTCTTGCACAAGGATAAAGTATTGGCTACCCTATGGTCTAGACGCGAACCCCCTCGATATTCTTGTAGGGTACACGTTGAGAATAGAGCCTATACCGTTTGTCGCCCTGAAGGATTTCATCAACGAGCACTACAACGTCATGTCCCCAGAGTACATCAGGAACACGTTCTGGGTCGTAAGGAGGAGACTCGAGGCCATCATTAATGCTGGAAGAGACTACATCGAAGACTAAGCTACAGCTTATTGTTTGATGACGGTTCTACTTTTTTGCCGAAACAAATTTCGTTGATGTTGATATCGAAAAAAGTATATATTTCTGGAGCTCACCCGATGCATAGTAACCCTCCAAACCAAATTGAATACTAAGCAATCAAATATACATGTTTATGGCATTACCATTATAAGTAGCTAAAGGAACTTTAAAAAAAATTTCCAAATTTTGAACATTATATATATATAACCTCAGAACTGAAACACACATCTCTATGCTATATGTTTGGATGTCTATAAGAAATGGTAAAGATAAAAACGTTCAGGCAAATTGTTTCCATTGGAAGCTGTGAGGTTTAGAAGAAGAAACATTGATATCATTAAGAGATAATGACTTTCGTACTGTTATAATAGCTGCCTGATTTTTACTGGTATTATACTTTATATATATTTATTTTATGAAAGTGACGCATTTCAGATTTTAGTAAATGAAAGCATTACGATTACGTAAAATTTATTATGATAATTAACATTTTGTGAAAATCATTATTTGCTATTTTTCTTTTCGACCATGAACTCAATTACATTACATAGAGATCAAATTACGATACAACTTTCTCTTTTTGATAGTTCTTGGTATTAATTATTTCTTCTTTGACTATTTATTCGATTACTCTTTTTTCGTAACATCATATGTTTATATATCATGATTAATATTTTTAGCGTGGTTTGCATAATGTTTTTATTATTCTGAAGGTTGGATAAAAAAAGAATTAATTTATTTTTAAAGGACTACGAACTACTTGCAGAAAAAATTGTTTAAAACTTTTTTTTTGCCTATATGGTTCGATAGAATTGCATTCGACAGGATATATATATATATATATATTATATATATATATATCTATATATAATATATATATATATATATATAGATATATATATATATAATATTATATCTGATAATATTGGCTGTTCTATTTTTCAAATTTTGAATGTTAGCAACATTGTAGATTTCGTTTTTGGTGATAAAAGAAGACTACATACAAAGTTTGAAAAAACGTCAACATTACGAGGTCGCACAACGAGGTCAAAGTTTTAAAATATTAAAAATATATTTTTACGCAAATTTCTTCAAAATGGTGGACGTTACAGACTTCAATAATAATTATTAATTAAAGGAAATCTAATTTACTACCAGACGTATATATGATGTTTTAATAAAACAAAGTTTTTAGTAAAAACAAAGAAAAAAAATATATGAAAGATCGAATATATATATTATTTTTTGAGATCGATTCAATGACGTTTTATTTTCAGTCATTTGAAAGTCATATGTAACTGTTTAACAAACTATTAGTGCAAGAGAACTATATATTATATATATATATATATAGATATTATATATATATAATATATTATATATATAATATATATATATATATATATATATACCGTTCTATGTGTCTTTCACTAAAGTTTGTTAAACAAGTTACAATGACTTTCAAATGACTGAAAAATAAAACGTCATTGCATCGATCTCAAAACAAGATTATAGAAGGCTTAGTTATAAGTACGTCATGGCATTCGTATATCTTTATTCAATCAAAGGGCACATTCAGAGAGCCTTTAACCTTGAGTTATAAATAGGCTTGAAATTACGTAAAAGTACGTAGAAGCATCTTTATTCATTGTCAAACATGTTTTTATAAGTGCCTTAATGGTGGATTTGAAATATGTACATAAAAAAAAACATATCTCGCGTACAAAAGACGCATATAATGGATTATAAATGCGTCAGAGACAAAGTAAAATTTGAGAGGATACCTTGACGCAAATCTAAGAAATACATTATTATTATTTTTTTCATAATCGATTTCTAAAGGTCAATATGAATCATATGATGTAAACTCAGATTGTACTGAATTCTGAATTGATAGAATGCAACCAAGGTCATTTTGGATTTATCTCTACCGGTTTACTAAACTCAAAAGTACTATTTTACTCTGAAGCGAACAAGTCATCTTCTACAGGCGAGTGAAGTTAATTGATACAAAAAAGCTATGAAATATGCTATCATAGACACTCCATTTTTTTCTTTGTTTTACTGAAAACTTTGTTTTATTAAAAAACATCAACATCCTCTGGTAGTAAATCGATTTCCTTTAAGTTAATAATATATTGAAGTCTGTAACGTCCACCATTTTGAAGAAATTGCAGAAAAACTATATTTTTACTAAATTTTTAAAAACTTGACCTCGTGCGCGACCTCATTATGTTGACCGATTTTGTTCAAACTTTGTATGTCGTCTTCTTTTATCACCAAGAAACAGAAAACCCTCAATGTTGCTAACATTTCAAACATTTGAAAAATTAGAACAGCCCTAATATCTATATATATATATATATTTATATATATATATATATATTATTCCTTATAGCATTGATAATTAGTCACTGGAACCTAGGATCTTATCAATGAGGTAGACCAAAACTAACCTTCCCCTCTCGGGATCCCGAACCTGCGCCCTCAACATTGAGAGTTGAACACGCCTTAACACGCACGGCTATTGTACCCCTTTTAGATAAAAATGGTTTTTGAAGGAATGACGTTTTATATATTAAAAAAGGATGACCAAGATAGGAACGTGGCTATGGACAATTGACTAGCAGAGATTTGAAATTATATTCCCTTACATTTGTACAATTATACTATATATAATTTATTAACCCATCTGCTGGCTTAACTACTGCTTTAGATGTTTTTTGGTCTCTGCAATTGTGACTCCTAAATATTTATCAATCTATTATAAAGCAAAACCTTCATATTGGTGTTAAGTGATTGAAATATTAATCATATTCGGTATTAAAATATTTATACTTATGATTACTTTATCTCAATGTGAACGAAATTATTTATCTTCCACATTTAGAAGATTAGATGAGCATTCAGGATTATTTGTAGAAATTCGTATATTAATACACACCTTGGACTATCGAAGGTAGCTTTATAAATTTGCCGTAAATTCTTTAAAATACTTAGACATATCATTTTTGGTATTCTCATCATTTCTCAAGGCCTAATATTTCAAAAGAACCTTAATAAATAATTTGATCAGAAATGTATTGCGAAAAAATGTTCTCTTAAATGTTTCAACCATATCTTTGGTATTAAAAATAATAATCCTGATTGTCATTTCCAATCATAACTCCAATCTCTGGATGTTGATTAAAAGTAAGCAATAGAATATTTTCCTTTCCATATAAGCCTATTCAGTCAAAGATAATATATATATATATATACTATATATATATACCTATATTATATATATATATATAAAGGCTGTATTTTAACTAAATTAAATATTTAGAGCATTAAAATCGAAACCTAGGATCTTATCAATGAGGTAGACCAAAAATGACCATCCCCTCTCGGGCTTCGAACCTTCACCCCAACAATGAGAGTTGAATACGCCTTAACTCGCACGGCTATCGCCTCCCTTTACATAATTTATATGGTAAAATATTTGTTTCACCCATCTAAGTATGAAAATGCCCAACTATTATAATGTTAGAAGAGAACTGACAACATGAATATTTGTATTTTGTATTCTCCTTCAATTGTAGTCTAGGTATTATAGAAAGATTCGCCCTCATGTCAAGCAATGAGATTGTGAACATTCAAATTTACACAGAGCTTCTAATGAACTCACTTAACATATGAATTTGAGCGTGAGGAAATCAATATTATTTATACAATGCTATTATTAATTAAAATTAACAATCATATAAAGTTTTTTAGGATATGCAAACATATTTGAAAATTTTGTAATATTTTTTTCACTATTTGGTTTGATAGATTTGCAACATCCGACTGAATGTCAAAAGTATGTTAGTTAGTTAAGTATGTATTGCTGTTTTATCATAGTTGTATACATACAAGTATTACAAATATACATTGATAAAAGCAAATACATACATACAGCAAAATAAGACGACCACACAAAGGATACATGTGCTACGACAGCAAAAATGGTATTGAGTATTACATTATAGAAATTATTTTATAATCTAGTTATTAAGCATTAAATTAAAGTTAGAATCAATAATTCGTGGCATCTTTTTACATTTAAAAAATTTAATAACACAAACATCTTCTCCTCTTCTTGCCTGGCTGTGATCTCTCATACATCTGTGATTATTAGGTGGGCCGCCCTCTGAGACTCTTCCATGCATATATTGTAAATGACATTTCCACTTGCTTATACAAGCCAAAAATGATCCATGGCCTGTATAGGCTTGGACAAGTAATTCATATTAGGATGTAAAGTTCGACAACCTTTTGTTTTGGAATATTCAACATATTATGTTGAGTATGATGAATATTCCAAGATCCTTTTTATATCTGTTACACCGTAGAAGTTCATAGAAGAAGCCATCTATCACTGTCTTTAATTAGCTTGGTGGTGCTCCAACACATAATCAATTTTTACTTTGCGTTCCTTTCTTTGCAAGGTTGTCTGCAAGTTCATGACCTGAAATATCTGAAGGGCCTTTACACCAATCAAGATATATATTTATTATGAATTTGGCAATGTTTTAAACTTCTTGGTATTTCTTAACTGTAGCACTTTTTGTTATGGGATTCATGTTGTGTCTTGAGATGTATTTTAAGACCAAATGAATATAAGTATAATCCCATCCTAGTTATATAATAAATAAGAGGAACAGCCAAGGACTCTATATCTATATCTTTATTACGTGCATCCCGCACCGTGGATATCAGTAACTGATCTTTATACGAATATATTATACACATCAAATAGAATCAATTAATAGAACAGTGACGCAGTTGATTACGTCACAAGGCTCGCACACATAAAAATTTAGAATAGCAGCAACTGCCGATTGAGAATCTGAGCGAATAATTACGATCTTTGATGGGTTGTCTTGTTCAAGTAAAGCTTTTTACAGATTGTGTGATGACCTCAGCTTGGAAGACTGATGCTTCTCTATTAATAGATGTATAAGATTGATAAAAGGATATATCACTTCTGGTGCGAGATTGCCCATCCCGCTCCTGTGTTGTCTTTTAATCTTTTGGTCCGTCTATGTATATAGGAGTGCTAGAGTTTACTATTAAATAATAAGCATATTAGAGTGTAAATCAGTCACTCAAACCTATGAATCTCTATTCAATGAGATTGACCTTCCCTTCGCGTGAAGAGGCGAACCTGCACCCTAAAAATTGAGTCTTAACACACTGAGCTATCACTAGGAATGGAAATCTGGAGCTTAGCCTGGGTGCTTACCGATTCTATGACTGTTTTTGGCCGTGAAAAAGAGGGAGGGATAGAATGAAAAAGAGAGGGAGAGAGAGAAAAAAAGGAGGAAAGAGAGGGAGAAAGAACAGTGAGAGAGAAACTTCTCCCTCTCTCTTTCCTTCCCTCCCTCTCTTTACCCCTATCTCTTTTTCACGGCCAAAAACAGTCATAGAATCGATAACCACCAAGGCTAAGTTCCAGATTTCCATTCTTAGCTATCACACTCCATATTTGATCATTTTTAAGGGTATGTATAAATTATATGGATGAGCTATTAGTGAGATCATAAGTTTTAGCAATATTTTATTTCGACAAAATATCTAATAAAGGAATGAATTTCCCCTGTTCAACGATGTTTAAAATCCAATTTGTCCTCCTTTTATTTATGCTTTCAAAAGTGTCTTCATAAATAAATAAAATATATATATATTTGCTAATTTATAAAAAGAAAATTTCAAAGAAAGTAACACATTATAAGGTTGATTATTTGGGTACTCAAAACATCACCAAGGCTCACGAAAACGCCATACATATTGGATAAAAATGTTATAAATATTCAGGGGCTTCTGCGATATTTTTTAATACATAGTTGCGATCAATATAAGGGGCACGAATATTTAAGAAACCTTTTAGACACTAACTATCTCTACATTGGTTCTCAATCATAGTGATTTGGGAATCTTAGGATCATATATTATACTAAATTATTAATTTTTTTAACAAGTCCTCAAACTCGGTAGGGAGGGAAAAATAAATATCTGTTTGGTTTCATCAAATCTGACGAAAGTGGATCATCCCTCTGACAATAATGGGAACCATCATTGACGTTAATAATTCCATTGATATCCCAATATCGCCATTTATTTAGCAACCTAAAGCAGGAAGTTCTTATAAATAAAAAACTCCCTGCAACTAAAGCAACGCCTTTAAATCAGAGGCAGAATGAAGGCTTATTTCTTGCATTTCAGAGCCATTAAAAGCAGAGTGGCGTCAATAAACCTGTCGCTTGGAGCGACAGTTGACTGTTCAGCTGTTGTTTTCTGGCTCAAACCAAGCAAAAAGACATTAACTACAATAATGAAGAATTTTAAGAATTACATGTAATGCCATTTTAAAGCTCAAAATCCATGTTATTATCTTTTAGTGCGTATGTCAATTGATATTATTTGAATTGTATTTTATTGATTGGCAATAGTTCTTTCAGTTAAACCCCTGAGATAAAATTGAAGATTATAATCTTTATTTATGTATTTTTCAAACATTATCTTAGGCTTTTTGTGTATTCTGTTATACATATCATAAAAATGAAACTGTTGAATAAAAAAATCCTCTAATCAGAGGAAGAAGAGGCTTATTTTGTTACATACCAGAGCCATCAAAAGCAGAGTGACGTCAATAAACCTGTCGCGACAGTTGACTGTTAGCTGTTGTTTTCTGGCTCAAAAAAAGCAAATATTATAAGATGGATTTAGTTGGATAATAATTTTTTGAATGATGTTTTCATGATTTTACAAAATAGTTTTGAATTCAAATAAATTACTTCTATTTAAGTGTAGATGATTATGGGTTCTTGAAATACTACAAAAGTACGTTTTTTTAGTAGTAGGAGTGGTGAAACTGATTCAAAGCTCTTCCTGGATCTTTACATTTTGGATGTTCTGCATAGCAAACAATTTCTCTATTTGTAATTTCAGATTTGTAAAAGATTCTAGCTCTAAAATGTAATTCATATTCGTGAATAAAATTAATTTTTCCAAAGTGCCAATGGACTCATGTTTTTCTATTTTAACATACAGTGGACTTGAATCTCGTGTCGCACCGGCGTTCCGGCTCGCTTTCACTCCCTGTATAGGAGTTTTAACAAATTATTGGTTTAATTATTTTACCATAATGAAAGGCTCCTTGGAGCTTAATCCAAGAGAAATACAATTATTGCAAAGCTAAGGAACTCTTAAACTTATAAAAGGAAAGTTTCTTCGAAAGCAACTTGCAGTCATGAACAATCCTTTACTCTAATTAATTTATAGAAATAGTTGTAAAACAAAAAAACAGCTAAAAGTTTGAAACTGGAAATTGATAAAATACGACTAAGGTTTGCAGTTCAGAATAATTCCCACTATGAATAAGAGGTGTGGGGCTCGGAATGGACAAAGGGGTTCGCTTCTACATTTTATTATTAATTAAGATCTTTAATTTCAATATTTCATAATTATGTTTTTATATCTATACAGTTCGTATATATCTTGCTTTATAAAATAGATGCAAAAAATATTATGGTAATTTAGTTGCTGTAATGAAAAAAATGGTTCACGAAATGAAAAGGATTTTGTTACGAGTCTCCCAAAGAAACGAAAGTTAAAAGTGTATTAAATATTTGTAAACCTTATATACTAATATATATATATATATATATATACTCTCTTCCATATATATATATTTTACATGAGAATTAAAGCATAAATGTTGAATGACACTTTCAGCCCTTCAGTAACGTTGACTGTCCAATGTTTTTTTTTTCATAAAGGTCCATCCATGAATACTTAAACAATCAGGAAAGGTAAAGTCGCACAACCTTTCAAACAAAAATTCAAAGTGGGGAAAAAAAGTCAATGGCATGGAATAAATATTAAAATTTATAATTCAACGTTTTTATTATGTAACATCTACGGACCAAATGATAAGTCTCATTCCTTTTTTCAATCCATTTTAAATAATGTACAGATGGATACAGTCCCCTGTATTTTAATTGGCGACATGAATGTGGACGTCGATAAAAAAGTCAATACCCCAACGCAGCCTTTTTGTTGAAAACTATAAGAGATCTGAACCTGGTTGACACGACTAAAATACTTAGCCCGGACGAAACTTTTTCTTGGAGGAGTGGAAACCAATTTTCAAGAATAGATTTAGCTTTGACGTCACCGTGTATTTTTAGAGACATAAAAAAAGCATTTTATCTTACGGAGCCCTTCTCTGATCATAAAGTAATTCAAGTTGAACTTAGTTCCTCGCCTGCCCGTCATCAGTTCAAAATAGCAAAATGGATCCTTGAACATAAAGAATTTTTAAGTGCTCTTAGATATCGATTAAAGTTATTTTATAAACCGATGAAACCATTAAATATTTTACTGAGCTCTTTTATTCATAACATCAAAATTTCGGCGATTATGTTTTCCAAAGCCAAAAGAAGAGAAGCAAGAATTTTTAGCGATAATTTAGATGATATTTTAAATACAGGGTCTATTTTTCATAGATCTTTCGTCTCTGATACTTTCAATATTTTTAGAGTATCTGATATCGCAGAAGAAGAGATGGAACGAAAGCGTAAAAAAGAAAACGATGCCGTATTCAGAAGGAGGGGATCTATTTTAAGTGTCCTACTACTTCTGTTGGAGTTCGGGGAATTATTTTAGACAACAAAATACTCGACGATAAATACGAAATTCTTAGATACTTTCATAAAAAATTTGCAAATATACTTGGAGGACAACGGAACAGTTTCCCAAGACGACGAAAACATAACCCTCACACCCCTGTTTTTACTGCACAAAATATTCACGAACACATAGCGAACAAGATAAAAAATAATAAAGCCTTAGGACCGGATGGAGTTGGTGGACAAATCTTCAGGTATCTTCCAGATGCATGCGTACCTTATCTTCTTAAACTTGGACTTGGTATGGAAAAACATGGCGAACTTCCTTCTGCATTAACTATGGGTCGAATATCACTCATACCAAAGAAAGGCAATGGCACAAAATTTGAACATTGGAGGCCTATAACGGTCTTGAATGAAACATATAAAATACTGGCTGGTGTTGTTGCAAAACAAATCGAAGAAGTTTTAAGTGAAAAAAGGACATCATCAAAAAGGTTTTTTACGAAAACGGAAAATTCACGACATCTCCCGCAACATAAGAGCGTCGATTGATTCTGTAACGGAGAGAGGCAAATATGGAGCAATAATAGCTGTGGACTTCCACAAAGCATTCGACACAATTGCTCATGCTCATATTCTGAGGGGGGTAAAAAATTTACTCCCAAAGCGTTTTTTTAATCCGATTCGTGCCTTACTGTATAATGGTTCTTCCAAAATCAGCATTGATGGTCACTCAAGTGAAAGGATTGAACTTAAGAGAAGCTGCCGGCAAGGATGTCCTGCATCACCTTTACTTTTCATAGCAGCTATTGAGGAATTTTGTGAGTCCCTTAAAAAAAATACGGAGGGTTTGGAATCTCTTTTAGCCCCACAAACCATTTGTTGGATGCGTATGCTGACGATATAACGTTATACGTTGAAGCTAATTCAAGCATTCAACTTGTCAAGAGGATTGAAGTTCTGTTGAATGCTTTTATGAAATATTCTAATCGGTCCGGACTGAATATGAATACAAACAAAACTGCTGTTCTCCCAATCGGTAACTGGTTTCCGGATGTTTCAAGTAAAATAATGGGGTGCTCCATATTGAACAGAATTCAGGTTCTGGGCATTGAATGGGAGAGAAATGGTGAAACTGAATCAAATTGGATTTCTTTAGATTCTTCAATATGTACAAAAATTAAACAATGGAGAAACTTAAACATACTTAGGCGGATCGACTTGTACAATATACATATCGTTCCACTAGTGTTATACAAAGCCCACTCATTACCCCTACTAGCCGAGAAGGCAATAAACAAAGAAGACTCCTGGTTGGAAACCCTCTTTCATCGAAGATACCTCTCCTGCCTTAAAAGACCTAGGAAGGATATTGGGGGTGGAATAGCTTTATTGTCTAAAATAGTTCCAAGAATGTACCAAAAAATATTTATGGACATCACTCTTCAGCCACTTACTGAATGGAGATCAACATTCTTAAATAAAAATATCTATAAACTCTGTATGATGGGAACCATTCTATCTAATGAATCCATAAAGTCATTATCTATGTCATGGAGTGCAGCTCATCGTGTCCTGTGGTCTGGGACACCCATGTATAAATCCGACACGATAGTTGATATCATTCATCAGAATTCATCAAAGAAAGCCTTCTTCAAGAACCATAGTGAACCCCGTTTTCTAGAAAGTCTAGCCTTAGAAAGTGACATATTAACAATACATGATATTAGTAAACGACACTCCCCTGACTTTTCACATGGTAAATATTGTTTTCCTCTAGGGAGAACTGCAAGAACTCATATGCCATCCTCTCCTTGGCACCTGAAAATGTGTTTTAACCGCCAACATAACGCCGAAATCAATAAGCTGTTGCGAGTTTTATTCTACTCTTTTCTACCTTCCTGATGAGTGCATTAAAAAAAATCAGCAATCCTTGGTTTATAATATTTTGATTGTATTTTGTTGTGTTTATATCATAAAATTTATTTGGGCCTCACTAATAATAACAAAATAAAAAGTGGGATGGACTAATTATTTATTGCTGCGTGAATGAAGTAGTGGAAGTGTGTAGAGGAATCGTTTTAGAACTACCTATTTATCTTCAAACTAGACGACAATGGGGAAGGTTTGTGTTGCTCCGGGTTGCAAGAGTGGCTACAAAGCAAAGGGCAATGAGGGGAAAAAGAGACGGTTTCATATGTTCCTACGCCAACTCTGGACAAAGGCTGTTCCGCGAAAAAATTAGATACCTTCAAGACATTCTGCGTTGTGTGACGTACATTTCATGCCCTCCGATTATAAGCCAGAGTCTACTGACTCTAATCCATCACGTTCAGACAGATCTGGAAAAACTCTTTGTCTTAAGATATTAAAAAAAGATGCCGTCCCTTCCAATTTTCCAAATCTTCCTCACTACTATTCAAAAAAGCCTCCTCCAAAGCGTTCCTCCACCTCAACCTCCTCCTCACGACTCCTTAATGAAAACGAGCGAATTTTAAAAAAGATTAAGGCTTTTGAAGAGGCCAACTCATTTTTAACACTCGAAGAGCTTCAAATTAAAATGGATAGGACTTGCCTTCCGAGCGGCGTTCAAGAACATTATGATGAAAAAGATAAAGAGCTATGGTTCTTCAAGATGAACTTTAGTCATGGAGGACCGTCAATAGACTTCAGTCTAAAGATTAATGAAGAAATGCCAATCCATATACGGTAAGCCAAACTTCATTCCTTAACCTTCTTTATTTATATATTGTTTTTCACATATCAAAACTTGACTATTCCTCAGTATTTTCTTATTGATACTGATTCATACAACTACGATGACTTTATTCCCTGCTATATTGTATTTTTCAGGGTGAAAGATAGAGATCTATCTTTTAATCATCTCGAACATATCACCAAGAACAATCATATTACAAAATGTGACACCCTTCTTAATATTTTGGCCTTCTTAAATTCATTGACATCAAACTCTTCACCAATCAACTATTTGGCTTGGAAAATGAATTAAACACAGCTTTAAATCATTTGACAAATATCTTGCCCCATTTGGACGAAGCAAAAGAGAAGAAATTACACTTTTTGATTGAACAATTATCCTTGTTGTTTAAATGTCCACAACAACGGAGATACAGTCCTGCCTTGTACGCCTTATCTATGTCCTGGAAAGGTTTCTCAACGAGTCTTTATAGAGATCTACGTAAAGAAGTTCTCACATTACCTACAATACGTCGCCTTACGGAACTTTCTTCATCTTTGAATTTAGAAACTGGATTGGCTGACTCTACAATAACTTACCTAAAGGCTCGCTTCAAGGATCTAAGTCAAAATAGGGATAAAATATTAGTATAATTTTTGACGAAACATATTGTACAAACCGAGTTGAATATTTTGCTGGGAATTTTTATGGGTGGATGATGATCAAGTAACTAAGACCCTATTTTGTGTCATGATTAAGAGCCTTCATTCAGTTTATCATGACATGATAGTTATGCAGCCTGTTTCGACTTTGAATTCTGGAACAATTAAAAAGATCATCTTTGATCAAGTGATCAAAGTTGTAACGGAAATTGGATTTATTGTTCGAGCCACCATTTGTGACGCCCACAAAGTGAATCAGAAAACATATTCCATAGAATTATGCCATGGAAGCATCAATACTTTTATTCATCATCCTCTGACTCCGGATAGGAAAATGTATTTATTGTTTGATTCTGTTCACATTATGAAAAACTTCTATAATAACTTCGTGTCTCGTGGCCATTTTGTCTGGCCAAATTTCAGAGGCCAAAAAATAGAAGGAAATATGGCACATATTGTAAATCTATACAATCTTGAATTAGGGCAACCATTAAAAATAGCTCATAAGCTCACAGAACGAGTATTGTACCCCCGTACATTAGAAAAAATGAACGTTAAGCTGACGAACAGTCTATTTCACGAGTCTACCATTGCCGCTTTACGTCACTATGGGAGTGAAGAAGACAAAAAAGATTGGATGGTTACGGCAAATTTTTTGGAGGTAATATGGACGTGGTGGATGATAATTAATACCCGTTCTTCGCAAATAGGCTTAAATAAAATAAACCTTGGAAAAGAGCCATTACTTCTAATTCCTCCCAATTAGAATATTTGCGAGACTTTACATCATGGCTGAATGAATGGGAGGCAGCGGGAGATAAAGCCTCAAGTCTTACTCGTGACACTTTTTTAGCAGCTAAACAAACTTCAAAAGGCTTATGCGAATTGGCTAAAGATTTGCTCGAAGAAACTGATGTCAATTACGTTCTTCTTGGCCACATCAATTCAGATTGTATTGAAGCTCGGTTTGGACTCTATAAGAGAAGATGTGGGACGAACATTGAATTAAGCGTGCGCCAATATTTGGATTCAGAAAAATGCCTTCGAATGAAGAATATCATAAATTAAGCAAAATTTCACTGAAAGATCTGGAATATCATTTTTCTGAGGATATAAATTCAACAAATGAAAAGATTAAGTCTTCTTCTTTAAATATATTTTCCAATTTAAAACATTTTACTTTTAAAGATTCATTTAAATATATTAATGACGTATCTATAGTTTACTTTTGTTCTGGTTATATCGCGCATTCCTTATGTAAAACTATAGCCTGTCATTCTTGCCACAATTTATTGACAGCTTTAAATAAAAAATTCGATGTAAAATTATTCTCCTTAGAAAATATTGATGATGAAAGTAAACTTTTAGATCAAATTAATCGAGGTGGGCTGACTCGTCCTTCTGATGTTCTTTTTTTAACGTGTTCCTTTGTTTATGCATTTTTTCAGAAATTCAAAATTCAAAAAGTATCATCAAAGAGTTGATTTCTTCCCTTCTTCAAAAAATATTTTTGTTCTTTCGTTTATCAAACTTTGGAAAATGATACTTACGCTTGGGAATTATTTTAGCAGAATGCGAAGAAGACCATTCCTTTGAAAAATTTATTCCACAAATCGCTGCTAAAATTTTAATTGTATGTCCAAAAATTATGTTTCGGAAATTAATTATCAAATTCACAAAAAAAAGAAAAAAACAAGCAGTCAAAATATGACAAATAATTCTAAGAGATTGAAAAAACTTAAAGGAGAATAAACAAAATGTATGTATGTTGTTATAATTTTGCAGAATGTCTTAAATGTATCTATGTTTATTTAATATATGTCCATAAAATTTGTAAATAGTAAAAAATATATATTTCGTTCTCAAAATCCTAATTTGTTATGAAATTAATAAGGAAAGGGGAGAATGTACGCGTATTCTCCTTTTTCCTTTTTAGATCCCTCATCGTATTTCCTCACGAGCCTTCTTTTCCTTATTGTTTTAGTATTCATTGGTCCATCCTTATGCATTTATAAGATCCTTGTATCCTCCATTAGTCATCTGCTCTGCAAAGGGGGAATAAACCTTTTTAATTTTTTTTTAAGAGCTGCATATAATATACCATTTCCCTTTGGGAATCTAAGACAGATCCACGTCCTTCGTGTTCTACCATAATAGTGTTATTCTTGAAACCGCTCTGAGAGAATTCCCGCTTCAAAAAAGTGCTAGTAAACATTTTTATAAAGGTCAATCATATAACAAATTGTAATCGTTAATATCAATTTATAAAAATATCTCATTTGAACCATCCAATGAAGAGTAACGAAAATTGTATTTCTGTCTAAATATACCCCCATCGAGATACTGGAATAGTTGGCAATATATATATATATATATATATATAAATGTGGCTGATACATTTTAGATTGACATAACTTTTATAATAAAAGATTTATATTTTACCACGGCAAATTAACTTTTAGCCAGTATTATTTTGATGGTACATTTTTTAAAAGACTCACGAGCATCTTTGTCGTATTCATCATAGGGTAAGTATATGATGACGCCATAATTTCTTCTTCATTATAACATAATACGAATTGAGAATATATATATACAGTGTGTTCCATCAGAAATGAAATTTGTAATTGCGAATTAGAAGTATTTAAAATAATTTTTAATCGTATTATTGATACCACCATTTTGTTCATAAGAGGCGATTTTTATCAATATATAAAGATCGGTATTGATTGTCAACCTGAAAATGTTTTCTGAACTTGAGAAGAGAAGAATGAATCCATCCTGCAGTTTGGCAAACCCCTTCCACAATACGCCGAGAATTTATACTTCACTTCAAAGGCGGCAAAATCTTACCAGCTGATCCAGTTCACAAGAGTTTTTGATCATTTCAATAAGACTGGTTCCATTCACAAGAAAAACAATCAAAACAAATGAAAAAAAAATCCAAAAGAAAAGAAGCAGTGGTTCAGGAGTTAAAAAATTTCTTTGAAGCAAACCCCAGTTGCTCACTCAGAAAAGCTTCCTAGCAAATTCCACCCCCCCAAAACATCGTTGTGGAGAATCGTAAGACATGATCTTTGATTCTGTTTTTATCATAACACTTCAGTTCAACCATTAACTGATAACCACAAAGCGCAGAGAAGGCAGTTTTGTCAATGGATCTGCAGGAACCATCCAACATTGTCGATAGAATCATTTGGACTGACGAGAAGTTCTTTTGCCTCCATCAAAAACCACGTCGAAAAAAACGACGGAGTGTGGACAAATGAAAAT
Organism: Caligus rogercresseyi; assembly: GCA_013387185.1. NCBI lineage: Eukaryota > Metazoa > Arthropoda > Copepoda > Siphonostomatoida > Caligidae > Caligus > Caligus rogercresseyi. The sequence goes on from CP045903.1 coordinate 8,508,025, forward strand.
CCTAGAAATATCTGCGAAACAAATGATAGGAATGATGTTAAGGTAATGATCTTCGTTGCCATTATTAATGGAATGGTTCCAATCGTTCATGCATTCCTTGAAGATGATGGCCATTTGTCGTAAGTTAATGGTTGTTTCATATCTCAGATTGCTCCAGGACATAATTTGGCCCAGGCTGCGCCATTCTGCAACTCGTTCTTCCCTTTGGTGGATGCAAGACGGCGCTCCACCACATTGCACACAATAAGCTTTAGAATTTCTAAATGAAAAGTTTCGAGGCCGAGCCATCAACAGAAGGACGGAAATCTCTGGCCAGCTCAGACTCCATTGAGTCTCTCATACAATGTGTCCAAACCTTCGCTGAAGGTTATAGCCAGGAGACGATCAAAAAACGTTTGCAAGAATGTGTCGTTCTGTCTACAAGCTGAAGGGGGGTAATTTCCAGCAACTTTTGTAAGGCTTCAGATGTGCTTCTTCTCTTATGATAAAGGACAATAAATTTTTACTAATCACAAAAATCCATTATTTTCCTTTAAAATGATGTATCTATGAGGGAATTCGACGATTTTTAAGTACTTCTAATTCGCAATTTAAAAATTCCATTTCCGATGGAACACACTGTATATAAAGTAGCGTAAGGTTGCGTGTGAATATGTGGCTACTTCTCCGTTGTTGGGGAAAATACAGAGAGAGAGTGAGACTTTTTTATAGTGGAAGGGAGAGTGATATGTAGGAGATAGAGCATAGATGGTTGTACTGTTTGTTACGTGATTGGTCGAATAAAAGGAGAGGGAAGTTTAAAAAAGCAGTTGATATAACGTTTCACTTCACTCAAGAATGTTGAGGAATCAACACTAACCGATAGGGAAGAAATTCATCCGATTATATACTATTCTTCTCTTCTTCATGGGCATGTATCAATGACGTCATTGTCGAATCCTTTAAAGTGACTCCTCCTCCTATTCCACATTCTACTATAAACTGACAAAAGAACATTGCTGCTACTCAATACAAATAATATTTATTTCATGTGCTCATGTATGCAGATAACTGGACCATCTCAATACAACCATCGGATGTATAAAAAACAGGGTGCAAATAAAATAATCATATTTAATAGTGAGTTTGCGAAGAGAAGTTTTTCTCTATCCCTTGTGATGTTGCGTCACTCTCCATATTTCATGTAAATAATAAGTAGCAGCTAACAACGCCGTCGGGAAAACCTGGGGTTCGAATCCTAGGGCAATGAGATGGGTATATACCAGCATAATTCGTCCTAAGATCTCTTATGGATTGTCTGGTCTCGGCGAACCCAAAATTACCTGAAGAAACTGGAACGTATCCAACGGCTTGAGGTAATCTTCGATGTGCCTCCTCTAGATTATATATCAAAATGAGGGCCAGAAAGGCACTTTTTAATTTGAAAATAACGCACACACGGATGGGAGAGCATTGGGTCTAAAATGTCATATTCTTGAAGAGTGGCGTGAAAAATAAAAAGTTAGGAATTTCATCTTGTATTAACAGAGACTTTTCTACGAGTCTAAAAATGAGTGGAAGAAAAATATTTTCCATTAATTATGATAGCTTCTCTGTAGGGAGGTATTGAACGCCAGTAATGGTATTCAATGCTACACCGATGGTAGCAAAATTGCTAACAAAATCGGATGGGGCTCTCATTTGTACAATCCTTTCTTTTTTTATAATAAATTCAGCTGGGAAATCAATGACGAATCCACTGTGGTTCAGGCTGAAGTTGGGCTATCTAAAGGCAGCCTCCGTGTTATTAAAAAAGAAAACTCTCAAACCAAAAAATTGATTTTTATGTCCGACAACCAAGCAGCTCTGATATCTTGGGCTCGGTTGTTGTAAGTATCGTACAGTGACAATTGCATCAATGTTTTGAATGCACTTGGACGTGGTAACCATGTCAACCTTCATGGATTAAAGCCCACGTAGGTTGGCCAGGAAATGAGGAAAGCTTGACCGATTGCAAAAGCTGGATCAAGATCAAATCTATTAAAGGACATCCTATTCCAGATTCTTTTATGTCAGACCTGACAAGGAGGGGTCTCTATAGAGAATGGGCCTCCGATGGACACAGGATAGCTCCTGTAGACAAAGTAAAACTGTGCTTCCAAAGCCGGACCCTAATGCATCGAGACGATTGATTATCTTAGTCGTGAATCTCTATGTATTCAAATACAGATAATAACTGGTCATAACTTTCTTAGATATCACCAGTCATTGTCGAACAAATTTCTCACCCGAGAGTGTCGTTTTGCCGCAGAGTGATGAGACGTCTTATCACGTGTTGGCAGAGTGTGATTTCTTAAGAGAATGATCGCTCAAAAATGCTTTAACCAACATCCTCCAGAGTGTTAAAGCAGATACCAGCAATTCTTAGGAATTGTAACATTGGTTACCTGTTTGGCTTCCCGCGGTAGAATGGGTATAACAAACATGGGTAAAGTGGTTGTGTGTTCTAGGGAATGGGCTAAGATCGTAAATTCGATTCCGCCCGGACTCAAGACTCGACTTCAATTCGTACTCTTGGATCCTACCCTCAAACAAACAAACAAACAAAGTAGAGCTAAACCCAAAGTCGGCAATCCTTCACTAATTAAATAAGTATAATGATGTCATGGATATAGATGATCGTTCAATATACCCCACTTTTCCCCATC
>CP045903.1:8510811-8537178 GCA_013387185.1 Caligus rogercresseyi
TATTCAGGGGTGAAAGTATTTTCATTTCTTACCGTGCTACAATGTCCAGTGTGTCACCACTGTATTATTTTTTAACTCCTTTTAACCCGGGGGGGGGGGGGGGGTTCAGAGGGCGATTCACACCCCATTTCATGACTTTTTAATATTAACTACTTCACATTCTTGTGGCCAACCAAAGTGTTTTTATGTGAAAAATGACATTACAAAATATTTCAGTTTTATAATTTTTTACTGTGAAACTTTATTTTTCAGTACATTTGTAAACTGGACTGAAAAATGCAAAATGATGGAAAAACCTAAAATAATATTTTTATAAAATCTAAGTAACCACATGAATATTCTAAATGGAGGATTCCTCATCCAAACATATTTAAACACACTCCAGATTAGTAACTTGACTGGAAAAATAACAAATGGTAGAAACAAAAAAAATTATTAAAAATCCAGTAGGCCTAGTTGTCATCTTCAGGCTGCTGTGAGCCATGCCACATGCAAAATGGTGGATTCCCTCCATCCAAACAAAACATTTAAAACAAATTCTAAACAGGGCTGAAATAGTTTGTCCTCTTCGGGTGCTGGCGAGCCATGCCAGATTTGGAATGTGCTGCTTTTCTCCCTTTGGCAAGCCAGGTCTTTACATATGGCAAAGATTCCACTGGTTGTTGGGGGGCCAACTGTACTGATGAGAAGGTTTTGCAGCATTTTTGGTTGTCAGTTTGCTCCTGTACTCTGTAATGATATTATCCATCGCGCTGAACCCCTCTCACAGTCTGCATTACTTGCTGAGAGGGTGTCTACTGCTATGCACAACTTTTTCATGTTGCTTTGGAATGCTTCTCCCTCCGTTTGCCTTATATGCAACAAATCCAAGGTGTTTTTTTTTCTTCTCAATTTACATGTAGAGTATAAACACAACGCCCTCACCCCATCCCTCCCATGTCCTGGGATTGGAATTATCTCATTTCTCTCTGGGTCAAGGACTGCCATTTGTTTTTTTTTTTTCTTTCGGTTATAAATTTTGTTATTCGGCTATCAAATTTATAAGACAGTGTAAAATAGTAACTACACTAAATTCAAGACACTAATAAATAATAAAAAATACTCTCGACAGTTTGCGTTAAAATAATAACAGTAATGAACATTGTAGAACGGACTGCCATTGGTAATCATGTGGTGTAAATTTCTGTGCTCTGTTGGCTGTGGTTGTGAAGACCTCACATTCAAACTGTCTGCCACTGCTTGGATGAACTGTGATGCATCAATGATGGGGACCTGCCGACTTTTAATCTTCTTCTTTGAATTTAATGTCTTTCTCGGCCTGACTTGCCTCACTGTATGTTGTCCTGGGTATTGATAAGACTTTCTATCCTCTTGATATATGTTAGCATGATGTCATGAGCCTTTGGGAGAGTGATCCTCCTGTTCTGAAGAATCTCAGAGAGGTTCTTCAGTTCTATCAGAACATCACCATCAGAGTAAGATTTTCAGAATTGATGGAGCACAACTTAGAGAGCAGCCTTGAATTTGGCTCTCTCTCTGCCATCTTTTGTGCTGTCTTCTGATGCATCTCGGAAGTGCTCCATAGGAATGCCAGACTGCATTAACAGCTCGCCTTGAGGAAGCCACCCATCGGACAATGAAAACTCTTCCAAGCCCCGTTACAAACAGCGTGAACACCTATTTGAAGAATAGTAATTTATTATTTTGTCTGAGTAAAGACATGTCTCAGTATGCCACCCAATCACAAAAACATGCAGTTTTTGAAAAGCCGATATAACATTTCGCTGACACAGTTTAAAGACGAGAGTCGAGATGACTTCATTCACTAAACTAACTGCGGAGCAGCGCGGGTAGGATATGGAAACAAACGGAACGCAAGCTCCAAAAGGCACCAACAGAAAGACCAAAATATATGGGATATTTGCAGACTTTTTGAAAACTGATTACCATAGGCTACTGGATGGCTTTCCCAATAGTAAAATTTAGTACCATTATTTCCAAAAAAAATTGGGGGGTATGAAAAGGGTGGATTTGAAAAGCGTCAGTCGCACGGCCGGAGATCCTTTGACTATTTAGCCGCCCCCCCCAGCGTATCTTCATCGAGCTTGTCAAAATGACATAATGCGGTAGCCTAGATATGTTTTCCTTCTTAAAAGGCGAGCGTTACTGCATTTTTTGTATTTTTTTGTGGTGTTTTTTTTTTTTATTTTTATTCAGCATAATAACCCTTACCGTGCGCCGCACCGATGAGGACCCGAATCTTTTACAGGCACGCAGCACCGCCCCGCACCGTTACTTTACAAGCTGACTATATTACTCGTACTGGTCGTAATATAGACTTAACACTGGTCGCACGATTACCTCTCGAGTCTCTTATTCGTTCCTACCCCTATGTATTATATATATGCATTAGGGTTGTTCTTATTTTTCAAATGTTTGAAATGTTAGCGACTTTGTGGATTTTTGTTTCCTTGTGATAAAAGAAGACGACATACAAAGTTTTGGAACCAAAATTGGTCAACATTACAAGGACCGCAAACGAGGTCAAAGTTTTAAAAATTTAGTAAAATATAGTTTTCCGCACATTTCTATCTTCTTCAAAATGTTGAACGTTACAGACTTCATAATAATTATTTTTAAAGGAAATCTAATTTACTACCAGACGTATGGTTGATGTTTGTTTAATAAAACCAAGTTTTGCAGTAAAAACAAAGCAGAAGGGAGTGTGTATTGTTTAGCTTATTTCATGGCTTTTTTGTATCATTACCTTCACTCGCCTGTAGAAGATGACTTGTTTCGCTTCAGAGTAAAATATTACTTTTAATTTAGTAACACTTTAGATGATAAATCCAAAATGACCTTGGTTGCATTCTATCAATTCAAATTCAGTACAATCTGAGTTTACATCTGATGACTCAGAGCCTGTATTGACCTATAGAAATCGATTATGAAAAAAATAAATCATATGTGTTTCTTAGATGTGCGTCAAGGTATCCTCTCAAAATTTTACTTTGTCTCTGACCATTATAATCCATTTGTGATATCCTCGGATGGTGTGAATAAAGTTGGACAAGGAGGAATATTGAAACCAAATGATCTTTATTACTTCAATGTAGATCAAGAGTGAAGACCCCAAATATAAGGAGTCAGTCCCTTTTATAGTAAAATTAGGGAGGGGGAAATATACACAAAAGAGTCTTGCATGAGCAAGAGTAAAGAGATGTACACAAGCAAAGAGTCTTGCTTGAGCAAGAGTAGAGAGGTGTATGCATATGAGTTATACATACTATTACATGCCCCCCAATGGATAGTAGACAAGTTTGACGATATCCATTTAATATCCAATTCTATGAGGCGGCTTCGCGTATCTTCGTGCACGAGACAAAGCAATACATTGATAAGTGTCGCTATGTTCATTTTCAGTAGAAAGTTCATTGTTCTCATGCTTGGTCGAAGTGAACGCCGGTTTCGTAGAAGCGAGGAACCATCAGATTCGATCTTGTAGCTGTAACCATTCTTCCTGACAGCTTTGATGATTCCAAGTCTGTTCCATTCTCCAGAGACATGATGACGGAGGCGAACTTCTTGACCGACTTGAAACTCTTTCAAGTTCTTGGACTTCTTCTTGTCATCATTCTTTCTTCTCTCCCCCTCAGCTGACGTCATCCTTCTCTTTGAGGTTCTGTCGTAAACGCTGGCATGGGCGGGAAGATATGTACGTTGTAGGCGACCCAGGAGCCTATGAGTGAGTGTGCGGGGGCTGTAGTTGTAGCCCTGCAGCCACAGCGGCGTTGGAGCCCTGTGTGGACCCTTGTACGACGACGTGCTTGGCTGGAGAGGGCAGGGGCTCTCCGGACTGATAGTTGGCCGCTTGCACGGGTACAAGGGTGGAAGGAACGAGCTTTCGTGTTCCTTGGGGATGGAGGTGTGAGTCGTAATTGGTCCGCTCTGGTCCTCGATGTGTGGGGTGCAGCTGGTTGTTGATAGCCACCGTGACGTTTCCGTTGGATCGCGGCACGAGGTTGGCCATGAGTGCTGGGAGGTGAGACTAAGCACGGCTTTGGCTTTTTCTCTTCCTCCACATCTATCATGTGGATGTGCATGGGCTTGCCTCGCATGGCCTTCCATGTCTTGGTGTTGAAGGCGGTGGGGTTGGACTTCAGTAGGTCTTCCTTAGCTTCAAGGACTTCTTCTGGTGTGTCCGGTTTCAGCGTAGTCATGAAGGCAGTGGGGTTGGACTTCAGTAGGTCTTCCTCGGCTTCAAGGACTTCTACTGGAGTTGGATCTCCACCTTGTGGGAGTGAACAGGCTTTGACAGTCTCTCGAGGTCATGAGCTGGCAAGATTTGAGCCAATGTGGCTTTGTGAAGCTCTTCGCGTCTTCGCTCTTCTTCAGCTGCCTCCAGTTCTTCACGTCTTTCGCTCTTCTTCAGCTGCCTTCAGTTCTTCACGTCGACGTTTTTCTTCTTCACGTCGACGTTTTTCTTCTTCACGTTGACGTTTTTCTTCTTCACGTTGACGTTTTTTCTTCTTCACGTAGACGTTTTTTCTTCTTCACGTCGACGTTTTGCTTCTTCTTCAGCTGCCTCCAGTTCTTCACGTCTTCGCTCTTCTGCAGCTTCTTCACGTCGACGTTTTTCTTCTTCACGTCGACGTTTTGCTTCTTCTTCTCGATAGCGTTTTGCTTGAAATACTATACGAACCAAACCATGGGTCTTCAACTCCAAAGAGTTGTACGACAAAAAGTACTCTTCATTTTGGTTTTCGTCCTCTGAGAGATCGTTGACAGCATGGGCAAATTCATAGCCACTCTGACTTCTCTAGGATTTCTCAACCTCTCCAACCTCATATTCAGCAGCGAAAATCCGATCTTTAGCAATGGGTTGCTTCTCAAAACCATTGACAGCTGATTCAAGACGGGAGACATGTTTCTTTGCTATACTCTCCAAACTACCTGCACTTCTGTTGGCAGTAGAGATGGCTTCATCTTGTTTTGGAGACATCGTGTAAGATCGATGATAAGGTTTGGCTGGGAGAAAGGTCCAACGCTACGTCCACTTCTTGTAATCGTCGTGGCTTCAAAGGTCCTCTTCTTGGTAGCAGGGTCTTTGGTGCCGACTGTTTTCACGGATGGTTCTTCTTGGAGAGTGACGATGGGATACTCGTCCAAGGTCTTAAGACTGCGTCGTGAGGGGCAGGGTCTTAAGGATTACCGACTGCGCCCATGTGATGCAGGTCTTAAGAAAATACCGACTGCGCCATGTGATATCCTCGGCTGGAGGAATAAAGTTGACAAGGAGGAATATTGAAACCAAAATGATCTTTATTACTTCAATGTAGATCAAAGAGTGAAGACCCCAAATATAAGGAGTCAGTCCCTTTTATAGTAAAATTAGGGAGGGGGAAATATACACAAAAGAGTCTTGCATGAGCAAGAGTAAAGAGATGTACACAAGCAAAGAGTCTTGCTTGAGCACGAGTAGAGAAGTGTATGCATATGAGTTATACATACTATTACACCATTATATGCGTCATTTTGTACCGAGATAGGCTTTTTAATGTACATATAACTCTCTACTTTTAATTGATATGATTTAGTATACCAAATATTAAAGCTGGTTAACCAAGCTTTCATTTGATATATTTTGTTTCTAAAAATCGCTATACTTTAAGAGATATAAGCAATACGTACTCTCCCCCAAAAATTGATCTTTTGATATGAGAATATACGATTACCATCTGGTAATCATGTTAGTGTTACCTGGATAGAAAAGAAGGAGGGAGTATTTTGCCTCACTTCTCTCCCTTCTTTTTTCTCTATCCAGGTAACACTAACAGCCGTTACCAATGGTAATCGTATATTCTCATATCAAAAGATCAATTTTTGGGGGAGAGTACGTATTTGCTTATATCTCTTAAAGTATAGCGATTTTTAGAACACCAACATATCAAATGAAAGCTTGGTTAACCAGCTTTAATATTTTGGTATACTAAATCATGTCAATTTAATAAGTAAAGAGTTATATGTACATTAAAAAAGCCTATCTCGCGTACAAAATGACGCATATAATGGATTATAATGCGTCAGAGACAAAGTAAAATTTTGAGAGGATACCTTGACGCAAATCTAAGAAACACATTATTATTTTTTTTTTCATAATCGATTTCTTATAGGTCAATACAGGCTCTGAATCATATGATGTAACTCAGATTGTACTGAATTCTGAATTGATAGAATGCAACCAAGGTCATTTTTGGATTTATCATCTAAAGTTTTACTAAACTTAAAAGTACTATTTTACTCTGAAGCGAACAAGTCATCTTCTACAGGCGAGTGAAGTTAATTGATACAAAAAGCTATGAAATAAGCTAACATACACACTCCCTTTCTTGCTTTGTTTTACTGAAAACTTTGTTTTATTAAAAACATCAAACATACGTCTGGTAGTAAATTAGATTTCCTTTAAATTAATATTATTATTGAAGTCTGTAACGTCCACCATTTTGAAGAAATTTGCGGAAAACTATATTTTTACTAAATTTTTAAAACTTTGACCTCGTTGCGCGACCTCGTAATGTTGACCGATTTGTTCAAACTTTGTATATCGTCTTCTTTTATCACCAAGACAGAAAATCCACAAGTCGCTAACATTTCAACCTTTGAAAAAATAAGAACAACCCTAATATGCATATATATTTATAATTATATTAATAGTATATAATAATTATTTTCTCGTCATGACAAACTTGTTCTCTTTCAAATCCGGCCTTCTTATTCGTCTCCCTTACCCCTGCTGTTATAAGACAAAACATAAAAAATCATACATCATGATTTAATTATTAAGAAAGTATAATTTTTTTTTTTTAGTCCAAGAGTTAAACAAAACTTGAAATGAAAACTGATAGGAGATATAAAAGATTGAAATATAAATCAAATAAATCACATTTACCCCGACTGACAAATATTATTTTTCAACTCATTCTCTTCAAATACAAAATAGTACAAATAATAGATTACTCTGTATTCATTAATAATGTATTCTTACAGGTGATATAGAAACGAGTTGACTAAGAACCTCCTCTTGATTGACCCACATTTTCAATTGCGATCAATTGAATCTCTATACGTGTACGCAGAGTTGGTGGTAAAGAGGTTAATCTTTTTGAATCGGATCCAATGTTGACAAGAAATTTCATAATTACGACATTATTTGGTTTGTTGAATTTTTATTTGCCTATTTATTTAAGAAAGATAGAAATAACATGTTTGAAAAATGTGTCCGGTGTAATTTGACAAGCGTTATATATATATATATATATACTAGCGAATATTACCCGGCGCTGCCCGGGATTTTCCAACTTGAAAATAGTCTGGAATGAAAAAAAAAATCACACCAATAATTTTAGTGATGTCATCGCGTGTGATTTTTCATTTTAAAATCAGTTTCTTAAAAGTTATCATTGGGTTTTCATTGCCATTTTTCCGTTTTATATTCTTAAGGCTGGTTATTTAAACATCGTAAAAAGAAGATGAATAATTTTAGTGATGTCATCGCATGTGACTTTTCATATTAAAATAAGTTCCTTCAACAGTTGTCATTGGGTCTTCCTTACCATTTTTTCGTTTTGTATTCCTTAAGGCTGGGAATTTAAACATCGTAAAATGAAGAAATCACACGAAATATTTCACTGATGTCATCACTTTTCTTTTCATATTCAAATCAGTTCCTTCAACAGGTGTCATTGGGTCAGGGCTTCATTTTGATTTTATAATTTAAAAACCACTTAGGCAGTAAAAAGTCTCCCTAGAGGTTACATTAGATTCATAAGTTAATAAGCACCCCCAGGGAGCAAAAAAGAACTAACATTATAACCAACTCCTATGCTATATATATGTAGCATATGTACTTATGAAATAATGCTTACAAATAAAACTTTTTTGTTTTTCATCCAATTTTAAAAATTTCTTCACATTTGCATTATACTCCCCAATTGGGAACAACTATATTAACAAAAATAAAAAATGCCAAAATCATGGGGAACCCCCTTAAGTTTTTTGAAAAAATCAGTTTTTTGGGTTTTCTGAAAAAATATAAAACAATTGAGAAGGACTTTTTTATAATGTATTGCCAGGCTTTTTAAGCTCCTTCTTATGAACTCAAGTTGAAATCTGTGAGTTCCCCAGGAGCGGAGAAAACAACCCTTTTCCATTTTGCCAGTTTTTATGCCAAAACTCAAAAAATTATTAACTAAAATTAATTTTATATGCGACACGAACGTATTAGAAATGCAAAACTCTATAGATACTATTTTATAACTTGATGCGATCAATCTAACTGACAACCCACAGAAGGCCCTCCAGAATTTAGGATTTCAAAAATATTCCGCTTCGTCCATGAAATTCGACCTAATATTCAATCCCGGATTTGAGGCTCTTAATGACCTCGGATCCGGATACTGACAACATCAAAGTTGCTCCCTTTGTGAAGTGAATATGATTGTGCAAAATATATTGCGAAAACTTGCAAATTGAAAAAATCCGGATCCCGGCCCAAATGTCCCGGAGGCCGGACATTGACTTAACCAACCTAGGCTTATTTTGCAAGGCCTTCGTTTCGTATCTTTTGTTTTGAACTTTTTTTTGTATTAAAAGTCGTCCCAGAGGTTTTCTTGAATTTCCCGACAGGCCGGTCCGGTTTTCCGGGAAATTTCTTTTGGACCCGATTGTAAACTCTATTCTTGATGTACTTTTAGAGTAGCGTTTTTTCGAAATGGGAAAGAATCAAAAGTTAAGGAAATGACATAATCCGGGTCCGGGAGTTTCTGGATCCGGAATTTTTTTCCGGATCCAGGTTCTTTGAGTAGAGATGCAGATAACTTTTAGTTTGCGTTCTGTCTCTAAAACATCTCACTTACAAACTATGGACAACCAAAATTTTCAAGCCTTTTTTCAAGGTGTCAAACGAATTTTCCGGGAAACACTCAATAAAACAAAAACACGTCTTTGTACCTCAATCTTATCCACAGAAAATTTGGGCAAAATCTAACTCGCAAATTTTAAAAAATCCACAAAAATCGTTTTGGCGAATAAAATAAGCATGTCGATGACGAATTTTCCGGGAGTTGACAACCCCACTAAAACACTCCCTGAGCTCCCAAAACTATTCACTGAAAATTTCGTCAAGATCTAATGACCCGTTCGGGAGATATAGGGAAACGAACGAACGCACAACGAACGCACAAACGAACGCACAACGAACGAACGAACGAACGAACGGAATTATTTTTTATAAGTATAGATAATATATATATATATATATATATATATATATATATATATTATAATATATATATATATATATATATAATATATATATATATATATATATTTATATATAGATACATATAACATATATATATTTGTTCATTTTTTTTTCATTTTGTTGTCGTTCGCGAACGGTGAACGGCAAAGTTTTTGACAAAAAAAACAAGGAAAACTCCTTATCGTTCGTTTTTGGCGCCAAAAAAACAAAGTTTTTTCATTTTAATGGGAAAAATTATTTTCGAAAAAAACGTCATCACTTTTTTTCAGAATGGCGAGCAAAAATTCCTTTAAAAAACGTCGGTATTTCTTTCAGAATGACGTACGACAAACGAACGATGAACGACGAACGATTCAATTTAAGAATAACGATGAACGACGAACGATAACTTTTGGTAAACGACGAACTATAATTTTTCACGAACGTCAACAAGTCTGATATATATATATACTTATACATATATATATAAGGAAGAAATAGCTGAGAAAATATGGCTTCAGAAGAAATGGCCCAAGGAAAAATGAATCAGGAAAAATGACCCAGATAGAAAAGGAAAATTGTGGTTCATGGAAAATGGCCCAAATATATATTTGCCTTTCTAGTAATAACAACAACAACGAAATCATATATTTGTTCTTGCTAAAATAAAGTTATTTTTTGCCATTACTTACTAAATTCATATGAGAATAGTATTTGTGCAATACTTAGTTGAATACTTGCTTACTCATGGATTTTGGGCCTTTTTTCTATGGGTCATCACTTTCCTTTTCTATATCACAGAATAAAACCCTCTGGATAATCCGTGGAAGCCAAAGAATTATATATGATTTATATATAATCTAGGTATACTTAATGAGTTCATTCTACTCTTCCATTCTTAATCATCGAGAATTTATTTCTTTATGGCTGTCCTCTCTGAATAGAGAAGAATATTTAGGTCATCAAAATGGCCGATGTATACAATGAGTCCTTGATCTATGTAGAACTGCTGAACTTACAAGGTCATCACTGTGGCCGCACACATCAACATCATTAAGTGAAGGGAGAGTAGATCGTTCCCTTGACCGTAAAAGGAAGGTCCGATCAACTGCCAAGGATGATCACAACACTGTTTTGTATGAGGTGTACGTGACAATCCGAATGAGCTAGTTGGTAGAACGCTACTTCAAGAGAAGACTCGTCAACCCGCAACAGAACTCGACCAAAATGAACTCAAGGCTTCAAAGAGGTGGCTTCGACTCATTCCACCACAGACACAACATTATTTCCGCAATCGGAACGGGGACATTGGCAACATCGATAATAAGGTTACCACCGAATAGATGGCCAAGATACCGGAGCTTTGTGCTAGCTACAAACTAAATGGTATATTCAACTAAGACGAGAGGGGATTTTTCAACAAGACATCTGTCGACTCGACGCTACACTTGAAAGGCTCTGACTGCCCCGGAACAAAGAAATTGAAGGAGCGCTATGCACAAATACAACAAGGTTGAAAGAGCAGCCGATGGTCATCGGCAAGTACATCAAACCTTGCTGCTTCAGGAATTTTGACAAAAGTAGTACCTTTGATCTGTCCAGTGTCCTATTTTGTTCCTATGATCAAATTAAGCAACCAAGTAAAAAAATGGAATATAATCATATCTACCATTATTTAAGCATTACACATATAAGGAACTTTTTACGTGGCAAATATTACAAAACCCAAATATTATAATACAAGAAATTCATGTTTAAATTAAAATTAGAAATACTAATTAATTATTTCAATTCATAATTAAGTTAATGACGGAAGATGACAAATAAGGTTCTGATAAGCTTCACTCTATAGATACAACGATGCTTCCTTTTCCTCACATTAGAAGTACCTCTTCGATCCATTTCCACTACCTGGAGTACATTTTGGAAATGACTCTCATATTTAGAGCTTGACGCTCATCCAATTTTTCATCTAGTTGAAGTAGCGGGAAAAGTACCAAAAATCTGATGATACGAAATCTGCCAGTGTAGAAGTGCTGGGGATTTCACATGAAACTTTGCCTTACTAAAGACACTTCCAAATCGGTCCGTCGGACCTTGCGTTATTATGTTGTCTTCACTTCTAGGAGTTTGTCGGCTAGCGGACTCAGAAAAAAGAGTGAGTGGTGCAATTCAGCTATAAGGTACTATAATTTTATGTAATACGTTTATGGCACTCTTTAACCCGTGGATGCATGACATTTTTGTACTCTGTTTCTTCATGGCTGGGGTCAATACTGACCCCAAGTAAAAAACATACTCTTATTTGATAAATAATTTATAGATTTATTTTCTAAATTATTACAAATAAACATAACCCATATTATACATTTATAAATAATTTTCATACAATCAAATATAGTTTTTTATTTTTGCTTTTCACAAGTAGGGCAAAAAATTATCGAATGATCATTACATAAACACGAATTACATTTTTGGCAAAACGAAGAATGTTTTCTATCCCTATCCCGTGGACAGAACGCGCATCTACTTCTTTTCTTTGTAGATGAAGGAACCAAGACATTTGAGGTAGAAACTTTTGTATTTCTCGAATCTCGATATTGTTTGCTCAAAGCCAATTCAAGTCCCCCAAGAAATAATCTTCTTTTGTGACTTTTTCCATCTTGGTATCCTTTATTAACAATTTATGTATAAAATAAATGCGTTATAGCAGGATAAATCCAAGATGTTACAAAATATAGGAACATGCCATCTTCTACTAGAATATTTGACACTATAAGTTGCCACTCTTTCATCGACACAATCCACTCCACCCTTAGTTTTGTTATAATACAATATGACCTCAGGTTTCTCTTTAGATCATTGGGAATTATTTGGTTATTATGTGAGAGGATAACATAATAACATTTCTGTTCTTTTTTACCTTGTAAGTAACGACATTATTCCATCCTCAGAAAATGCGCAGTCACTACTAAATAATTTCTTTGATTTGACTTCACGGAATTCCTTTGGAACTTCTCGTCTTTGTTTTCTCCAACAATGAAATATTTTTATTCTTCAGTTCCTTTGCCAGTTTTAAACTAGTAAGGAAATTATCGCATGTTATATTCTTCTTGTAAGACCCTATCATATAGAAGTATAGATGCATCTCTTTTTGTTTCCCATAAAATTGAAGTGAGAAGAAAAATAATTATATGTTCTAAAAAGTCAACAAATTTCAATCAAAAAGATAGTAGAAAAGTTCCAAAATTATGTGTTCTAAACAGTGTATAAGTTTGATATATATTTTTTAATTACTTCTGGAAGATACTGTATTGCGTAAAAATATGGGGTCAAAATTGACCCCATTCATGCACAGATGCTAAAAAAATCTATATGGCAAAACTAATAAACTGATGGCAATTAAAAAAATATTAACAAAGCGTAATAATTAATAAAAGTCACAAAAACCAGGCTTGTGAACGTTCAGCTTTTTTTTGCATTCAGCGTTTAAAAAAAATAGCGTTCCGTTCAATGTTTTTGCGTTCAGCGTTCCGTTAGCGTTCAGCGTTCAAATATTTAAAAAGGTGACGACGTTTTTTTATTAAAAAAGAATCTCCAGAAAAGTGATGACTTTTTTTAGAAAAGAATATCCCAAAAAGTAATGCGTAGTGATGACATTTTTTTTTAGAAGAGATTTCTCAAAAAAAGTAATGCGTAGTGTTGACGTTTTTTTTTTTTTAAGAAAATAATTTCCCAAAAAAGTAATGCGTAGTGTTGACGTTTTTTTTAGAAAAGAATTTCAAAAAAGTAATGCGTAGTGTTGACGTTTTTTTAGAAAATAATTTCCGAAAAAAGTGATGACGTTTTTTCAGAAAAAAGTCCAAGAAATGTTTGGAAAAATTGAACGCTGAACGTTGAACGCAAAACTTTTTTTTTGCGTTCAACGTTCAGTGTTAAAAAAAGTTGCGTTTGCGTTCCGTTCATTGAACGTGCGTTCAGCTGAACGCCGTTCAATTTTGCGGTCCGTTCACAAGCCTGCAAAAAACAACCCACCGAATTTATTAAAATATTACGTTAGAAGAGTTCAAACGTCTGTTGGGGTCAATATGACCCCATCATGCATCCACGGGTTAAGATAATTAGCTATATGCATCCTACATCTATAGATGTTCATTCAGCATCAGGGCATGCTGCATCGGTACTGCAACTGTTCTGTATCCACCACGAACTGTATATAAGGGTTGCAAATGTCCCTCAGCTTGGATATTTTTTTGTCCTGTTGCCATTGTACCAATTAACAGTTCATCAAACTTTGGATGGAACATAATCAAAATGATAATATAACGGTGCTTGACCATTTACTTGGCCTTATGCAAGGCTCCAGAAAGAATAGAAGGATATGGATGGGCATTCCGGGTCAAGGTGCACGACACAGAACTGTAGGAACTCCTTATAGACAGCACGTTTAAAGCCTATTTCAGATTGTGTTAGTTGTAAAATATCAGCTTTTAATTTTATATCCATTCCATAGCCTTCTCACAATAACCATTCATATTTAGACGTGCAAGATACTTTGTCTTTCATGTGACAAAGATACCAGGAGTTTTTTATAGTTCGAAAAGCATAACGTCAGGAGATTTAAATGTTTCCAAAGAGCTCCAAAGTCGTTCATGTGTAGATACTTGTGGTTTTTGATGATTAAAATGTGTTCTTATTTATTTCTAACGTCTTATTAGTCTTCATGCAAAAATATGTGTTGTGAATGTAGGGGTCTGAGTCTATAAAATATTACGATAATTAGTGTCACAGACTCGTCACCACTACGCATTACTTTTTTTTGAAAAATTCTTTTCTAAAAAAACGTCATCACAACTCATTACTTTTTTGGGAAATTATTTTCTAAAAAACGTCATCACTACGCATTACTTTGTTTAGAAATTATTTTCTAAAAAACGTCATCACGACGCAAAAACATTGAACGGAACGCTATTTTTTTAAACGCTGAACGCAAAAAAAGCTGAACGCTCACAAGCCTGAATATATGTATATATATGACTTTATGGATTTTTTCATAAGCGAATGTCTGTTTTATGTTTTTGTCTTCATTTATGATTGAGCTGCCTGAGAGGTGTAGAGAGTAAAATATTTAAAAGTAAGGAAAGAAGGACAGGAAATGAGGAAATGAGTGGGAATTTTGTATTTTAGTGTAAGCAAGTGTGCAAAATCCTAATACTATTGTAATTTTCCACTAATGAACCTACAATTTGAAGCCTCTATATTAAATAATGTTTCTATGCATTGGAAATAAAAAGGTAGACAATCACAAATCTATCCTATTAATTTTACACCTCAGAGAAAATCATTAATATTTGTCAAAGGTGAGTGTTTCGCATAGAAAGCAAACATACAACCTGTTCAAAAAACACTATAACCGTCGTCGTTGAACAAGAGGAATCAAAAAACATTTGTATAAATAATTATGTAGTTTTTGAAGTTGTATATAAAAATTTGGTTTAAAAAATGATGAACTGAATGGATTTGGGGGTTAAGGCACTGTGAACAAAGCATCAAATGAAATATATAATACAAAAATAATAAAGCAAGAACAATTTCTGAATAGATTATATACTGACAGAAGGTGATTTTACAAGCTCATGAAAAAGTGAGAGTCAAACGAAAGTATAGATGAAAGCACATTGTATATACCAGACTTGCTGATTTATCGTTTATTTGTTGTCGTTCGCGAACGATGCACAACGAACGAACGATAAACAAAGAACGATTCAATTTAAAAATAACGATTAACGATCACTTATGGTAAACAACAAACGAACTATGTACGACAATTTTTCGTGAACAAGTCTGGGATATAAATATCTTATGAATGGATCAGCAGATAAAATCTTAAAATGTTTGGCTTCTAGCAAATATTCTTTATTCATGATCTGTTGTTTACCACAAAGATAGAAGATATTATATTGATTATGTACATTGGTAGATAATATGCAATAAATATTATTTATTTTGCAGAATTGATTTAGTTTTTGAGGTCCAAAGTTTTATTTCTTTAAAAACACATCATTGTAAAAAACATACAGTCAAACCTGTATAAATAGA
Source organism: Caligus rogercresseyi (assembly GCA_013387185.1). Taxonomy (NCBI): domain Eukaryota; kingdom Metazoa; phylum Arthropoda; class Copepoda; order Siphonostomatoida; family Caligidae; genus Caligus; species Caligus rogercresseyi. The sequence continues at coordinate 8,526,212 of CP045903.1, forward strand.
TGTGATGTTATATAGAAAAATAAATACTTTCAAATTAATGTTCTGACAAATACTTGTCAATAACGGCCACTCGTCCATAACAGCCACCCAAATTTCCCTCAGAAGATAATTTCTCTTACCCTATGTGAATACAGCAGCCAATGTCTCTTTTTTTTCTCTCTCTCTCTCTATATATATATACCAGGAAACCACCGGGACCGGGCCGGGACTTAATATATATTTTCGTTCCTTCGACAATCTGAAGTGACAAATTTTCAAAAAAAGTGAAGACGTTTTTTAGAAAAGAATCTCCAAAAAAAGTGAGGACTTTTTTTTTAGAAAAAAATCTAAAAAAAAAAATTCTCAGAAAAGTGATGACGTCCTCACTATTTTGGGAAATTATTCTCTAATAAAAATTTATGAACGACAAACGAAATAAAATATTGAAGTCCCGCTCAAAAACAGCCCGGGCCGGGTACCCGGTTGTTTCCTGATATATATATATATATATATATATATATATATATATATATATATATATATATATATATATATATTTATATATGAACATTGAAATTTTACAAACGAAACCTTTGATGAAATTATTGGTTTTATGTCTCAATTTTCAGATTCGATGATACTTTCTACTATTAACCATAACTTAATTTTATATATATACAATGTTGGTATCTATATATATATATATTGTTTGCAGAAAAATATACAAAATAATATCACAGTAAAGTATTTTTCTGCCAACCGAACAGACACGTATATCTCAGGGATTTTTGACCTTGCTCCAATAAGAGACTCTTAATCCCTGTAATTTAATCAACATTCAATACTACATTAAAAGGTATTTACATCAATCAATCAAAATTAGAAAGGATTGTTTCTAAGCCCTTATTAATACTCTTGACTTTAAAGAATACGTGCATATTTGAGTGGCTTCTTTATAGGAATATTATAATTAGAGCTGAGCAAATCTGGATTAAAAAGAACTTTTAAAGTCCAAAAATCAAGAAGAATCAACTGCTAAATATGCGGAAGGAATGACGAAATATGCGAATAAATACATGTATGCGGATGACATAACGCTTTTCTTAGAAGTAATTCTGAAAAACAACTGGTAAATCGCATTCAAGTTGTTCTAAATTTCTTCAAAAAGTTTGGCCAAAGATCGGTTTACAAATAAACGTAAAAAAACTGTTGCTCTGCCGATTGGAAAGTGGTTTCCAGACAAGGATTGTAAGCTCCCTAGTTTAATAATAAAAGAAACCGTGGACATATTAGGAATTACTTGGGGACGTTATGGTCCTACAAGTAGGGCTGGGCGATATGAGAAAAAGTTAGATTTCGATTTTTTCCCCCAAAAATTTTCGATTTCGATTTTATATCACGATATGAACAAAAAAACTCTTTTTATTATTATTATTTTTTTTATTTTCTGGTCAAAAACAGCATTACATAACAAAAATAGCTCAACAGACTATTCAGGTTTCACAGAACAAAAACAATTTTTTTGGTTACGTGCGGCGCTTTTTAGATATAATTGGCTATCCCCGTGTCTGTGAAAACTTTGATGATTTTTTTTGAAGGCATCAGCTTATAAGCCTAGTTCGCACGCAGATCCTCGTGCATGTCCGCCCAACTTCGTGAGCTTTTTTTTTTTTTTCACATCGAACGTGTCATTTTCAATCGTAGAAAAAATTACATCGCGAATAAAATCGAAATCGAAAAATCGCCCAGCCCTACCTACAAGTAATAACTGGTCTACTCTTAAAAACTTTGTGGACGGGAAAATATCTCATTGGAGGAAATTCAATCTACAAAAAAGGATTGACCTGTACAATTACCGGTTGGTTCCTGCTGTTCTGTATAGATCTACAGCCGTTCCTTGGATCGCGGAGAAGGCACTACACGAGGAAAGCATCTGGCTAAATAATCTCTTTCATCGAATCTATTTACCGGCTCTTAAACGTCCGAAATCAGATTTGGGAGGAGGACTATCCCTGTTGTCTAGGATAATTCCAAAAATTTATAGGAAAGTTTTAATTGACCTCTCTAAAAATCCAAATTTGGAATGGAGGAAACATATCGCTTCTAGCCCAGCCTATAATTGGATTATGTTAGGGACAGACGCAACAAATGAATTCCTAGAATATTTTTCCACCTCATTAGCTGTGATTCAGAGAATAATATGGAGAGGAATACCAAGTTTTTATAATTCCTCAACTATTGACATTATTCGTCAAAATAGAGAAAAAAAGTTCTTTTTTAAGAATCTAGACGACCCGAAACATTTGGAAAGAATAGCCTTATCCTCCAATATCCTCACAATACACGATCTCACGAATGACTCTATCTTCAAGTCAAGAAAATTTGTTTTTAAACTTCAAAGGGCGGCAAAAGACCACATAGTCCCCGTTCGTGGCATCTTAGAATGTGTTTCTCTCCAGATACGAAAGCGTAGGCGGAAAGAATTGTGGGCAAATACTTAAAAGAATTGGATTTGAAGATATCGTGGAGGAGTAGAATTTTGAGTTCAATTTCCAAATTTACCCATGGAAAATGCTTCTCTGCCCAGTTACATATATCTACGGGTTGTATTTACTTCAACGCTCCATGTAAAGACTGTGGCAAAATTTATAACACAATTATTCATGCCTTTTCGCAATGTCCTGTTCTCAAAATCGTGAGGGACTTTATCAGTCTCAACATTCGTCGAATTGACGATAAAAATATTTCCCCATTCTTCTTTTCGGTCTCACATCCAACCTGCGATCTGCGTCGGAGAAAACAAGAGCAATAGAGTTTGCTCTATTAAGCTCTAGAAGTTACATAGCGGAGTACCTTGCGTCGGGTAAATATATCGAAACGGAGGAATTAAGATCCATTCAAAATTCCGCTGCTGCTCGTTACTCTGCGCTGGAGATCAAGATTCCAGGACGTGCTGATTCCCAGTGGAGGTTCGCGGGAGACTTGGTTCGCTACTTTCCCTCATTCTCGGACAAAACTGGGAATGATCTTAAAAAACTCTTACGAACTTATAGAGGTTTTATCAGAAGACATTTTTGTGATTAATTAACCATTTTATTTTTATTGTCACTGTGATTTTTTTTACCGTTTTTACCGCATTATTTTTTTTACAAAAAAAATATATTTTAACGACTAGACGTTTGTCTATTGAAATTGACTTTTATATTTTGCTATTTAATTTTAAACTAGAATGTTTATTTATATATATGTAATTATATGTAACTTTGCTAAATAGAATAAGGTCGAAAAAAAAAAAAAAAATGGAAAACTATTATCCTAAAAATCAGAGGGCAAAATCGTGTTTATCACTTATCTATTGTTCATAAACAATGAAGAAAAGGATGATAAATGTATTTTTTTATCATTTTTGGCTCGGAAATTGTTAAAGTACGTTCACAAAACGTTTTGAACTCAACGTTCTTCAAAATATTTTCAATTTGCATTATCTAGCATAACTCTACAATGTTGTTATTAAATTGCCGTTCATGTGTTTTCCAAATTCTTTGCAATGTTGTCTTATTCTCGTTTTGAGGCTCTCAACGTTGTGGGCGTTCTAGCCTAAATATGCTAAAAGGGTCTTGGTTCAGGATCCTTATTCGTATATTTTTTTACGAGCCCTAATTTGAATAAATAGGGTATGACCACCATATCCTAATCCTTTGTTTGCATTATCATTGAGCTAGGTTTTATCGAAAAAGTTTTATAAAATATACTTCTCATGGGGTTAAACGAAGAGATTTCATATTAGGCCACAGGACAGCAGACGATCAAAAAACCATAATAAGTACAAGAAAATGACCCTTCCATATCCTAAATCCGAATGACCTTCACTTAAATCATTGTCTCCTGATGTGGAACAATCTAAATTTGATTAAATTGTAATAAATGCAATCAGTGCACGAGTAGTTAATATATTTAGTATACCTATGTAAAATATAATACCTATATGAAATGATTAATTTGCACAATTCATTATTGAATAAAAGATGAGAAGGCAAAATAGTATTACATTCTTGTTTAATAAGCAGACAAACACATGATATCTCTACACGACCTACAATATTTTAGAGGAGATTTGTATAATTACCGCCCAATGTGACTCTTAATGAACGTTTTTTTTGCTCTAAAAGTTGAATTACATGCTCTCGAATGATGGATTAATGCGAATTAAGAGACTACTATGGAAATGCAGGAGGCAATGAAGAGGATGAGGGAAGACTATATATATATATATATATATATATATATATATATATATCAGGCTTGTGAACGGAACGTAAATTGAACGGTATTCAGCTGAACGCACGTTCAATGAACGGAACGCTCAACGGAACGCAACTTTTATTTGAACGCTGAACGTTGAACGCAAAAAAAGAGTTTTCTGTTCAGCGTTCAATTTTTCCAAATATTTCTTGGACTTTTTCGGAAATTCTTTCCTAAAAAAACGTCATCACTACGCATCACCTTTTTGAAATTCTTTTTTTAAAAAACTTCATCACTACGCAATTTCGGAAATTCTTTTATAAAAAAACGTCATCACTACGCAATTTCGGAAATTCATTTCTAAAAAAGACCCTCTTAGACCCTAGGTTATATCCAGGTTTTTAATAAAAACCCAAATAGTACATCCATTTTTCTAAATTACACAATGTTATTTTTTTAAATATATTTGAACACTGAACGTTAACGGAACACTGAACGCAAAAACATTGAACGGAACGCTGAACAGAACTCTATTTTTTTAAGGCTGAACGGAACGCTGAACGCTCACAAGCCTGATATATATATATATATATACAACTTCTAGCGTCTATTTTTTGTTTTGTTAAGGAAAAGACCTTAAATTTACATTTGTTAAGCCAACCCAAAATCCTTTATAAAGACAAATTTGAGGACGCTATGTACGTAACTTCTTAGGCTCATTGCCTGTTTTTCTATATATATTTTCAAGTGAAATATTATTGAGTGCCAATTTGAAACTAGAAGACTAGGGTCAAGAAAACTGAAATTTAATCCCAGAACTCACTCGTAAAACCTAAATACCTATGGTGATATATATATATATATATGTCTATATGCATGCATAATATATATATATATATGTTTTTCATTCTTGCCCTTATTGTTTTGGGGTCACGAAAGCTGAAATTTAATCTTGGGACCCGTAATATCTAGGTATATCCCAAAGGTGAGGTATATTTATAATTCAATGAACTAAAGATACGACAATTCCAAATTCAAGAAGATTATAATTAAAACAAACCAAAAAAAATATCACAAAACCATTACACCATTAAAGTAATAGTTTCAAAACAATTCAAATCCAACAATAAGAGGTGGCTTTGGTTAAAATTGTATCATGTACTTTCTCCTACTTTCATGCTTGAAGACATCTTCAAAACGATGACATACGTAAATATATGTATATTATTAAGAGAGTTCTGATAACTATTAATACTAAAGTAAATATTCGTTATTGACGATCTCAATGGATTTATTGTCAATTCCGAGAACAAATACTGGAAATAAAACTCATCCTTATATAATTCAAACGATGACACTATACAAATACAGCAGCTTGCAACAAAGGGACAATATTTTTATACTTTGTACATCCACCATCACTTTATTTGGCGCTTTGTATTCATTGATAATCTCAAGGCATGCTCATACCAGTTGTGCACTCTAATGACCGTCTACACATAACCTCAAAACAGAGGCCATATTCAATATTTAATGCTTTGTCTATGCTTTTTGTACTGGTTCAATGACACGGAACAGTTGTTATATTGTTCATTGTTTTATAAATATAATAAAGGAATGGTATTTAAACGTAGTTGCTTAGCATTATAAGTTTGTAAAACCCTACTTTTAATTTAATTAAATTTAATGCATCTTTTATATCCATTTTAAGAAATAATATATACATTAAAAACCTGCGTAAATATGTCTAATTATACTTGAAATTCTTTTGAATAAGTTATAACTAAGATGGCTGCCTTAGTAATGTCCTTTAATGTATTACTCATGTAATTATTATATAGGTCAGTGAGTAGAACAACAATTGACGCATCTATGACGTCATCAAAGTCATTCATTGTCGAAATAAGTGTTTAGAAAATAAACAAACTTTTGTGTATGCTCAAGCTTTGCCCCGAACGAAGATGTTCTCTCTTTTGTTTGTTCTTTTGTACATTAATTGTTTGGGGACAATCTAGTCAATGGTCACCCATTTACTGCCGTTATCTTTGTAACTTATGCAATAACCTTTTTGGTGCTGAAATTAATTACATTTTAAAAGTCTTAAAGCATTTAAGGGTATCAATTATGTAAATATGTAATTTAATACTTAGATATCGGAACTTTTTAATGTGCATCGAGGTTGCTTTGATTAAGGTTATCGTTCCCAAGAAATTAAAGAAGCTTAGCTTTTACCGTAATTAAATTATTATTGTTATCACAGTATTAATATTTATTTTAATAAGCAAAATATTTTGCGCAGCTAATAACAATCTGTTATGTAAAAGAATATAAAAATAGTGATGCGGGTGGATCAACGTAGTTTTGCTTGCGTGCTTGACTATTATATACATATAAGTGTGGTGATTCAAAATCAAAGTGAAGGAGCCAATAAGATCGGAGTATAATATATATATATATACTCATATAATTAAGATTGAAAAACACTTAAAATATATCAGCAAAAAATAAATCATAATAACAGATTACAAATCTTTTATCTCTTTGCGTTAAATAATATAAAACCTTTGTTTTTTGGTTGGTCGGAGCTTGAAGAGGAGCTGTATTATTAATATTATCAGTGTTGTTCCCTAACGGTCGTGCGAGTAATATATTACTTAGTCATATTACTGCGACTAACTAGAGTGAACAACCATATTAGATATTACTTTCAAGTAATAATTAATATGTAATATCCTAGTTACATATTACTTTCGTGAAAAAAAATATTCGACGGGCATTTTTGATGAAAATTAATGAACTGTGAATGTATGTGTGACGTCACCCAGTGGACATACAAACTAGGTTTGGTGAGGATTTTTACAAATCCTGTTTGAATTGCCTTTACTTACACTTGTTTCGGAATGCTCAAAAAAGTAATATCTAATAAAGTAGTATATTACTTTTGAGAAGTAATAACTAATATTTAAAAAAATATTACTATGCGGTAAAAAGTAGTATATTATATGCTACTTTCAAAGTAATATTCGACCAACACTGAATATTATTAAGACATTTCGTATTCTCTGAGTTGAGATGTACACTTTTAGAGGCAGGAGATAAGTGATACATATTTCAGCATACATCCAACTGCTATCCACACTCCTTTTCTTTCAACCAATGACGTTGGAGAAAAAACGACTAATTGTGGCATCCTTAGCATGAGTCCTTCTTTTTGAGTGAGTCTAAGTAGAAAGGGCTAATGATCTTTTTTTGCAGCTTTTCTTCTTCTGAATATCTATAGATGAAGGCAACATGGAGAGAAAGAGGGCAAGTTCCTTTCCATCACCTCTTCTGTGTCAATGGGGTAGAGAGAGGTACATACATAATTACAAATATGTGCCTGTGTGCTCCTCTCTGAACTATCACACACACCTATAAACATTCTCGCAGAGAAGGAGTTATTTGGAAAGCAGGCATTCCGTGCCTTTGAAAGAGTTGATTGAGAAGGTCAGGGCTTTGTTTTTGTTCCTTCTTCTGTTGATTTTATCCATTTGTTATTGGATGGATGAGGCCAAGGATCCGGAGTCCATCTCTATGAGGGGGCTCTCTCCCTGGGAGAAGATGGTCATATTGAGTGTTGGGGCCTCTATTGTGGGAGTCTCACTACTCATTGTGATTGCCTACTGGGGCGGCACTGCTGGATTCGGAAAATTCTGAGGAAACGAAGTAAGAATGCATTTTTATCTTTCTTCTTAGTCTTAATGAAAAATGCTCGACTTGAAGAGTTGTTTAATGATGACGAAGGGGGGCACTTAAAATGGTTGTCCCACTTGGTGATGAAACAATGTTATATTTCATGAAAAGCAGTCCTTAAAAATGACGTCACTGGATGTTTATCTCAATTCTTTCTATTCCGTAAGACTTGTCTTTAGACAACTATGCTATCAGCATAACAATTAGTCTATCTTTATGACTTTAATATTATATAATTCGTCAACCAAGCGAACTAATGTGGCTCCCAACAGCTACTGATTGGTATTTTTCTTCTTTTTCTTCGTCCACTGAGTCCATTGTGCATTTATAGGTTAGTTAGGCCTGGCAGGTGAGATGACGTCAGATTTAATGAATCAAGATTTAGCACCCTGTCGGAGTGTCCAGGCTTGTAATCATAGCGATGACGTCGTGCTATACCAGCCCATAAATGCTCAATGAAGATAAAGGTTCCAGAAGGCTACAAAAGTGTTTTAATACATTAGCCAACAGAGATTCAAAGTCAGAGTACATTGAACTGTATCTCATATTTTATACGCAGGAGTTTGATCTTCGTATAAAATCAATAATGTACAAATATTAGATGTTATAAAGCACTAATTGAAGTTATTATGAAGTAAATGTTATTTTTTGATATCCAAAATATAGGTGCATATGATGTGCATGATGCAATTGCATAAACGGTGCAAAAAGACGTCTAAAGATTGTGCTGTGATATACATAGTTTACAATGCTTCAATTGACGTTGCTGTCTCGCAGACAGTAGGACTTACAGCACACGTGTGAATGTTTAGTGAATGGAAAATGATTTTGGCCCCGTTATTAGTTTTAATACAAGATTTAACTCTTTAATCTTATTGTTTCATGTACTCAAACAAATGTCAATGTTCCAAAAAAAAGTATTTTTCATATAAAGAATAAATAAATTACGTCATATGAGCGTTTCACAAGGCCACCAGTGACGGTCGTTTTTGATTAAATCCAGTTTTTATTTCTAAAATGTAGCTAACTCATATGCTAATATTTGTAAACATATTGAGTTTATTTTGTAAACTAGAAGAATGTACATAAAAATACATAATTTCTATGTATTATTCGAGGCTCGTAGTGACGTCATTAACAGCTGTTGTTTAAAGAAAGGGAGGACTCAAATAAAGCTTCATGTCAACACATTTTGTGTATCACAACTAATTCGGTATTTTTAAAATAAAGTTTCAATCTTTTTTATAAATATATTTCCGGTGAAAACTAAATATATTTTTATGTTATATCTAAAAAGTATATGTGCTCAAACTACATAGGTAGGTATTTAGACTAGCTAAGATATATATATATATACATAAATCAGGAAACGACCTGGACACTTTTTTTCGCCGGGACCGGACCAGGATTTAAATTTTTCAAACCTGGCCGGGCCAAAACTGAGGTCGGGACTCAGTATATTTCGTTCCTTCGTCATTCTGAAAAGGACGATGTTTTTTTAGAAAATAATTTCCCAAAAAAAGTGACGACGTTTTTTTAGAAAATAATTTCCTAAAAAGTCCCGGCCCGCTAATTTATAGACACCGGGCCGGGTCAGGACACTCAAAAAACAGCCGGGACGCCGGACCGGGTACCCGGCCCGGCCCAGTGTTCAGTTTTTTAATACACCGGGCCGGGACATTAATATTTTGTTCGTGGTCATTAAAAAAAAAATTAGAAAGGAATTTTTCGAAATACTCTTTTCTACAAAAAACTTCGTCACTCATTCTGGAATTTCTTTTCTAAAAAAATGTCGTCACTATTTTGGAATTTCTTAAAAAAAGTCGTCACTTTTTGGAGATTCTTTTCGAAAAAAAAGTCATCACTTTGTTTGGAGATACTAAAAAGAACGTCATCATTTAAAAAAATATTTAAAAAAACATCGGCACTTATATTATTTTGGAAATTATTTTCTAAAAAAACGTCGTCACTTATTTGGGATTTTTTTTTCTAAAAAAACGTCGCCACTTCAGAATGTCGAAGGAACGATAATTTATATTAAGTCCCGGCCCGGCTTCAAAAATTTAAGTCCCGGCCCGGGTCCCGGCGAAAAAAGATGTCCCGGTCGTTTCCTTATAAATATATACCGGGTGAAGGAGCAAAAAAGGCCGCAAACGGTTATTTTAGGCTATTTTTTAGTTTTTTGTCCCATGGAAAAGTATTTAGCACCCCTAGAAAGTACTAGTTTTGTTCTATGTATTATGTGATTGAACCTGTTTGCTCTATCTTCTTTTAAAGAGCTGTAAGCAGCATTCTGTAAAACAACCAAAATTAAATCATGCGCATTTTAAAAACAATGGCGCCGCATCTGAGTTTGGATATAAAAGAAGGCTTGTCAAAGAGAGTCGAAGATGATGAGTGTCAGAAGCTGCTTAACTTGGTGAGGAGGAGCAATTTGGTATCATAATGTTCACTGATCCCTCCTCTCCTGATGCAAACCCTCCGTGTGGAATGAGCTCTCCAAGGTCGCCAATGAGATGCCCACAACACCCTGGACACATTGAAGGCCTCAAAAAATCGTGCTGGGACACTAGGGAATAACATTATTAGCAGCTGCAAGGGATTCAGGTCAAAATTAGAAAGGATTCTAGCAAGGAAGCTGCTGCTGATGAGGGCCTGGTTCAGTGGGATCATCAAGTGAAAAGACTCAATTGAATTGAGCAAATGTTTACTATGGCCTCAAGTTTTGATTTGTAAAATGGTAATAAAATTCTCTGTTTCCTGCTGTACCATGATCATTTGGGTCCAGATGTGTCCCCTGGGAGTCGCTCAAAATTGGGCCCTTTGACTTATACTTGTATGTGTTTGGGGGAATTTTTGATATTCAAGGGTTAATCAGGTCTATAGTAGATTTATACCTCCAAAAAAAAGCAAATTAATCAATTCTATCCAGAGATATGTTGAACTAAGTTATTCAAAAATACGGCCCTTTTGGCTACTTCACCCGGTATATATTTAATAACATTTACGGAAAA